>JACTOM010000093.1:448670-512016 GCA_015832385.1 Elymnias hypermnestra
AAATTTTAACAAAAAAAGAACCGCCTTCAAAACAAACTTACAAATACATTAATATGCTCTAAAAAGTAAGAAACAATTGCGTATTCTTTTGTAGTGTTCTTCGTATTGCTATATTTGGAGTCGGTGTCAGCCAAGATACCTACATATATAGCTATAGGAGAGACGCGGGAGCTGCCAAGTGGACACGCGGGGAACATCTACCTTGGCTGACACCGACTCCGAATATAACAATACGAAGAACACTATAAAAGAATACGCAATTATTTCTTACTTTTTAGAGCATATTAATGTATTTGTAAGATTGTTTTGAAGGCGGTTCTTTTTTGTTAAAATTTCTATTTATGTATTATAAGAACACTTAAATATTAGGCAAACGTTATTGGACGTTTATTATGCTTCTAGCAAGTGAGTATAGAGCGTGAGCTATACATGCGCTGCGCCGTGGAGCGTTGCGGTGTTTCACGTGCGGCGTTGAGGAGGGTGGCACGTGCGCGACCAGCTTTATGCCTGGCCTCGGCTTTGCTCAGAGCCGCAGCTGCCTCCCTTTTACACAGACTGCGTGCTCACTTGGGTAAGTTATATACTATCAAAACTTTCATATACATTTATTTATTTGACATAATTATAATTAATATTGTAGGGTTGGGTAGTTCTACAAGTTTTTAACTTTATTGTCTGTAAGTCTTTTAGGTTTTTTTCTCATTTGACCTATTGCGGATGTCCGTGGGCTCACAAAGATTTAACTGAAAATCAGCGCTATTTGCTCTTGGCCTACTAAAAAGAACGCATAGCAAATTGCAGGGCTAAATTCCTTTTCGAATTGATAATTATTACCACTATGTTTTATTAAATTCGTATTAGTTCTACAATTCGAATAAACGTTCTTTCTTTCTTGAAGTTACAAAAATGTCGCTGAGTAAATTTAGATTTTTCATCAAAAGGAATTGAAATTTCACGCAGTTCCTTTAATAAAATGAGAAAAATACTATCCAGTCCTAATATCAGTATACCCCTACGCACTCGTCTACTTCAGTGTGCTGCATTTGGCCCATAGCCCTATACGGATGTGAAGCTTGGACTATTAAGGAAGACACTCGAAAACGCATAGAGGCTTTCGAAATGTGGGCATATCGGCGCATGCTTTCAATAACTTGGACCCAAAAAGCCAGCAACGCAGAAGTTTTAAAACGAGTTGGTCAAAACCGCAGGCTATTGCAGACCAACAAAATCAGGAAAATTGCCTATCTTGGTCATGTACTCCGACACCAAAGATATGACCTCGACCGGAAAACGCGGTGTTGGCTGCCGCAAGAAATCTTGGCTCCGCAACATTCGTGAGTTGACTGGTGTTACGAGCGCTGCCAAACTGTTTCACCTCGCCCGAGATCAAGTTTCTCGCATCTGATGTCCAACCTCCAGTAATTGGAGAGGAACGAGAAGAAGAAGAATCAAAAGGAAGCTAATTTAGAAATCATTCTATAATTTTAAGGAATACTTTGAAGACAAAAGGGCGTGGGTGTGAATGTTTTGCTCTATATAGATATAGAATAAATTTAAAATATTTACATTGTAATGATGATGAAAAAAAAACGTACACCCAACTGAGCTTGTTGTGGGCTGTTCTCAAATCTGGGCGGGAAGGAATCCTTTTATCTTTACATAGAAATAATACACGAAAAATAAACTAAACTTGACGATTCGAAATAGGCCTACTTGAAAGATATTTTGACTTTGACTTTCTTATTGCACACATAATTACACAAAGAAAGAAACAAATTTACAAAAAATTTTAAAACATACAGTATTTGGCAATAGACGTGTAAAGGCGGTCTTATTGCTATAAGCAATTTCTTCCAGACAGCCTTTGGCGACAGGAGTTGTTTAAATAGAAGAGTGGGATGGTGCAAATTAAGATATTTGTGAGGAGAAAAAAGTACACAAAGAATATGAGGGTTTTTCATATAATAAATAGGTCGTAGATACAATAAACACAAATTATATATGTTCATAGTAATACATACATATACTATTGTATATATAATATATAAATATTTAATAAATTTTCTTTTCTACATTTTTCAAATTAAAAAAAAAAATTGTCACGTCGTCGTCGCTTCAACCGATGGACGTCCAGTGTTATACATAGGTCTCTCGTAATGACCTCCACAAGGTCCAATCTTGCGCCGCCTGGCTCCAGCGGCTACCGGCGACCCTTTTTATATCATCGGCCCTTATGTGGGGTCTGCCTATACTACGCCGTCCGGAGCGGGGTTGCCACTCCAGCACCTTCGTCTCCCAACGCCCATCGGTCCTTCGGACTATGTGCCCCGCCCATTGCCACTTCAGTTTCGCGATTCGTAGGACTATGTCGGTGACTTTGGTTCTGCTACGGATCTCTTCATTTCTAATTTGATCGCGTAGAGAAACTCCGACCATCTCCATCGCGCGCTGAATGACTCTGAGCTTGCGCGCTGACTGACTCTGAGCTTCCGCCCATAGTCAGCGACCACGTATCGGAACCGTAGGTCATCACTGGCAACACGTACTGTTTTGTTACTTACTAATGTATTATTTATTATCAAAGCGAATGTTTTCTGAAATAAAGATTTAATATCTATACTTGTGTTATAAAGCTGAAGAGTTTGTTGTCTAACAAGTACTGTCATGGAAAATAAATTTTCTGACCTGATTTCAAAATACTAGGTTCTAGATTCAATTTTATACGTTTTTGAAGTGAAACTTCGTTAGGCTCATGGGGGTAAAATTTTTACGAACGCAACGCGTGATTAGCGTCACGAAAATGTGCAGCGTTTTTATGATAATTCGATAAGATGAGGTAGTTTTGATATATTTTTAAATTGCCACTCGTCATTTAATATACTATTCTTCATAAAATATAAATATTTCATAAATTCTCTTTTCTAAATTATAGATAATGTTTTCTAATATTGACTAAAAGCATTTTTATTTACAATTCATCATTTGAGATTTCAATAAATTATTTGTATTAATTTTCGACACTTTTAATATTTTAATGACAATTTTTTCCTCCATCTTAATCTCCAAAATGTAAAGTGTTAGATTTGTATAAATATAAACAAGACTTAAAACTTTGCCAAAGAAGTTTCACCTCTGACATGTGTACTTAGTACGCACGCATTTTTAATTTTTGAGCGCTTTAAAGTAAGTATTAGGTGTTGCAATTTCAAAAATGTATTAAAATAATAATAAAAACTTTTCAAGTAGGCTTAATGAGTCCTTTGAATAGTCATTTGTCCGTTGGTAACTATCGGTTTTGAATTTTTTTACTGAACCTTGCCCTTTTTAGACCGACACAAGCAATCAGCGGAGATGGCACGCGAACTGATTGCCATCACTGAGCTTCTGTCAGTGATGACGCTGGGACAGCTGCTGCCGCATCCGCTGAGCCATATCCTGGAAATGTCTCCGGAGCTCACTGCTAGTGAGGTAACGTTGACATTCACCTGTCGACCTTAAAACTTTATTTTTTTGGAAGTGACACTTCTGTGTGAGTATGTATGAATGTTTGATGGGAATTTACTTTACTGAGTCACACTTACACAATAAAAATACGACAAAATAGATAGATAGACAGTAGCTCAGTTGGTCTAGTGGTTAGCATGTTCGATTACAGACATGAAGTCCTGAGTTCGAGTCTCGAATCGGGCCATTTCGAAATTGATATTGAGTTTTGTATTAAGATTTTCTCAATATTTGCCCGAAGTTGGGAAAAATTTGGCGGTGTGATCCACCCTCGTGCCTTGGAGAGCACGTTAAGCCGTCGGTCCTGTGCCTGATCTCTCTCCAGTCGTGTCGGATTCTCGTCATATCGGACTATGAGAGTGAAGGAATAGAGATTGCACTTGTGTACTATGCCTGCCAATCCACAGTGGAGCAGTGTGGTGTATGCTCTAGAAACCCTTTCTCACATGTGTGAGGAGGCCAGTGCCCAGCAGTGAGACGTTAATAGGATGCTCCTTACCTTACCTTTTTTAGATAGATTGAAAATAATTTATTGTACACCACACAAAATACATATAAATAGAAATTTTAATAAAAAAAGAACCGCCTTCAAAACAAACTTACAAGTACATTAATATGCTCTAAAAAGTAAGAAATAATTGCGTATTCTTTTATAATGTTCTTCATATTCTTATATTCGGAGCCGGTGTCAGTCCAGTTCTCAGGGGACGGCCCGAGGATGCGGTTGAAACTGTCGCGTTCCTAGCTATTATTATTAATGAGTTTGTGTAAATTGATGTCGGGAACATTAAGTGATTGATCATTATAATCTGAGTTAAGTAATAAAGTGTTGGATTGCACCAACATTACCCATCAACGCCCACAGTATGGAAACTGAGTTATGGATGCCATTAATGACGATGTCGGCGGAGAACCCTACGCCTCTATGCTTTATGCTTCTCGCCTTCTTATTCTCCGACATATATTATACTAGCTGACCCGGCATAATTCGTACCACCCCAGAATCAATAAATAAAGCTGAATGATAATTGCAGAATGTTTCAACTTCAGTAAATAATATATTCAAAACTTAACCGGAACAAAAGGAATTCATAATCACAAAATCGCAACCTTTACGCACAAATTTCTGCCAAAAATTTCAAAAAGAAATTAATAAAAAAAACAAAAGTGTTCCTTTAAAAAAAATTTGATTTGAAAGACTTAAAATTTAATTTCTAAACGACGTGATGAACATCAAATGTTTGACAGGCAGGAATCGGCTATAAGGAAAAGTGAAATTACTTTTTTTTTACTATGTTCCAAGGATTTTATTCATATTTACTCACCTTTTAGCTTTACTAACATGTTAGAGCGTAAATAATGATAATACCACGTTTTAAAACATTTTTTTTTTTTCAATCAGGGTCGATTTTTTTCTGTCCCATCATCAAAGCTGTCATTAGTACCGGTCTTCGTTTTCGGGAGCGGTCTCTTAATAACTTGTATGGAAATAAATGAAAGTAATAAGCTTACATTATACAAGATATTAGAAAACCGTGCCCGCCCAAAAACAAATACAGATGATAGTACTTATGACACCTTTGATGATGAAACGCCTAAAAATCGATCTTGCTTTAAAAAAAAAAACTTTATTAGCTTTGTTTACGCTCCATTATGTTAGTATCATCTGTCTTGGTTTTTGGTAGCAGTCTCCTAATACCTTGTATAGTATAAATTTAAAATGAAAATACATAATAGAAAAGTTAAATCGTGAAATTCGTTATATTAAGTTAACTTTGTTTTTTTATCAGATTGTTCAAGTGCTGCGTGACTGTATATGGAATTACACTCGTGATCACGTGCCGTCACCGACTCTGTTCACTTGCGACTCAACAGGTACGTATATATACTATAGTTCGTTCGCTTTTAGATTGGAGTGAGTCATCATTTTTCGCCGGCCTAACCCCGCCACCTAACCAATCAAATGTTTTCAAATTACAAAGTCAAATCACAGTGACCAGTTGAAGGCATAGCACTTGGGGCTAGGCCGGTGAAAATGGATGACTCACTGCATTCTTAACGCGAACGAACTGTATATTTATAACGTAAACTGACATCAAAATAGTTTCTTTAATAATAATAATAATTGTTTCTACATGGATGCTGTCATGGTTAATATGACAGAATTAACATCTAACTTTCTCTGGTTTCACACACCTAAACTTAAATTAAATCTTACTCGGAGGTAGATAAATTCCACAGCTACAAACTAAAGCTTAAAAAAGAATTAATAAAATTAATGAATTGAAATAATGAGTAGGTAGCTTGCGTTTGTATTTTATACATTACGTAACACACACACACCCACACACACACCCCCACCCACCCACACACACTTCAGTCATAAACAGACTCACACCCACGCGCAATTTATCTTGCGCTTATTAGTATAATAAATAAATGAAATTTCCTTAATTGGCCTTAAGTTAATTTAATTAGATTATATGTCAGTTTTAAAAGGGCTGTGAATTTTGTAAAATAAAAATAAATAAATAACACATATTTTTCTTGTCATATGTCAAAGATAAAAATTGGTACTGTGGGTTATTCTTTAGACATACATATATATCACCGTGGATTTTTTTAATCGAGCTTTATATGATATAAAATGATATACTACATTAATACAGTCTAATAACATTGTACTTCTGTTCGGGGAGGAGCTGGTAAAACTCTCTTTATCCGCGTTGAGAGAGCGCAGAGAGCCTGGTTAAAGGTAATGAATGGCATGTAAACCAAAGCTCCCCAAATAAAGATCTCTATGCTCTTTGTGATGTCCTCACCGTCAGAAAATTATATATCCTCCAAGTAGTACTTTTTTTAATTTATTTATTAGGAAGCCAACGTTATATACAATGTTTATACTTATGCTAAATTTTATTATTTATATACTAAAGTTATACATTGTATATCCCACTTATAGGCTAACTTGGCATGCAATAAAAATATGTTACGTCTACAATTATATTATATTATACAATAAAACTAAAATGTTATTAAATCTAAAAACTTACTTATTTTGATTTAAAAAAATACCAAAAAAAGTGGTGCGAAAGAAAGAAAAAACTTATAAAAATAAATAAAAAATAAACTATCTGTTCATAAAAAAATGTTTTTAGTTTATGTTTGAACGATGTGGAGGAGTCGCCAAAGATCTATTTTAGTACTTCGTCAACACAGGCAATTGTCCTATAATCCTAGTCTGACTCAGTTTGCCAATCTTATTATTGTAAAACTTCCTTTTCTGAGCCCTTTATTATATAATCGCATAAATAAAAATCTTCAAATTTACCCCTTGAATATTAACGTAATCGTATCATGATGTAGAGAGTCTAGTAACTATTAATAAATTATAAGAATATGTAATATTAATTAAATATAACACACGCACACCCTACACACTCGTACACACACGGATACACACATTTTTAAGAATAATTTAAAACTGAAATGTAATTTGTTGTTTTAAGTTTTTTGCGGATCATTCTGTACCATTGTATATAAAGTTAGTTACGTAAACCCCGATGATACCGAGCCAAATAAGCATGCACTCGCTCATTCATATACCCATTCACCACATAAACACCGCGCATACACTGACATCCGTGCTCACACACACACACACACACACACACATATTTACATTCGCACACTGTCCCATAAATATATATATATTCATTCCTATATGCCAAATATATTTATTAATATTTTTATAGTATTATGTACAACCTGTGTTATATGTAAGGGAAGACGTTGTTCACTGCAACAAAGTTTATACTACTGCAGGATCATTGTTCCTACGTATTTAAGATACCACTGTACTGTTCTTGAAAATAATAATGAAAAAAAATATAGATAAAATAAATAGGTTGTATAGCGGAAGGCCTAACAACTGCGACTCAGTCTTTGACTAATGTTATGGTCAAACATATTTTGTACCATAGTTGATTCTGTTCCTAATAAACATTTTTTAGTTATATTTATTTATTAATGTGTTCTATCTCGTATGGTTTAGCCAGTATTTGCGATTTAAGCGCATAAAAATATCTTACTTATTATATGTATGTATAGTACATATAAACCTTCCTCTTGAATCACTCTATCTATTGATAGAAACTGCATCTAATTACGTTGAATAGTTTAAGAGATCTAAGCCTACAAACATCGGAAGCAACTTAATTCTATACTATAAAGATAATATCGCAGTTGGAAATTGACTATAGCTCGGTCGCTCCCTTAATTGTCTAACGAGCGTTACACGGCCGAGCGTGACGGCACAGTCTTAATCATTAACCTAAAAATTTTATTTTTAAATTTAACAATATTTTTTTAGGTCTCCACTGGCGTGATCCCGCCACCTGCAAACCTCCTGCCACATACACAGACACACTACGAATAATCATACAGAAACGAATATCAAAATTAGGTCATATGTATCCTATTATGTTTTTAAATCTAGAAAAAGAAAGTTAGAATTAGTAAATATGTTTTGTAAATAAATGTTAAATAAGATTTGTGTAACATAAAAATGAAATATATAAATAAAATCAGATTTAAAGTCTTTTATTTTTTATTAGATTATCTTTAAAAAATATACTATTTATCTTCAAACATATAGTTATTCTTATTTATAGTATATAATTTTATTTATCTGTCATATTGGTATAAGAGTCTATGCATATATGTGTCAGTGTATTTATGTATGTATTATTATATATTTCATGTTCTTCGCTCGTCGTCGTCGTCGCTTCAACCGATGGACGTCCACTGCTGGACATAGGTCTCACGAAATGATGCCCACAAGACCCGATCTTGTGCCGCCTGGCTCCAGCGGCTACCGGCGATCCTCCTTATATCGTCGGTCCACCTTGTGGGGGGTCTTCCTACACTGCGTCGTCCAGTGCGGGGTCGCCATTCCAGCACTTTCCGACCCCAACGTCCATCGGTTCGTCGGACTATGTGCCCCGCCCATTGCCACTTCAGGTTCGCGATTCGTAGAGCTATGTCGGTGACTTTGGTTCTGCTACGGATCTCCTCATTTCTGATTTGATCGCGTAGAGAAACTCCGAGCATAGCCCTCTCCATCGCACGCTGAGTGACTCTGAGCTTCCGCATGAGGCCCATAGTCAGCGACCACGTCTCAGAACCGTAGGTCATCACTGGCAACACGCACTGTTCGAAGACTTTGGTCTTCAGGCACTGAGGGATATTGGACGAAAAAGTCTTCCGGAACTTCCCGAACGCTGCCCAACCGAGTTGGATTCGGCGGTTGACCTCTTTCTCGAAATTGGACCTACCTAGCTGGACTATGTGTCCCAGGTATGTATACTCGTCAACAATTTCGAGTGTAGAGTTCTCAACGATGACTGGGTGGAGCGGAACATGGATATTGGACATAACTTTCGTCTTATCCATGTTCATTTTTAGGCCCACCTGTCGAGAAGCTCTGCTGAGGTCATCGAGCATTGCATTGAGATCTTCCAGAGTCTCTGCCATAATGACCACGTCGTCGGCAAACCGTAGATGAGTGATGTACTCGCCGTTGATGTTGATGCCCAGTCCGTTCCACTCCATAAGCTTAAACAGGTCCTCCAACGCCGCAGTAAAGAGCTTCGGGGAGATAACATCTCCCTGTCGCACTCCACGCTGCAGTTGGATAGACTCTGTGCTTTGGTCCTGTATACGGACTGACATAGTGGCGTTTTCGTACAAACACTTCAACACGTGTATGTACCGGTGGTCAATTCGGCATCTCTGCAAAGATCTCAACACGGCCCATGTTTCCACCGAATCGAAGGCTTTCTCATAGTCCACGAACGCCAAGCAAAGTGGCCGATTATACTCCTCGGTCTTCTGTATAATCTGCCGCAGCGTAAAGATGTGGTCTATGGTACTAAAGCCTTTTCGGAATCCGGCTTGTTCGGGGGGCTGGAAGTCGTCAAACTTGCGAGCGAGACGATTCGTAATGACCCTCGAGAACAGCTTATAGACATGACTTAGCAGCGCAATAGGTCTATAGTTCTTCAATAAGGTGTTGTCACCTTTCTTGAAGAACAGAACTACCACGCTCCTATGCCACGCCTTTGGCACCGTACCTTCCAGGATGACGGAATTGAACATTCGCTGAAGGACTTTTAGAATGGGTTTTCCACCCGCCTTCAGGAGTTCCGCTGTGATTCCGTCATCACCAGGTGCCTTGCTGTTCTTCATCTGTTTAAGGGCCATACTAATCTCGTACAAGCTGACGTCCGGGATATCTTCGGTATAATGTCGAGTAAGTTTGGCACGAGGATCTTTAGCCAAACTATCAATAGGCTTGCAGGTCGATGTGTATAACTGCCCATAGAAACTCTCAACCTCCCTCCGAATCTCAGGTCCAGATGCAATGAGTTCGCCGTTATGAGTCCTCAGCCGCGTCAACTGGCTCTGACCGATAGACAGATCTTTTGCGAACACTTTAGTGCCTTTGTTGCGTTCGATGGTATCTCGTATACGCTCGGCATTAAAATGTTCTTCATTTAGACTTAATCCCAAATATTGAGTCAATGTTGTTATACAACGGAATCACCGAAGAACATATAATGATTAATTAAAGAATTTCACACAATGGAATTAATGATTAAGGAATATTTGGGTTACAGTTGTGTTATTTAAATGTAGTTGATCTTCATCATCTTGACTTCGTCTGCCTGTGATCGCAATCACATAACAACGTAATCAATGTTTGAAATGACATCAACAAAAACAGTTAACTCTTGAAACCTTTATAATCAGAATTAATGTAGTAATTGAAAACAGTTCAAACGATTTATTTATTGGGTAAACATCATAAAATAGGTGATATTGGAAATTTTGTAATATTAAGTACCCAAAGCCTTAAATAGGTTATAAAAAACAAATGTCAGTGTAATGTCAAGGTCAAATGGGATGTCACATGTGTCGAATGTAGTAAACATAATCATTTGATTTTGTTTGTTTTAAACAGGTCCAGTTAAATTGTTTTTGCTGTTAAGAAGAAACACGTATATAGAATGGATGAAGAAAATAAAAAACCAGTGTGCCTTATAATCTTAGGTTGGGTACTCAATTATCTCTCTCATAGAAATTGTCTAATATTTCACAAGCTTTACATTTTAGTATGTATTATTTTATTAGGCATGGCTGGTGCTGGCAAAACATCTTTTACAAGGCGTCTAGCCAGTAAAATCACAAATGGATCGCGACCCTATTTAATTAATTTAGATCCTGCATGTCGAGAGGTTCCTTACCCAGCGAATATAGGTAAATATTCAATACTAATCGATTTTTGCGTATTAAAATTAGTAGTCTAGTCTCTAAAGTACCAATAGTAAATATAATCATCTATATCCCTGAAATATACAATTGTATTTGAAAAATATTAAATTTTGTACTGGTAGGTGGCTTTCGCAGCAGCTACTTACCAGCATGTCATGAAAGATGTGCTGCGAAGCAAAAAAAAAAGCAGAATGCCATTTAAAAACCATTAACACCTGGTTACTGTGATTCCCTCTTAAATTTTGTGTCATCACTTAATATTAAGTGTCAGTCACTTCACCAGTAAAACTCTAACCTATAATTAAAGGGAATTTTTTTATGTTGTTCAGAGTGACTTTAGCTGTTAGCCCTATTGGCTTTTATAGTGCAACCAAAGGGAGAAGGGAAAATGGATAAAAGTGTACCTATATTCACTTAATCTATCATATGGCTAATACTTTTAATTATATTATTTTATAAGTTAAATAAATGCGGTAGAGATGCGAGTGTTGAGAAGTATGAGTGAATACTACTCACACTTATATTTATTAAATTTGCACTTATAGCTATTATTATTTTTTTAATTTATACAGATATCAGAGACACAGTAAATTATAAGGAAGTAATGAAACAATATGGCTTGGGTCCAAATGGAGGGATAGTAACAGCACTTAATTTATTCTCTACAAAGTTTGGACAAGTTGTGGATCTCATTGAGAAAGCTGGAAAAAAACATAAATATTGCATTATTGATACACCAGGTATGTCATTATATGAGTTACATTGTACTGTATGAGTTATTTTGATTTTAATCTTAATCTAATTAAAATATCTTAAGTGATCCCAGTAAAAGAAGTATGCAATTTCTATGGTGTACAACAAATATTCTTTCTCTATCAAAATAAATTAAATGAACCTTCCTGTTTTATACTATTTGTTTTTGTATAAAGTTGGAAGTATCATTTAACATTTTTATTGAAAATGCAACAGTTGTTAAGCTAGTTAGTCAATTACTTAACAGATTATTAAGAGTGATTTGCATGAGCAAATTTCTGATTTCCCATTTAAATCCCTTTGCTACTATACTTGATATTATTACTGTGTTTTTATAAATATTTATTCATTAATGAATTATCATATTCAGGAACTTAACTATCCAGTGCTGTTTTATTTATTACTGAGAGATGAAAAGATTTGTTTTTGGGTCTATGTATGTTTATTTTTGGGAGAAAAGCATTTCTTTCTCACCCTATAAGTTTCTACTAGCACACTTGCCTCTAACTCACTTTTCCAACTGGTAAACTAGCAAGAACTTGTTCATTCAAGTGCCAAGGGCAGCTCATAACACAAGATGATAACTATATTATTAATTGGAAAGTCAAATCAAATTGTTCATCCCAATCTGAGAAAAATTAATATACAAACCACAGGATCAAAATAAGGCATCCTCACCTGTGATTTTCACAAAATATCATATTTCCCAATGCCCTTTTTTTCTCCCTAGGTGAGTAATATACTATTCTATGCTAATGGTTTGCTTGTAGGTATTGATTATATTTATTTTCTTATGTCGAATGTTTCAATTTATATTGTTACTGTTCATTTTTTTGTTTTCATAGGTCAAATAGAAGTGTTCACTTGGTCAGCATCAGGTACAATAATCACAGAGACGTTAGCATCTTCATGTCCCACAGTGGTTGTTTATGTAATGGACACAGTACGGAGTGTATCACCTGTTACATTCATGTCCAACATGCTATATGCCTGCTCTATACTGTACAAGACACGGTTACCGTTCATTGTTGTCATGAATAAGGTGAGGCTAACAAATAATTGATAAGATTTTGATAATTCATTGTTCTTTCAAAAAAATCTACAATTGTAAAAATCATGTAAAATTGATTGAAAATTGTTTCAACATAAACATAGTTAAAATTAATTTGGTAAATTAAATTTAAATAAATGACAAAAGTATAAATAGCTTATAATATAGCTTAAAACCAATTTTTCTATGTTAATAATAATAATAAAATAAAGATTTAAAAAAGGTGAAGGCATAATAAAAACAAAAAGCTGAGTCAATTGAAAATTAATTAGGAAATTGGATTAGCTCTTAAGTGACAGTCGTAAATTTTACATCTGAAGTACATTAATTTGTTAGAAAATGTCTGTTGTTTGGAAAACTTTTCTTAATTTTTGAAACTGTGAGTGTTATATTTTATATTAGCTTTAGTTGCAGTAAATAGGATTATATCCCAAGTTAATGTTTAGTAAATTATTTTTGTGAGCTTCTTCCTGGCCCACAACTATTCAAAACTGCTGATCCATTGTATTAAAGGAAATACATTTAAAAAATTGACTTTTGAGATTGGATGCTTATTTGTTATCTGTAGCTTCAGAATAGCGGAATAATTTTGCAGCCAAAATGGTGTGTCATTGTCAGATGAGGCTGAAAAATGTTTGGTAACCAATGAGTAAGCATTTCTCTGGCTTAGCACAATTTATAGGTTTATTTTTAATCTATTATAAATATATATATCCATGTATGCTAGAGGGTCCTAAATATGATGGTAAGGGGCAGGGCCGGGAGAGTTGGATGAACTGTGTGAAAAAGGATATTTGTGTAAAGGGTGTGATTGTAGAAATGATAGCAGATAGAGTGAGGTAGCGAAAGGAAACATACCGTGCTGACCCCAACTAGTGGGATAAGGGCAAGAAAATGATGACATATATTAATCAGTATTCTCATTCTATTGCAATGTGATAAATTAACACTTTAAAATTATATAGAAAAAACGAAAGTAAAATTCAATTTTATATCATTTACAGACAGATGTGGTCGACAATAGTTATGCTGTTGAATGGATGAGGGATTTTGAGGCGTTTCAAGAGGCTTTAGATGCTGATGGCGATGGTGAAGGCAGTACTTATGTTGGCAACCTCACAAGGTCAATGTCTCTGGCTCTCGATACATTCTATGCTGACTTAAAAAGTTGTGGTGTTAGTGCACACACAGGGCAGGTGAGTTCTGGGAACTTTTTATTTAACTTCCTGGTGTAATGGTTACTTCAAGTCCAGGATTTGATTTCTGATATGGCAAATTCAGAAGTTTTGTTAATTATGTCTGGGGGTTTGTCTGTGGTTATCATCCTAATTTGGCTGGTTGAGTTGAGTAGCATTATAATATTTTAGATTGTATCTCTAACTATCTAACCATCAAGTTATATTAAAACTCCCAAACAAACTATCTCTTTAGGTGGCAATGTCTACATTGAATATTTCGAGTTTTTTTAAACACATTTTTATGCTTCACTTAAAAAGTTTTTTTTCAGAGCTACTTAGTTTTAGTATTAGGAATCGCACTTTGTCATAATATTAGTCAATTAATGGTCGTTTTAATTTTTATGCTTATAATTGTAGGAATAATAAACTACAAATCTATAATGTTTGTTAATATAATTAGTTTATGGTGATCATAAACTTTGTTTTCCTTTTCTTGTGGCACTTGTGTCTATGATTGTAACTCTCTAGTCTATGGTACTTAGCAATAAACGTTGTTTGAACTATCTATTTGTTTCGTGTTATAATTACTTTTCTACAGGTTATGGGCCCAGCACGCTCTCACTGCATACCTATTGTAAATATTTGTACCTATTTATGTCTATTTTATGTCTATACCCGTGCGAAGCCGGGACTATCTTTTATAGTTATAAACAAATATTTATTATTTATTTTAGTCTGCTTCTTAACATAATAAGGTTGTCTGGAAGAGATTGCTTGTGGCAATAAGACCGCCTTTGCACGCTATAATTATAATAAGTGTCTTAGTTTGTCTTTTTTATTTTTATCTTGTATGCCATAAAGAGTTTTCTCTCTCTCTCTCTGATGGTAAAAGGCGATATACACCTTATGGTTTCTACACAGCATCGTACCGGAACACAAATTTCTTTTTTTTTTTGGCGGTACGTCTTTGCTTGTAGGGTGGTAACCAGCCACGGCCGAAGTTTGCCACCAGTCCAGACTCATACAAATTAGTAAATAAATTCGTCCTACCGTCGAACCCGGGACCTCTGCTAGCAAAGCGAATACTCGCACCACTTTGAGCCTACTTCAATAAACAATATTTTGATTTAATAAAAGCTTATTTTTATGATATTAAAAATTTCATTTTTTATTTAGGGAATAGACGAGTTTTTCAAGCTCGTGGACGAAGCAGCAGAAGAATATGAAAAGTAAGAGGTTTTATTTTATCCCAGTTTTTCCATCGACTATAATTTTTTCGTCTATCTATGGCATGTCGCATTACACGAAGTAGGGTTAATGTTAAAGACGTGTATCAAAGTAGCCAAGGTCAATATGGCGTCGTCCATAGCTTGCATCAGCCGTTTGCATCGTGGTATCATAAAACGACAAATTTTGAAATACTTTACTGGTACTAATTTTAAGGGACTATAAAGCGGATTGGCTGAAAATGCGCGCGGAGAAATTAGCAGAAGAGAAAAGAAAAGAGGAAGAGTTAAAAAGTGGAGATAAGAGTGAGTTTAAAATTTTATTTGATTTTTTTCTAGTTCGGTACTGGTTGGAGGCTTCGGCCGTCGCTAGTTACCAATCTACCGACACAGATATGCCATCAAAGAAAATCATTGCGTTTCAGGACGATTCTATGCAGTAGGTAGATTATCTCTAACAAGATAACGCGTTACAATATTAGACTGTTATCAGCATCACCGGAATGCGTTGCAATGTAACTTTAAAAGATAGAAAAAACATACTCGTTATGAGTATGTCAGTGAGTTCTGGTATAAAACTATCTTGGTATTACTGACTTTCTTTCTTTCTGTGCCAGGTTGACTTCGTAAGGACCATTGATATATAGATAATGTCTTAGGGCGATAAATGGGGTGATGTAATCATCACAATTACAAAAGCGTCAGTATCTTAAATACAAATTGAGTCCTTATACGTAAGGACCATTGATTTATGGATAATGTCTTAGGTCGATGAATGAGGTGATATAATCATCACAATTACAAAAACGTCAGTATATAAAATGTAAATTGACTCCTTATACGTGAGGACCATTGATATAAAGATAATGTCTTAGGTCGATGAATGGGGTGATATAATCATCACATATACAAAAACAACAGAGTATAAAATCTAAGTTGGGTTATTATACGCAAGGATCATCAATATATAGAAAATTGTTTGTCACAGCTGAACCGGATACAGTAATAGGGAAGAGGAAGCTGATAGAGGAAGTAGCAGGTGGTCCCGACATTGGTGATATGTACTTGAAGCACCCCGCTAATGAAAGTTCAAGTGATGAAGAAGGAATGGAGACAGAACCACCGGAAATAGGTAAGCAACACTAGCAATTTTCCACTTTTCTGAAATAGCAGTTTTCCATTTTATTTGGATTGAAGTTACTATGTTATTGAATTTTATTTACAATAATCTTAAATCAGAAATTTTCACATGTATTAAATATCTAATTCTGCTTTTATTTAATTGCAGTTTTCCACTTTTCTCAACTTGAAATTACTACGATATTTAAATATTCAGTTTAAAATATTATTAAATCAGAAATTTTCTCATGTTTTAAGTTGTAATTCTACTTTTGTTAACTTGCAGTTTTCCACTTTTCATACTTTTTTTAAATTGAAATTCCCAATTGTCTTTATTGATAGTTATTTACATTTCATTAAATAGTAATTTTTCACTTTTCCTAATATGTAACTTTTTTACATTTCTTAGACAGCTATGTTCCTATTTTTATACAATAGCTGCTTCCACTTTGCTTTACATACATTTTCCACTTTAAAGCCGAAAAATGGGCTTTATTGCAATGGGCAATTTAAAATAAAAACACTTTAAAATATATTTCCTTCCTTAAAAAGCGATTTTCACCTTTCTTAAATCTGTTCAAATCGTTAATATTTCCCTTTGCTTTACAGATTTTAGTTAAATTTTTAACTGGTAAAGGATGTTAACATTTTAATCATAACTAATTTAATAGAACCATGTTTCGCTGTGTCTCAGTTCCTTACTGTTGATTGTTTTGGAAAGTGAATGACAATCTAAAAATTTCAATTCCAGATGACAAACCTGAAGATGTCACCGCATTCCAGGAATTTCTAAGAAAACACGTGAAACCCAATAACAATGAACATAAAACGTAGTATATAAAAAACTTAATAAATTCTAAACTATCAATTTTATAAGTACCCTCATTTTGTAAAAAAATTCTCTTCAGTATTTTGCATTGAATGTTAAGATGGCTCAGTGGCGAGATTCGTGGATCCTCGTTGAGAGAAATCGCGGGTTCGAATCCTGAATCCCATACCACTCAATTGCATGACGAGAGCGACGGCGATGAAATAACCAAACGACTGAACCCATTTATATAATATATTATTTACGTCCCTTCCCCTTACAATCACACTTTTCGTAACACCCTCGTTACGCATTCACCAGCTTATTACCAAAATCAAGTGTCAACCAGGTTTACTTCAAATCCCTTTCAAAGGGATTGTTAATAAAGTACTCAAATATTATTGTCAATATATTTATTTCAACAAAATGACAGAATCAAATAAAAGTGATTCCTTTTAAAGTTATAGTAACAACCGAAATATTTTGAGAGATATTTTTTATGCTGATTAAATTTAAAAACAAAAAAGAGCTTAAACATCATTGTTTCTTGTTTAAACATATGAAAAAAAAATGCGAGCTAGTTAACATAAATTGTTATATGTTGTAATATAAAACGATATTCTCAGGTTTTGGTGCGAAAATTGTGTGTAAAAATTAAATAGAGTGCGGAGTGCTTTAGAATATCAAAATACGAATGTGCACTGTAAAATATTTATTGTGTCGATTATTTTTAGCTCTTGTTTAAAAATATATTAATCAGAAACAAAAATAATAAAACAACCAACATTAATACTAGTGCGCATACCTATAGGTTAGCTTAGGCACTGTAAATCATTAACATAAAGGGATGTGAAAGATTTTACTGTCACATTGGTGTAGAACACCATCAATAATTCCATCACCACCAATATTGCACATCACTTACATATGATGCAAGATATTGCATATTATTAACATGGTGTAATATGCAATATATTGCACATCGATTCCTTAGTGTGATGTGCAAGATATTGCACATAACTAGCACAGTATGATGTGCAAAATATTGCACATAACTAAAACAGTATGATGTGCAAGATATTGCACATAACTAACACTGTTATATATGCAAGATATTGCACATAACTAACACAGTATGATGTGCAAGATATTGCACATAACTAACACAGTGCGATATGCAAGATATTGCACATAACTAACACTGTATGATATGCAAGATATTGCACGTAACTAACACAGTACGATATGCAAGATATTGCACATAACTAACACTGTTATATATGCAAGATATTGCACATAACTAACACTGTATGATTTTAACACAGTATGATGTGCAAAATATCGCTTATAGTATTGATAATTAGATGTGCAAGATATTGTACATTATCATAGCGTGATGCGTTAGATTGCGTGATAACGTAATGTGATGTGCAAACTATAATAGTTTGATACATAGTACAGCTCTCGCTAATGAATCTCATATTAGATATTATAAAATAAGTAGATAAGTACATAAGTAGGCGAATTCTATATTTTAAGTGGAGTTTGTCTAAGGTTAGTTAATATTTTTTAAGTTTAACCGCGATGTAATTATTAAATGAGACGGTCTACGTAATACAATAAATATAATAAGTAATTAATTCGCATTACACAGTGTAACAATATCAATAAATTATCATTTTACTATTAAATCAACATTAACAGAATAAAACTGGCGTATTTGTACTATGTTATTTGACGGACGCCATTTTAACGAAATATTTTAAATTTAACTAGATTTGCATTGATATTCAACTATCTTTTAAATTGCTTGATTAAATATCTCACTCCCTTTTTTGCATTAACAGTAACGACACACAAACTGCAAATAAATATTTATTTTTTTCATATATAAATATAATTCTAAGAATGTACCATAAAATAATATGGTACATTCAATCACAGTTTGAACAATTAAGCTACGTCAGATTTCATTCCGCTACATATATGTGTCTCTATCGAGTTTTGGATTGAGTGACCATTCACAGCTGGCTTTGAACCCCGGCCCGCGCGTTCCAATAAAGGGTCCTCAAGCTTCCAAGCAGGATGGTATGAGATGTTCCCATATAAATCTGTATACACTAATGCTGGATTGGGTGAAGTATTGTGTACGCTGCCGATTGACGTATACCTGTAATACAATTGATTTGGTTTAAAAATTAGGAAGCTAATATGCCCGACTTTCTACCCTTCCCTAAGCTTCATGTGTGGGATTATTTCTATAGCTAAGTTCCCCAACGATATTTGTAAGAGTGCAGATGTCAGAATAATAAATGAGGTAAATTTTTGTGAAAAGCCTAATTTGAAAACAAAGGGCCAATTCTGATGTCGAATACAAACAAGAAGAATTCACGAAAAATACAATCAAAGCTAAGTCTGACCAAACATTAGAACAAATACAAAAGACTATAAAATATTAGTAGAAAAATGAGCAGACACTTACACGAATGCTAAAGATTACAGCATAGATTGATTGTAAAGGAAGTTATTCTAGAAAAAGAATATGAAGGACCAAACTCTAAGATGATAATAAAGGGTCGAACAATTAACCTGGGACGAATGCAAATGACCAATTCTAAAATGGTTGTAAAGTGTTGAACACTAAGGAATCAAACTCTAGAATTGAGGTAAACGATTAAATCACAGCACAAATGCACGAAATGAAAGCCCAGAACGAATGTAATTCTAGAATTACAGCAAGTATCGAACATTAAGAGGAAAGCAAAGGGTCAAACCCTAGGATGATAACAATGAGTCGAACACTTTACAAAATGTAAGGGAGCAATCCCTAGAATCATTCTGAAGGATCAAACGCCAGTACAAATGCACGAAATGAAACTTTAGAAAAAAGTAAAAAAAACCAAACTCTAGTTACGATTGCGAAGGGTCGAACATTAACAGGAATGCAAGGCATCATACTCTAGAATTACAACAAAGAGTTGAACACTTAACCAATTGCAACGGGGTAAACCCTAGAATTAATCTGAAGGATCAAACCCTAGTACAAAAGCACGAAATGAAACTTTACGACAAATGTAAAGGACCAAACTCTAGAATGATTGCGAAGGGCTTTTACACAAATGCAACTGACCAAACTAGGATTACAGCAAAGGGTTGAACACTTAACCAAATGCAAGGGTGCATACCCTAGAATTCATCTAAAAGATCAAACCCCGTACAAACGAACGAAATGAAACTTTACGACAAATGTAAAGGACCAAACTAGAATTGCAAAGGGTCGAACATTAACACGAAAGCAAGGGATCAAACTACGATTTAACAAAGGATTAAACACTTAATCAAATGAAATAGAGTAAACCTTAGTATTAATCTAAAGGACCAATCCCCAGTACAACGCATGAAATGCAAGTTTAGGACAAATGTAAAGGACCAAACTCGGGAGTGAATATAAAGGGTCAAACTTTAACACGAATGCAAGGGATCAAATCCTAGGATGATAACAAAGAGTCGAAAAATTAACTCAAATGTGACGGATCAAGTCCTAGAATTAATTTAAAGGATAAAAACCCAATGGAGATGCACAAAATGAAACTCTAAGACAAATGTAAAGGACCAAATTCTAAGAATGATTGCAAAGGGTCGAAAACTAACACAAATGCAAAGGATCAAAACTTATAAGTTAATGATATATACAAAAGACTAAGAATGACTTGACGACTTTCAGTCTCCCGAACAAGCCGGATTCCGAAAAAGCTTTAGTACCATAGACCACATCTTTACGCTACGGCAGATAATACTGAAGAGTATAATCGGCCACTTTGCTTAGCATTCCTGGACTATGAGAAAGCCTTCGATTCGGTGGAAACATGGGCCGTGCTGAGATCTTTACAGAGATGCCGAATTCCCTCAGTGCCTGAAGACCAAAGTCTTCGAACAGTGCATGTTGCCAGCGATGACCTACGGTTCTGAAAAGTGTCGCTGACTATGTGCCTCATGCGGAAGCTCAGTCACTCAGCGTGCGATGGAGAGGGCTATGCTCGGAGTTTATCTACGTGATCGAATCAGAAATGAAGAGATCCGTAGTAGAACCAGAGTCACCGTCATAGTCCTACGAATCGCGAACCTGAAGTGGCAATGGGCGGGGCACATAGTCCGAAGGGCCGATGGACGTTTGGGGCCGAAGGTGCTCGAGTGGCGAACCCGCACCGGACGTCGCAGTGTAGGCAAGCCCCCGACAAGGTGGACCGATGATATAAAGAGGTCGCCGGTAGCCGCTGCAGCCAGGTGGCGCAAGATCGGGCCTTGTGGAGGTCATTACGTGAGACCTATGTCTAGCAATGGACGTCCATCGGTTGAAGCGACGACGACGACGAATAAGAATGTAAACGTATCAGACATTTGCAATCTAAAACAGATCACTGCTGAAGAAATTGGGCAATCAACTTGTATCAGAGGGATACTAAAACGTTTTTGTTCTATTTAGACATCTACCAATCAGTGGTCTCAATAAAGTTTTGATTGTTTGAAGACCATTGATTTTTTAGATTTTACTTCAGTAAATATCTATGAAAAGAATTTGTATATATCTTACATTTCATGTGTCATGTTTTCCATCACATCCTAGCATTTTTACAAAAAAATCAATCGAACTATTCTTCGATATATTTAACTATAATAACGTAAATTGTCAGATAATTGATTTTTAATATTTTGTTATTGGAATAAACTTCTTTAACCTTGAATATAATGAAATCCTACAATTGATATTAGTAGTATCGAGACTTACCCTCGATCGTAAAGGCTACAGTAGGGTACCCTTCTCTCTAGAATATAGCTCCATATTTGATGATAACTCCAGTCCAGTAACGGGGAAACTCTCACTATTTGAGGCCAGCTCGGATCTGTTTCCTGGAATATTTATTTCATTTGTATAACAAGACAAATATTAATCTTTTTATGTCACTGTCAAATTAGCGTTAGACTGTGATCTCACTTATTATTAGTAAGTGATAATACAGTTTAGTAGCGCGCTAAGGAGCCATTAATAAATTACATCACACTTAGGCTTAGAAATGTGACATTGGTAAAGGCTAGTCAAAAGTTTTATGACGTCATATTTAAAATTTCATAAGGTTTTGTCTATTATTCAAAATATTGATTTTAGTTAAATTTGTTAAAGACTAGGGACCCATCCCAACTAAACACAGGTAGTGGAGCATATAGTGCATTTTTTTGTGTACCATAGGATCACGTTAGCTATGTTTGCGACAACCACCAAAATATTTATCTAAATTATAAGATCTGAAAGATCATAATTATCTACATATAATGCTTAATAACTAATGTATTCTATGGACTGGGATTGATACGGTATTCGTCTGTATAACTTTAAGAAAGAGGCTTCGCTCTTTCATTGCTATGAAAGAGGCCTCGCCCTTTCATTGCTATGAAAGAGATCTCGTTCTGTCTTTGCTGTGAAAGAGTAAATATATAAGTAAAAAGAAAACGATTGTTGTAATAAGTTTCTAAACTATTCGCTTGATTGACTTGAAAGTCAGCAGTGACTCCTTTTGCAATGTAGACGCTCAGTTTTTATTCAAATCCATTTAAAAATTGTAGTGCCTTGAGCTTGTGGCGAAAGGATTTACTCCTATTTCCACAGGAGCTATACGAGCGACACCGCAAATTTTTATATTTAATAGAGTAATCTTAGACTTTCCAATCACCGCAATTTTTTTAGAAGATATAATGGACATCCATTTTATCTTGTGATCTATCATTAAATCAGGGATACAAACCATCACGGACTTACTTGTAGATCTATAACAGAGAAATATATGAAAATTAAAAAAAAAACTGTGACGTAATCTATACATTAATCCTAATTTAGTAAAAGGTAATTATTACCTCTTAAGTCTTAATTACTTTCCCATTAGGAGGTTAACTTACTAGGTTTCTACATAAATTAGAATATAATACAATTTTTTTGTTATATATCACTCTTTTATTGTTGTAAAAGAGGCCTCGCTCTTTCATTGCTATGAAAAAGGCCTCGCTTGATTATTTTAAAAGAGACCTCACTCTTTTAATGCTATGAAAGAGGCCTCGCTTCATTGTTTTAGATGAGTGCTTTTTCATAAGTAATTTTACAAAATAAATCAGAAATTTAAATATAAATACTGTGTGTGCGTTTATTTATGTGTTTATGTTTAAATACTTAACACATATACTCACTTGCATAAATTTCAAATCTCCACTATACGGGTCTGATCTTCTAGTTCCCATGAAGCATGCTTTTAATTCACTATCTTGCTCTAATATATCCTGTAACGTTGCTTTCATTTCACCTTCCATAACCACTAAACTCACACCATAATGCTCTTCTACATCTTTAACAAAATTTTCTATTTCTATAAAAGGTCCCTTTGTCCTAATATAAACTATTTTCAAATCTTTCCTAAGATTCTTTCCTCTGTGCATATCATCTAGTACATTTATTATGAGATCTAGTAGAACCGTGCAGTCTTTTCCGCCATTAAATGACAAAAAGACCTCTGAAAGGTGGAATGTCATAAAACAATCCCGGATCACCTGAAAGAAGTGTGAAAACATCCTGTACTTATCTGAGCCTACTTAAACATGGATATTGATTTTTAAGAATCAAAACACTAAAATTTGAGGTGGAAAAAAAACAATGGTTGTCTGTAAAGTAGGTTTACATTACAATGACATTAGGCCAATCGCGACTCTCTATCGCTTGAATAATTCAAGCGTTGTTGATTTATATCTTTATTTATACATTTAGACATAAACATTAAGTCTTTTGAATTAAATTTTCAATGCCAAAAATTCATGTATGAAAACCGTTCTTCATAGACGTCTTCATTGCGAAAGGAATAATTTTATCTAAATTTCAAGACAATCGGATGTATAATTTTTAATGAAACAGTCCGCGGGAGTTATTCCACTTATACATCTATATATAAGTAAAAAGAAAACGATTGTTGTAAACAGTATTCTAAACTATTCGCCTGATTGACTTGAAAGTCAGCAGTGACTCCTTATGCAATCTAGATGCTCACTGCAAACAGTTATTTTTCAAATCTCAATCTCTCTCAATCAAAATTTTCGTACCTTGTAATCTTATACTTTATTTTTAACTTATGAAAGCGATAACGTTTCTCCAACATTATTAAACGAATACAGAACAAAGAATTCCTTTTTAAATTATAATAAATACCTTTTCGGATTCCTTCACAACTGTGTCAATATCTTGAACGTCCATGTCTTGTTCGTTTGACTACACATCACTACTGACTGAAAAAATAAGACGCCGGTTAAATAATTCCGTTAAACAAAGTTTTGCGATTCAAATTTGTACTCAACTAACAAAAAGACAAGAGCCTTATTTACACGGTTGGTAGGTCTGCAATAAACCTTGGACGTTTCCAAACTATATTTGCAGGAAATTAATAATTTATGCGTGCAAAAAAACTGTATAAAGCATTAATTGCTTTAAAGGTTTTTGGGTTGTTAACTTTAGACATGGTTACACATCATATTCATATTGCGAAATAACGGTGAAGCTTCAGGCCGACTATTTTTATTCCTTGCGGGATAATAAGCTACTGGCTGTTACCCGTGTAATTCTTGATTCCGTTATTAGTGTATGATACAGTGGTGAGGAATGAGCTGTGGTGAAAGTTCTCTACATATGAGGTGAGCGGTAATCTGATTCAAGCATTGAAGACGTAGACTGATATATTAGCAAAGATAACTAACTCATAATCTTTATTATGACCATTGGAAAATTCTATTGGAAATCTAGCGTGATCCAGATTGTTAGGGTTGATTTGCCTATCGATTTATAGGCTTTGGAAAAACATTTCTATATTTACTCATGGTTAGTGCAAGCAATTGGGGTTAGATATTAAAATAATCTCAGGGTAATGAAGACTCATTTTGTTTATGACGATGATTTGCATTTGTAAGTCCAGGTTGTTTATTCCTGAGAATATTATATATCTAAAGATAACATTTANAACTTTAATTGGAGGTAGCAATAGGGGTTATATATTAAAAAGTAGTCAGATTGAGGCACAAAACGGAGACTCATTTTGTGGATAACAGTGACTTGCATTTGTAAGTTCAGGTTATTTATTCCAGAGAATATTATGTGGCCTTTAGAAAAATGATTACTAAATTTACCAGACTTTAATTGGAGGTAGCAATAGGACATTTATATTAAAAAGTGGTCCCAGAATAAGGCAGAAAATGGAGACTCATTTTGTGGATTACAGTAATGTGCATTTGTAAGTCCAGGTTGTTTATTCCTGAGAATATTATATATCTAAAGATAACATTTATCTTCCTAATTTGAAATTATTAGTACACATAATTATTTTAACTCATAACATGTTAATTTTATTGTAATGTATGTAAATGTTCTCGGAAATATATCAAATAACAGAAGAATTGTATTTTGTCTTGTTTAGTGGAAATATTCCTCGAATAGATAGATACAAATAGTATTTATTTAAATTTGTATTTCTTAAAGGGATTCAAGTAATGTAAAGATTGCGTTTTTGAAAGGCTCTTATCAAATTACTTTTGTTTGTTAGCAGAGACAACAGTAGGAAACAGTCGTTTTGAATTTGTTTGAGTCTGGACTGTTTGGAGGCTTGAATTTGTTTAAGTCTGGACTGTCAGGTATGATGATGTGTAACACCTATGAGAGGCAAATTACCTCATACCAAGTTAGCATGTTTCATACTTTGACTATACATATTATCAATTGACATTATAGTCAAGCAATAATTTGTCAGCAATGAAAAATAAATAGTTTTGAAGTGAAAACTTTTTTAACTATTCTTGTGATTAAAAAACACATGCACATTAATTCTTAAGACTGAACATGGGAGAAAATGAAACAGAAAGTATTGTAAAGTGTTATGAATGTGTTCACCAAGGCACAATGGGATTTAACATTAAATCATTACTAAAACCTACTACAACGATATTCGTCTCATTATCTTGAAGCCAAAATCTTTGATGGTTTCACTTCTACCATTTGTGAATTGCACACAAGATTATTTTTTTATTACAGGTATATTCTAGAATATAGCCTTATAAATATAGCTAGCTATATGTTTTCCTGTGAATCAAATTAACTAGTAATATATAATATTAATATAACATATCTGGATGCCAAGTAGGCTTTCTCTCAATATAATCTACATATATTAAAAAAAAGTTTAAAAATGAGAAAAACTTACAAAGAAATCACAATTTACCGCAGTAATTACTTTGATTAGATAAGCAAATATAACTCATGCTATCAATCAAAATTCATATTTTTGCTTGATAAGCATGACATTATAGGGTCAGGTCCAAATGTACCATTTGAAGTTACATCATAGCGGTAAATGTTTAGGAAATAAGAAATACTTAAATATGATTGAATACAAATGATAGTAATTCATTCACATCCACATAAACTATATCTATGTTTCTCTTTAGAAAATTTAAATGTATCATTTTGTTTTACTTATAATCTGTTCTAGAATCATTTAGCTGAACTGGGGGTAACTTTGTTACTAACAAGACAGACTTAACAATTAATTAAAAAATGGATGGCTATTTTTGTCCTTGTTTTCCCATACCATGTGTTTAAGGAAAAAATAGCTTTTTTTATTGTGGAAGATAATAATATCATTGGAAATAAAATGTGCAGCAATAATACAGTGAAAATATTTTGGAATCAATATAGAAAAGTGACTTTCATTCTAAGTAGCCAAAGATTAATTCTTTATTTTTTTCAGTTTTTCTATGTAATTTTTTGATATTGATTAAATTTACTTTATAGGCACTGCATGCACCCACAAAAAAAGAACTGTATACTAAAGTTTTACCAGAACCTTATATAACAAATCAAAATCCATAATTTAATGGCATTGCAAATAAAAAAAATAAGCAAAGATTCTTCAAATTTATTTAGGTAAAACACAGAGTTCAAAACAAATAAATGAGACATACATAATATACATAATTAATTTAAATTAATTATCCTTAATATTTGTACAGACTTTTTTAGTAGGAGGTTCGTTTTCTTGTTCTGAATCACTATGTTCTTTGAAAAGCACCTCTTTAGTCAAATTTATTGTCACTCTCATCATCTCTTTTTTAGGAGACACATTCCTAACATCAAAAACATCACTTATATATGAAGATATATCTTTACCTATATTATCACACACCATTTGCTTTGCAACTGTATAAGGATCTTCGCCTACTGCAAAACAATATACATAAACAATAATTTCACAATCTAGTTTGTGTTCAAATTCATTATTTTCAATCAAACCATTGAAATATTTTAAAAATTCAACAGCTATAGCAGGTAAATTCATTGTTACATGTATTTTACAACTTTTATCTAGCTTTATATTTCCTTCACAGTAATCTATTAGAAATTTCTTGAATATATTACATAAGAAGTCTTTACCATCCATATTATATGATTTAAAAAGATTGTCTTTCACTTTATTTTCTTTAGCATTATGATTAAGCCATTTAAAAGATTCAGGATTCAAATCATTGGCATAAACTTTACATCTTTTTTTGGCTGCTGGAACAGCAAAAGGTCCAACACCACAGAACACATCAAATAATATGTCCTCTGGTTTTAATAGCTCCAATATTCTTTCATGCTCTTTGCAAAGCCTCGGATTCCAATAAACTTTGGAAAAATCAAACTGGAAATTGCATCTGTTTTCTTTAACAGTCACCAAAAAATCTTCATCACCTGCTATTACTTCCATGCTGAAGTTTCTAAAAGTGTTATCTATTATATTGTTTTTATTGACAACAGTTCGACATGTATTAATTTTGTCAATTAAAACTTGTCCAATAAGTGCTCGATACTCCAGTAAATGGTCTCTTAGATTTAGATGTATAATATGTCCAATTTGAGAGAAGCCACTCACTATTTCTTCATTATCAGGGAGAATTGCTTTAAAAATGGTGTCATATTTAAAGTTATCATATGTCAATTGTATCTCTTTTTCAGCATAGTTTTCCTCTCCAATATTATGTTGCTCTAAGGTACAGCGGTCAGCTTCTAGTATGTCTTCCCACTTTGATACTTTTTCTGGGTCCAAATAAATGCACTTAGTCAAACTTTCACAAGTTTTATCTTGAATATTTTGAACTGGCTTAAAATTTGGTAGTTTAAGAAAATACGGTCTACATAACTGGGTAATTTTTGATAAATTTTCATTTGAAACTTTGAGCATAGGTATATTAACATTACGCAAGAATTTCTCGCGATCGAGATTCTTCATACCGCGTATTCCCGAGGGTATAAATCCTTTCGAAGAAGACGAAGACATTCTTAATTGCAAATTAATGAGAAATCTATAGAATGGGGTCAAAGTCATAACAATATTGAAATTGCTAACATTATGTACTAACCTATGTTAAGGTAATTGGCATATTACGGCAATAATCACAACTTCGGAGACCAATTTGTAGTTTCTTGTTAATCCTTTATTATAAAGTAGAACTTGTTTAATAATAATTTGTATGAAAAGTTTAGATATCTAGCTAAAATTTTTCAAACGCGTGATATACATTTCACTGGGCAAATTGACATTTGCCATTTGACATTTCATATATCATAATTTTTTACTCTGTACATTTGAAGTATTTATTACTACTTAATCTGTGGTTAATCATATATACATGAAACCTGGAAGATATATTAAAATAGAGAGTTAGAAAAAGTGAATAAATTTTATTGACTAATAAAGGTTAACCTTAATGGAAGATAGGCGGTATCGCGATTTTTCAATTTTCAAGAAATTTCAATTCTATCATAGATGATGGTTGCGTAACTGTAACCATATGTGTAGCATATGCAATGGAAGCTGTCTTAATGGATAATTTTTTCTTGGACTAAACAATAAAAAAATTTTTACTTGAATAAAAGCAAAATGCAGGAACTAAAATAAGTAATAATCATCTAAAGTACTTGTTTGTTTTAGTTTCAGCATTTAAACTATTTAAGAAAGATCTTTGATATTGAAAATTTCTAAAATAAATAAAATTAAATCGACTTACGATGAAACATATGATAGTTATCCTTCCTATTATCAAATAATAAAGTGACATTTGCATATTTTTATTACTGCTTTAAATACATTTTCTACTTTTATTTGCATATAAAACGATGTTCTTATCATTTTAATTATATAGTTGCTAACACTCTGAAGGTAGGTATAGAGTAGAGTAGGTATACATATATTGACAAGTAATTATTAAAATGCATATACTTACTTGGTAATTAGACGGCACCAAAATAATGTAGGCGTATATGGTATGAATAATTGATGTCTTTGCTGGCATAGTGGTACGAATACTCGGTTTGCTAGCAGAACTCCCGGGATTCGATTAGGTTCCTGGTAGGGCAAATTTAGGAAATTATATTTTCTTATTTGTCTGAGTCTGGATCGGTGAGACGGTGCGGCCTTGGCTAGTTACCACCTTATCAGGAATGACTTACAACCGAGTAAGAAATCTGTGCGATACGATGATGTGTAGAAGCCACGATAAGTGAATTGCCTCTTACTACATTAACGGGCTTCAGTCTTAGACTGCACCATCAGGTGTGATCAAGCAATAACCTTTCATCAACAAAAAATAATGTTATCTCTACAATTATTCGCTCATATTTCCACTGAATTGTATACTATGCGGGCTACACCGCGGGTTCATCTAGTATATAATATTAGTATAAATGTTACAAATTCTATAAAACATTTGCTTTTAAAGGCCCTCGTCAAGTGCAGGGTTGCTATGTTTGTGCCATTGTTCCGGCTGCGCGGATACGAATTTAAATTAAAAAACTTTTCTCGGGCACCAGCGACCGCAAGTAACAACGTTCCCAACATGAGCTCTATGAATATCTTTTTATACGAATCTAAACTACACGAACGAGAACTTTGTTGCGTTGCGATTTTTTAGCCTATTCTGAAATATAAAAGAAGCGTACAAAGTACACATGTCAGAAGTGAAACTTCTTTGGCAAACTAATTTTAAGTCTTTTGCCAGACTTAGAGAGAGGTAAAAGGAAGATATGTTAGGGATTCAACGAATTAAATTGTCATTAAAATATTAAAAGTGTCGAAAATTAATACAAATAATTTATTGAAAACTCAAATGAATTGTAAATAAAAATGCCTCGTGTTTTTTGTCCATTAGAAGTTAATAATTTAATTAAATTTTGTTTTACTAATTAAAATTTAGAAAAGAGAATTTATGAAATGTTTTGTTTTATGAATTAATAATATTAAAAAAATACATTAATCGAGTGGCAAATTAAAATGTCACAGGTTATTTGTGAATATTAAAAGTACCCAACCTTCAAACCAATTAGAATAAAAAACGCTGCACGTCTTCGTGTCACTTATCACGCGTTTCTCCCGTAAAAGTTTCATTTCAAAAAAAATCTAAACTAACATAGTAACTTTTCAATTATAACCTCCTTAGTGCTTTGGACAATATAAACTTTTTAGTGTAACCTTATGGCGTTTGACATAATTGTCAGCCATAGAAAAATACGCATATATAGTCTATATGCGTGTATAATGTGTTTTTATCGATTGAATGTATTTTATATGCATAATTTTTTAAAATATTATCGTTGTGCATTGTGTTATATAAACTATAAGTGTGGGAGATTTTATACTTCTCCGCGCAATATTCGTAAAAACGTGTATGAAATTTATGATTCGTGTATTTATATATATAGATACATGAATAAATACGCACTTATATATGTTAGATAGTCATGTCTTTTCATAGGAATAAGTATGTTTCTCTCTTTCTTTTTCTCTGTCCGAACGGGGCAACCGGTACAGCTAACCCTTAGATTGTCCGGCCGCGGTTTTTATTGGCCTCCTTAATTTGTCCGCGTTTTTTGACGGAAGTAACCGTCGCCTGCCCCACCACGAACTGGCGTTTTTATGTTGATTGCCCCGAGGATCGAATGACGCGAAAGTGGCTCTTGGGACTTAAATGATCATATAAAACTACCAAATGTTATGATTTTTATGGTTGCTAATAGTTAAACTATACAATGTTTTATTTTGTTTATTATATTAAGAATCTGGTGTGGCGTCATGTTGCGATACACTTAGAAATAGTGTCATATCTTAAAAATTAAAACATCTCCAGGGTTTTAATTGTAATTCCCATGACTTATATAATCAACAACACGAATAATTAATAATAAACACTCACAATTTATAAAATAACATTAAAAACTTAACGACATGATACATGCACTGTTAGTAACGATCACTTTGTAACTGATCTACTTTGGTTTTTTTATAGTCTGGTGTTATGTCTATGCATATTTTGTTAGAACAATTACATAGAATAGACGAAATAGATAATACACATTACGACTTACAAAGAAAGAGATGCTTGCCCGAGTATCATGTAAACCGGTCAACATGGGCAATCTAAAGGCTAATAGATAATATTACTGAAAATAACAATATCTATGTGACAAATTATATATGTCTGTAACAGAAACTAGTGGCTGGTTTTCTGCCTGTTCGTGCACATCCAAAGCCACGTTTGATACGCCCACGCAATTAAAAACACCATTGCGTCAGTATACTCATTATGTAAATGAATCCCTTTACAAACAGCAAGGTTTTTCACACTTGCAGTGTGTATATAGCCCATTTGAAAAGTCATACCATCGGTAAAACGTTGGCTTTTGCAAATATTGACGCGGCGCGATATTGCACGCTACGCTTTTTGCTGTGAGCTATTTATTGCCCCTGTTTGAAGATATGCGACGACTTTCCAAGCTCTAACTTTTAATTAATACATCGCTTCTGCATGTATTCCATGTTTTCTTTATAGAAATAAACTGGCAAACTAGCATATTAATCTAAATATCCGTTTTTAATATAGGCGGCCTCATTCTTATAGTGTTCCTAGTGTAGGCTTTTCTAGTTCGAGACTCGATAGGTATAATATAAAAAAAAATCATTTTCCAATTTATCTGTTCTGATGGTAGCGGTTCTGGTTAGTTACCACCATACTAGTTACCATTTCTAGACAAAATTACCTCTTTTAAAGCGTCACCGGTTTCGATATTAACCGATCGAAATCAGGCAGAAGTCGTCAATGTTTTATAAAAAGAAATAATTTTGAGCGTGTCTATAATAAAATACATTCAAATAATTAACGTTCTATTCTCTTTTTACAAAATTCTACAAGCAAGAAACTCAGCGGTGACTCTTTTAAATATAGTTTTATAGGTTACAATGTGTAATATTTCCCTTCTGTGTGCAACTGGAATCTAGACATTTTTATCGCTTAAATATTGTAGAACATCATAATATGCCCATTCTAGAAGGATGTTTTTGACATATTTATTAAACTTTTGGATAGCGGTCCCTTAAAAAAATGCTTTAGCTCAACCCGAAGTCTAAATCTAACCTTCATATTTGACGCATAAAGCTAATACAATTCTATGACACCCAAATGTAGGCATAGGCGTTTTGCATAATCATGATTTTATCATATTTCTTAAAACATTTGTCGGGCTGCGTAAACGCATTTTGAATAAGATACCACTATCAAAAAGCTTAAGAAATATGTCAAAAACATCCTTTTACTCAATGCCTACATTTGTGCGTCATAGGACCACATTAGCTTGGTGCGTCAAATGTGTAGGTTAGATTTAAGAGTTCTGGGAGAGTGCAGAAAGTTCAGATATCATTTGTCGGGTTGAAAACGCATTTTGATGACGATACCACTATCCAAAGGTTTAAAAAATATGTCAAAAACATCCTTTTGATCAACCCCTATACCTACATTTATGCGTCATAGGACCGCATTAGCTTGGTGCGTCAAATGTGTAGGTTAGATTTAAGAGTTCTGGGCGAAGGTTTAGAAATCATTTGACGGGTTGATCAAACGCATTTTTATTAAAAGGATGTTTTTGACATATTTACTAAACGTTTGGATAGTGGTATCACAATAAAAATCTGACAAATGATTTCTGAACCTTCTCCAATAACTTTTGTATTTAAATCTAACCTACTTGACGCATCAAGGTAATGCTATTAATTGACGCACGAATGTAGGTATAATATGTTATCTGTGCGAAACCGGAAATTATGGCTAGTCATTAAAATATAATAAAAAATCCTTCATTCCACTAGCAATGCTTTAATATTCTTTTCCGTAATAAAAGTGTTTTAACTGACACCGTATAAGCAACTTTTACGACTGACAGTATCAGAAAGCAATAAAGATCTCTATCCTCTAAACGGATCGTCTACTTGAATTGTAAATAATGGCACTTATTTTCAAATCAATGATTTCACCGAGGACGTCTCGGAAGAAACTTCACTATCACACTTTTTCACAAAACTTAGGGCACTTTAGTGTGGGTCCGTTGAAAAAGAAATTATACGTTAGATTAAATAAGTTATATATAGTGTTTTGGGTAGAAGATAAAAAAAGGAATGATAACAAAATCGGGGGATACAGTTTGGTGTTGTAGCTACATATCTCTCACCTCCATCCGAAATTCTATTACACCACTGGATAGCTAAAGGATCAAAGAATTTATTACGTCTAAGTAAGGACTGTAACACATCAAACGTCCATGTCCATAACATAGCCATGAGCTATTTTTAAAAGATAGATATGTCGGAGAATAAGAGAGAACGGAGAAGCATAAAGCACAGAGGCGTAGGGTTCTCCGCCGACATCGTTATTAATTGGATCCATTGTTTCATTTCTTATTCTGTGGGCGTTCGTGGGTAATGTTGGTGCAATCAAACACTATTAACTCGAGATATAATCTTCAATCACTTAATGTTCCTGATATCAATTTACAGAAACTTATTAAGAATAATAGCTAGGAACGCGACAGTTTCAATAGTCGACCACTCCCGGCCGACCGCCGCTCGAGAACTGCCGAGAGACGGGCCGGACCGCCACTCATTGACTCTGCCCCCACGCCGACACAAAGATGGCGCCAGCGTTCCACAGACTATTACACACGGACCAGCGAACCACAGACTCTTGCTCTCCGACAGATATATAATATCGTAGACTTTTTGTAGATCTATAGAAGAGAATTATTCCACCATGCATCGTTTTGTTATCCCTTAGATTGTCCGGCCGCGGTTTTGTTGGCTTCCGTAATGTGCCCTTTTTAAAGGAAATAACCGTCGCCTTCCTCACCCCGCACGGACTTTTTTGCATCGATAGCCCCGCGGGTCGAATGACGATAAATGTTATGATTTTTGAGATAGTGAAAATGTCCGTCTTGTATTTATAGGCTCATTTCTTGATAATTAACTTACTTCAAGGGCTTTACCTTTTCATTGTTCACTAATAAACATTCACAGTTTATAAAGTACCACAAAAAAACTTAAAGACCTTCGACGCGACACACTCACTGTTAGTAACGGTCACTTTGTAGCTGATTTATTTTTATATTGTCCGGAGTTATCTCTACGCATGTTTTGTTATGACATTTACCGAGAAGCGATATAGATACACATTTTGACTTTAAAAAAAGAGATGGTTATATTTCTGATTGCCCGAGTCGCGACAGAGCTTTTGACTCGTGTCACCCAGTAGTCGACACTAGATCGACGCGGGCAATACAAGGGTTGTATATCTTAGGCTATTTCGATTAAAAGTTTCCAGGCGGTTTAATTTTTACAACATTTCCAATAATTATCGTAATATTTCAACTAATTTACATATAATCTTGACAAATTATATACTGATAAACAGAAATATCGCAGGACTTTGAAGTCTAATATGATTATAATATAATTAGAGGTAAAATGAATACAATTTTCAGGAAATTGATAATCTTATATACGAAATATATTATCACGTCAGCATTTACAGCAGCCAAAGGGAATTCAAGACAACTTATCAGAACGTTTAGTAGAATAAAATGTCTTAACGTCTTTGAGCTTTAAGACGGTCTATGAAACTCATTAACGAACTAAATGCTTCCATCCACCTTTTCTGAGTGATTCAGATAAGGTAAAAAGTTCGCTTGTTATAAAAGTTCATTACTGTTGTAATGTTTTTAATTTGATTATAAAATGGTTTAGTTTTGCCGAATTCTCATTTAACCCGGAACATAGAAAGTGTCTGCAAAATTCATAATTTTCGATATTTTATTTCCAAACTTTGTCACCTCATCTTTGCTGTTATATTACGCCAAAACTATTAATTTTACAAAAAACATTGTCATTATATAAATTGTAGGAAATTTTTTCTAGTTTAATTTTGTATATAAATGATTTTTTCGTAAAATGTGTTGGAAAGGAGATTTTCTCAATAAACTCTTCATAGATACCATTTTTCCAATATGGAAACAGGAATGACTAAATTAAGAGGATAGTAAGTAAATAAGCGCTTGTAAATTTTATAAAAAGATAAGATTCGGTCTAAAATTCGATTGCGAGACACTCTTAGCAAGATCGTTATGTGTTTAACCCTTTCAGTGCTAAGGTAATTTTCTTATATGTTGCATAAATTGCGAAAGAAACTTAATCTTCTGACTTTGCCGTCGTCATCTATATATAAGAGATATCCAGGTATCTATTGACTCCACACGATATCACCAGAACCATAAGGCCTAGAGAGTTGGAATTTGGTAGGAATATTCCTTTTGCCGAGTAGAGGTCAGGTAAGACCGGATTTTGCGGAATACCACCCGCAAAGGGGGTAGCGGCGGTGTTATACGTATGTAAAACAATTTGCCTAAATTAATGAAAATGCTACCCAAAAAACATTTCAGGCCGACGAAGTCGCGGGTTTAGCTAGTATATGTATATATGAACTACCATTATTTAAAAAAAATAATGAAAACCTTTTCGAAAGGTTTAAGGGAGTATGCTGTAAAGGCAGATTCCGATATCCTGATCTTAAAAGGTCTATTTTTTTAATAAAAGTGTTTGCGTGATGGCTATTAAATTTTTTAATAAACTATCAAAAGATATAAGGAAATATGCCTCACAATTTTATAAAATTAACAATTGTATAAAATTTAGAAATTCTGTTAAATCTTTTCATATCGATAAAAGCTTCTACTCCATTGAAGACTATTTAAAGGGAATCTAGCTATTTAGTCAATAATAGAATAATTTAATTTAACGACTTGTGTTAATTTCGCCAACTTAATTAAGTAGAATATGAGGACCATATAATATGTATACCATATTTAGTGAATAAATGTTAGACTTTTTTTTTAGAATTTTGAAAAAATATACTTTATTTATTATGTGTGCACAGAATTTCGATTATTTTCCTCTAATGTAGATGGTTTTCCGTCATTCTTTCTATATTGTATAAAGGACATATCAAACTACTCAAATCATATCAAACTACGCACTTTATGCGCTTGTCAGGAATAACACGATAAAGGGTACTTATAATTATTAATTTCAAATATTTTTTTTAACTTATTAAAAAATAAATAAATATGATTTTCATAATAAAAGGTCGATATCCGAACTAAAATATTCTTTACTTTCAGTAAACTCTTTTTGTCAATGACTCTACCACCGGTTCACAACCTACGGACTAGATGGAGAAGAATCCAGCAATAGCCCAAATTGGCATAATTTACAATGTTTACAAATTCATAACGATATTGTGAAGGGCATTCTTTTCGTGAAGGTCATTCTTTCTAAGAATACGATTTAGTCAAATGACGAACCGTATCCTTTTTTTTAAAATGTTATTCTATTTAAAATATATCATAAATTATTTTATATATATACACACATATTATTTTATATATACTATCACGCTCATAGAGCGTCGATATATCGACGGTACGCACTCAAAGGGTTAATGTTTAAGCTCACTCAGTTTATCTTGTGTGCAATAAAGTGTTTTCTCTCTATCTTTCTCTCTCTCTCACTCTTACTCAGATTTCTACTTTTTGAATGAAGTTTGTTAGTTACAGTGTTTCTAATGCAATAGAACAGAGATTTTTTTCAAAGTTAAAACCGTCATAAACTTATTCTAAATCCGTGATAGCTTAATTATATTTCACAGCAATTTCCTCACTATGTTTTGAAGACAAACTTTCATAATACAAGAAACAGCACTTCATAGAATTTTAACGACCCTCCACCCTCTAGAAAATACTGCTCGTAACTTTGCAGACTTGGTCGAAACACTCCAAGTAATTATACTGGAACGTAGTAAAAACTCAACAGAATCCAAACCGCCAGGATCCTTCAATTAACAACCGGACGCCTGGCTTTTATGTTCACAGGAAATTAAACTACTCTTTTTTCTTAACATTACAGTTTTCAAGATTGTTTCAGATTAACATAGCTTTGATTTAAATAGGAATTTTAATGGTTTACTTGAGATAAGCAAGCAAAAACAAGCACCAACTCAGGCGTTACTGTAATACCACTAGCTGCGGCTTCGTCCGCGTGGATTAGTTTTTGGGATAGCATTTTTATTAATTCAGACTAATTTTACAAGTATGACATACGTGTATATACTTAGCTAGCTGAATCCGCGACTTCGTCTGCGAAGATGTGTTTTGGTAGCAATTTCATTGATTTATGCAAATTGTCTTAAAAATAAGAAACGTACCCGCACCCTTTGAGGGTGGAACTTCCTAAACTTCGGACCAAGTTTTACATATCTTAAAAGATATAGTTTGTAAATGTTTAAAAAATCACATAAACACCCCCGCAACACGTTTGCGAGTGGAATTTCACAAAACCCGTTCTTAGCTGAACTCTACTCGGCAAAAGGAATAATCCTACCAAATATCAAGTCTCTACGCCTTATGGTTCCAGAGCTATCGTGATGAGTCAATACATACCTGGATATCTCTTATATAGTATAGATGAGCGAATTGACCTTTCTAAGGCTCTAGGCTATCTGTGTACCAAATTTCATTTAAATCGCTTCGGTATTTTGTCTGTGAAAGGGCAACAGACTAACAGAGTTACTTTCGCATTTATAACATTAGTAATGATTGCTATTTTACCCCCTGGAGTGTAAAAATTTTACATATCTGAATGTAATATTTATGTATATCAAATTAACAGCTTTAAAAATAAGTTTCAAGTGGCTAGCTCCAAATTTAATTTAAATTGGTTCAGTAGTTTTGTCGTAAAAGCGCGATAGAGAGTGTTACTTTAGTAGTAAGGATTAATTGATGTTTAAAGATTTTTAGGACTATAAAGTTTTATTTAGACATCATATTACAAAACTTATCATAGAAATTAGCTTAGAATATGTACATAGTAGCATTCAATACGATTCCAGTGCTTTTTTACTTGGAAATTAAATTGACGTAATCATTTTTTATATTAAATTTTTCTTTTAATTTTAATATTAAAAATTGTTATTGTGTAATGAAAATTCAAACGTCAATAACGATATTATTCACTGTTTAAATAGAAGTGCCATAAAGTAATGAGTAAAATTAATTCGTAACCAAAAAGACGCGACATTCCCGCCGAAGTCTGTAAAATATTTGATAATGTCACTTGTCAAATACAAAAAAAAAATTATTTATTTCAGGTTCAGACCCATAGAATTTACATAACCAAAATAAGTGAATGAATGAAATAAAATGTACAGATAAACACAAGAGAGATTTAACAATTAAACAAAATCAAATTAAATTTAGTTTTCAATTATGAGACACAAATAAAATAAAAGTTAATGAATAAAGTCATAAATGTCAAAATTAAAATCAATAAATTAATGAAAAAATTAAAAATTAAACACTTTTTAATTTAATTTGATTTTTGAACGATATGATTAAAATCAAACGTTTGAATTTCCAAACCATAAAAATGAAAAAAAAACCTTTTGAAAATCTCTTTAATTTAATTTCGGAATGACTTTTTAATTTGATTGATTTCTAAACGACCGGACGAACATCAAATGTTTGACATTTAGAAATAGTTTCTAAGGGAAAGCGTAATTGTTGTTTTTACTATATTCCAACAATTTTTGTTCATATTTAGTCACCTTTTAAGCCTTCCCTGTACTTCCACAAATAATTAAAAACCAAAATTAGCCAAATACATCCGTTTTCCAGGTTTATAGAGACTAACGGACAGCAATTGATTTATATGTATATATAGATTAGCATCTCTATATATCTATGCTCTATCTCTAATATCTAACCATGTGTAGACATGTCTATATATAATTATAGAGTAAATAGTCGTAAAAATATAGTAATTGTTTCAGTGACGTTACCGCATGTAAAGGCGATAAATATTCACATTTACTTGCATAGGTGGTAAATATTATGGATGAAGCTTTGAAAAGGAAAGGAATGAAAGTAAATGTAAACAAAACGAAAGTTATGTTTTTTGAAAGAGATGAATCTATGATAAATGGCAATATTTCGATAGATGGGGAACAAGTGGAAGAGCTGAAAGCATTTGTATACTTGGGACCTAAATTTACAAAAGATGGGACATGTGAAAGTGATATTGAAAGGAGAGTGAATGCAGGCAATATGGTAAATGGTGCTCTGCACGTCTTTATGAATGGTCAGATGTTGTCTCAAAGGGCTAGACTGGCTGTGCATGCAGGAATGTTGGTGCCAACACTTATGTATGGTAGTGAAATTTGGGTAAGGCAAAAGAATCACAAAAGTAAAATAAATGCGGTAGAGATGAGAGCATTAAGAAGTATGAGTGGATTGAAACTGAGTGACAAAGTAAGAAATAGTGTGATAAGTGAACGTTGTGGTATAAATGAAGATGTAGTGACTAAAATTGAGAAAGGTATGCTTAGATGCTTTGGGTACGTAGAGAGAATGAATGAAAGGAGACTGAAAAAAAGGATTTATGAGTCAGGAGTGGATGGGAAAGTTGGAAGGGGAAAAGCAAGACGTACTTGTGTGAAAGGTTTAATGAGAATGAAGAAGCGAAGGAGATATGCAAGGATCGTGGCAAGTGGAAGGACGTAGTCTCTGCTCACCCCTTTGGGAATGAGACGTGATGCTATGTAAATTGTTCTTTAATTGGCTTGGTCAATACTCGACTGAGACTATTTTAAACTCATCTCGGAACAGAAAGAACCCTCCTAACTATAGTCATTGAAATTAATGTCTGGAAAAACCTGTGTTCATATTTTATAGACAGTAATGCAAGCGAAAATAGTAAAATAGGTCTGATAGCGATACAAGTGACGTGCAATAAAGTGTATATATAAATACCTCGACCTCTATGTGAGCTCTACCGGGAAATCATATTTGTTGGAGGGATTCTTCTCCCGTAAGATAAATATTTATAAGTTAAAGTAACATAGGAAGCTTAGGCAGTCGATCATTAGAGCCTCACCTTGCGTCTGCAGCCTTTTGAAATATTCATAAGCGATAAAAGGATCAGGGTTAAGATTGGATGAATTCGTGTGATTACCTCAGGCGTTTTACTTGAATAGCCGAGCATTGTAACAGAAGATATTTCATCAGAATAATTTACATTTTAGTCTCGATATTTTTGATAAATTAAATGAGAAATGTTATTGATTTCCACTCAACACAGTTCAATCCATGCTGATGAGACTTTTAGAGCTTGCACTTTGAACAATAACATGAGTTAATAATAAATGAGAATATAATTTGTTTGTATTTTTAATTTACGATAATTTTTACGATTTTTTAAACGATCATTAGATTGTCCGATAACGAATCTATCAGTTTAGAAAATTGTTTCTGAGTAGATACAGGAAATAAACTCAGTAGTTACTCTATTAAAAATAGTTTTTTAAAGTGTGATATTAAGCTTCAATTTAATATATTTAACTAACATAAAGTAAGCTTTAATATGGATTAAGTTCTTCAACAATAACTTCAACCATATTAACTAGCAATACTCCGCAGTGTAGGAAACTACATAGTTCTCTATCACGTAGAAATATGCGAAAATCCGTTCTTTGTAATAGTCTACGTCACGAAAGGAATATGTATACGGAATTCCAATTAAAAAAGGCAAGTAGTATTGCCTATTTCAGGATGAGTTGGTGAGTGATTCTTTTTAGAGTATATACCCCGATACTGTAAGACTATTGGGAAATCCGTTCTTAGTAAGTGTTTACGTCGCAAAAGGAATACAAATGCTGAATTTCAAGTCAATAGGACCTATAGTTTCGGTGATTTCTTATATATATGTCGATTTGTGTATACGTATTCCTTTCACATATTGCTTAAAATTTCTTATATTATAATTTCCATGATCATAGCACGAGAAAGTCGTTGTCCCATGAAATTATAAATAATACATGAGTCTTGTTATCTATTCACATTTACTATTTCTCTGGCCAGCCTCCGTCCCGGACGTCACATAATGTATACGGTACCACAAGGTGGCATATTTTAAACAGACCTTTCTAATAAGCCGCTTTTGACGTATTCAGAAATTTTCGGACACGTTTCACAAAGGTAAAACATTTGAAAGTACATCGAAAAAGTTGTGTACACTGTAATACTGTAATTACCCAATGGATAGACACGTGGTTTATTACCGTTATTAGGTTATTTAAGGCTTGTGTAGTCTGTAACATTGTAGCTTAGCAGCGTGCTGGGTAAACAAGGTAAAAGTAGCAGCCTATTAATGTCCCACTGCTGAACATTAGTAGCAACAATTAAAAATACTAAAAACATTGTGCAATATTGCGAAATGTTATTTAATACGAGGTAACTTTAACGAGCAGAACAATTGTGTGAACAGAGTATCTCGTGCTGCTTTATATCATACTACCTACCTACCTATATCTTACTTACGTGCAAAGGAAATAGCTTTCCCTTATGACCGACGTATGACATTATTAGGTCAGTTGGAAATCACATGTACGTCATATTCACATCTTACGTAAATATGACATAGTACTTTACCATTTTGGCCTCGCTTTGACTTAACACTGAGCTAAAGATAAGTAGCAGCCCATTGCACGTTTGACTGCAGGATCCAGAACTCTTCACTTATAGGAGAGGGGTTATTAGAGCATATACCCACCACGCTGCTCTACTGTGGGTTGACAGGGATAGTACACTAGTGCACCCTCTATTTAACTGTTATAGTTCGAAATTAATGCAATTTGGCGCAGAACCGATAGATTAACTTACTCCCCGAGGCACGTAGGGGTGATTAGACCAATGAGGCAGTGCTAAATGTTCTATAGTCCTTTTATTGTCGCTGGCATCATCCAGGAGTAGCTGGGACTAGCTGCTAGACCAGAATAGGGGGTTAGATCGTTCCAAATCTTGGAAGCAGCAACACTGAAACTACCTTTAGTTCCCGCTTTTTTGTGATAAGGTATTTGTAACGTTTGTTTTATTGAGTTAATATCTCACTCCTATCTTTCAACCGTTTATAGTAGTAGTAGTATAATGTTAATAGGTTCAGTTAATGGGATTTAAATGATTGTGCTTTAGACATATATCCCCTATATACCATAATGACGTACGAGCAACAAGTCCCACGTAATAGGTCCGTCCCGGGATCTCCTGGGATTTGTTTCCGTATGACGTTTGGGAGCGGATTTACTGAAATAGGGCCCTGCCCATCAGTCAACAGTAATCCCGGCTTGTGAGTAGGATGTCGCATAAGATAATTTAATTTTATATACAAAATACTGTATGATTTACACGACCACTTAAACAAACATTGCCATGTACACAAATATGGATATTTAACTGGAGCTAAATGAGTTTAAAACTTAATTTCTCTCTTTTAGACATGATGGATATTGTTAAAAGTGTTTATCATTACTTTATCTTTAAGAAATTTACTGGCCACATCATCTCGATTCTCTCTTTTACGACGTCTCGATTATCTACGGAAAAAGGTAAAAGAGAGTTGTTCGAGCATAGACCTTAAATCGATATCAATTTCAAGTCATTCTTCATACCAACGTAATGATATTTGAATACCCTTATAATATAAACAGGGAATAGATAACTCAATCCGTGTGAAACAATGGTGCCCCGTCTTGATGGGGTTGAGAATCATAAAAACACCATTACGACGTCGTTAACCGATCCCCGGGGAAGATATAATTTAAGGAACGTATTATATTGAGAAGGACGTAAAATGCGCATATTTCGTAAAACATATATAATCATTCCTGCATATGTGAAACTATTTATTGCATCTTCTATTAAAGCTGGCCGGCTAAGTGAAAGGCACTCTGCAGAACAGCCAAGGCTAATATGGCGGAGTCAATGGTTCGCATCAAATAACCGTCTATCATTTACATTCTCAGATATTTAAATGAGTATACCCAAGTGACATGACTGCCTTATTGGTCTAGTGCCTCTACCTCTGTCTCTCTGCCTCACTGCTGTTTAGCATGTTCGGCAATGGACAAGGGATCCTGGGTTCAAGTCCTGAGTTGGACGAATTCAAATGTGACATTAACTTTTCTATTAATATTTTCTCAAAATTTACCTGAAGTTGGGAAGTTAGCGGTGTGCTCCACCCCAGTGGCTCGGAAAGCATTTTAAGCCGTCGCTTCTGTGCCTAATCTCTCTCCGGTCGTATCAGATTACCATCCCATCGGATATGAATGAAGGAATAGAGGGTGCACTTATGTATTATGCCTGCCAATCTACAGTCGAGCATCGTGGTGAGTTTATGCTTTAATAACCCTCTTTCCTATGAGTGAGGAGGTCTGTATCTTACCGTTACTCCAGTGTTAGGTCAAAGCGACGCCAAAATTGTATAGTACTATGTGATATTCACGCAAGATGTGAATATGACGTACATGTGACGTCCAACTGACCTAATAATCTCATACGTAGGTCATTACGGAAAGTTATTTCCTTTGCGCGTAATTTTTTAACTTTTATTCTCTTCACTATACAGCACTACAAAGCAGCACGAGATACTCAGTTCACACAATTGTTCTGCTCGTTAAAGTTACCTCGTATTAAATAACATTTCGCAATATTGCACAAAGTTTTTAGTATTTTAAGTGTTGCTACTATATTAATGAATAATTCACAATATATCAGAGCTATCAGTAATGCCTCCTAATTACTTATAGTCTAACAGATAGTGACTACCCTCGGTCTTACTAAGGATAAGGTTGTTCTACCGGAAGTCAAACTGAAAACTCTGTTAGGGAAACGATTACTTGCACCATTGCGCCAAAAAAGCCGTAAATTTTATATGGTAAGGAGTAATAACAAGTGTGTAAATGTCATCTGACTTTGCTTGCTGAGCTTACAAAAAAGAGTAATTATTATTTGCGCCTTTGTAGCGACTTTAAGAATCTCTTGCTAGGAATTGACACTATTTTTTTTAAATATATAGACTTTACGAGTTACTCGAAGAAATATAAAAAATAAATTTCTTTTGACGCAATAAAAACAGCGACTTTTCGATGGTGAATGAATTACATAAATTCGCGCCAAATTGTCGCGTGAATTTGGCACGAACAGATTAAAATAAATAATAAGAAATTTCGAATATTCCGATTGCTTTTTAATAAATAACTGTATTATCTTTGGACCCAGTAAAAATATAAATTTATTTGCATTGTTAAATGCAGCGTTGTTTTTAATGCTACAGAATGAAATCCACGGTTCAATTTTTAATATTACTGCAATCGTAATTGCCAATTTTACGTTATTTCTCAGGATTATTAATATTTACTTGTACTCTGTACTTAATAAGCTATGATTGTTCAGTGGTGAAAGACGTGACTTATTGTTCGTAGGGGTTCAACTCCAGGGCATCCCTAAATTTCAATTTACAGAAGGAGTTATTGCTTTTTTCAATAACTGTAACTGTGACTACTTAATATCGGTTCAATAACTGATATTTTATCAAGTTATTTTTTATTTAACGTTACTTTTTCCATAGAATATTAGATACGAAGTATTTTTATCACAAATTTAGTATATAGAGTTACACAAAATATAAAAATATTTGTCAACTTTGACACTGAAACAATATTCAATCCAACGATGTCTGTGACTAGATAATTTTCCCACTGGAAGGATCATATTAATAAAATTTGAGTGATAATCGTTAAACTGCCTCATTGGTCTAGTGGTTAGCATGTTCGACTACAGACATGAGGTCCCGGGTTCGAGTCCCGGGTCGTGCCAATTCAAAAACCAATAGAGTTTTCTATTAATATTTTCTCAATATTTGCCCGAAGTTGGGAAGTTGGCTGTGTGATCCACCCCCGTATCTTGGAAAGCACGTTAAGCCGTCGGTCCTGCGCCTGATCTCTCTCCGGTCGTGTCGGATTCCTGTCACATCGGACTATGAGAGAGGAATAGAGAGTGCACTTGTGTACTATGCCTGCCAATATGCAGTGGAGCAGCGTGGTGGGTCCATGCTCTTAAAAAAACCCTCGCTCCTCGGAGTGATGAGGCATGTGCCCAGTAGTGGGACGATAAAGGGCTGCTACTTACTTTACTTACTTTTTGAAATTGTATTTGGTAAAAATTATATAAAGATATCTTTAATTATATGCCATTCTATGATACATATTGGTATAAGTACTCATAAAAATGGCATTATATCCGCAAGGAGTGGTGCTTGAGGTAGATTTATGTATGTCGGAGAAAAAGAGAGAGATGGAGAGCACAAAGCACAGGGGCGCAAGGTCCATAATTTAATTTCCCATACTGTGGGCGTTCGTGGGTAACGTTGGTGCAATCAAGCAGTTTATCAATTAACCCGGGTTATAATCTTCATGTTCCCGATATCAACTTAAATAAACTCATTAACAACATTAGCTAGGAACGCGGCAGTTCTAACATTCGACCACTCCAGTCGAGCGCTACTCGAGGACTGCCGAAAGACGCGCCGTACTGCCACTTATTGACTCCGCCCCACTCCAACAGACAGATGTCGTCAGCGTTCCACAGACTATTGCACTCCGTCATGTAGTAATCATATAGAGAACTGCTGTAAAAAAGCGTACAGGAATTTGGGGTTCATGCTTCGTACAGTTAAAGGCTTTACGAATATAAATGTTATAAGGGTATTATACAACGCAATAGTAAGAAGCCATTTAGAAGGAAATGCAGTCATTTGGTCTCCGCATGAAACTAAGTATAGCCTCATGTTGGAGAAAGTACAAAATAAATTTACTAGAAACCTTTATAAGACCTTATTTGGGGTGTATCCATATTATCCGTTAATGTATCCGAGCCTATTCGTCTTAGGTATGGTCGGGTACAATGAACTCAGAGTTAGGAGGGAACTAGCACTAGTCATATATATGTTAAGGATAATTACATGTAAAATTCACAATGCCGACTTACTAGGGCACGTGCAATTTTATATTCCGGATAAGTATGTTTGGCGAAGACGACGACCGCCGTTGTTGCTGGTACCTCGCGGTCGCACCAACTTACTTAACAAGGCACCATTGACGCGTGCGCTTTGTATTATTAACTCTATTGCTACTGAATCTGATATTTTTCATTGTTCTCTGAGTGATCTCACAAAGGTAGCTTTAAATATTATATGCTATAGGATTAATAATAGGATAAATCTTTAGATAATAAGATAGAATAAGTTTTTCACTATTGTATTAGGATTACCTGTAATGATAGTGATTAAAAAAATAAATAAATAATAAATAAATAAATGTATACAATTTGTTGGAAAATCTTACAGACCGATAAAGTATTAATCCTTATCAACATAAATACTATATTGGCGTTAAGAATCATTGATCTTTTACGTATAATTTATAGGAATATTTAAAGCCCTCGTAGCAAAAATTACCGGGACTGGGACTCGCTCAATGCCAATCATAATATATATGTAAAGATCACAATGTGCAAGAATTAGAAGCCAAAAAATACGAAGACATTGGAGAAAATGTTGACAATTTAATATATTTCACTCCCATTTAAGCCCCGACTTACGCTTACTTTGTTATCGAAGGTTCCTTGAAAACTGTTCGTATCGAACTGGAAACTTCGTTATTTAAGGTACTGTTGCCTTGACAAAGGAATGTTCTAGATAATTGCAGTTGTTGTTAGCTAGTGCAAATGCTTTACCGCGTGATAAAATTTCCAATCTAACTTCGAACTTGTACAAATTATATATAAATAAAATGGGGTGTGATTGTGTCATGGACAAGACCGTTTGTTGTAAAAGAATACGTCTCCTATTGGGGCTTCCCCTTCCACCGTGCGCGATGTGTTACAGTCCTTATTTAGCGTAATAACTTCTTTGATCCTTTATCTATCCAGTGGTGTAATGGAATTTCGGATGGAGGTGATAGATATGTAGCTACAACACCTCGAATTTGTTATCATTCGTTTTTTTTGACTTGCCTCCTATGGATGCGATTTTAAAGACGTATTGACGTCTAAACCTATCTATTTTACGCCATGCTTCGTCAGTCGTGTATAGTGATGAAATTTCAAGTCCATTGGGTATATAGTTTCAGATATCTCGCATTAGTGATCGTTTTCGCTCATACACACCAATTTTGTTGGAATATTGTACAAAACCGTTATTAAAAGTTATAAAAACGTTTTAAGTATAAATACTTCAATTCGAAATCCATTTTAATCTAGACAATTATTTCACAGTTAGTAACAATTGCAACAATTACTTGTAATTGCTCGAAATGATTATAAAATTTCAAAACAAGTGAATTTCCTTATTTGCCAAGGGTATATGAGTATTGGTTTTTAATTGATTTTATAACGGCCACTTTAGTTTTTATATCACGGTGTTATATATCAGATTATCTTAAATAACCTTTTAAAACAAAATCTCCTTTTAAATACGGTTACCGAAAACGAGAACTAAATATGGCAGTAAAACTATACAGGTTGAAGGAACACTACCATATAACAGCCTACGGAAAGAAATTTTCTGTGAGAAATTGTTTGTAGCATTTAAAACTTAATACGCATTGTCAAAATGCTTGGTAAACACGACAATGAAATGTTAAAATAACCTACTTTTAGGATTTGTTGTTATTGTTTATTTGTTAATTTCTTATTAAGTGAATGTCTTTAAACCTAACCTTATATATTTTAGGCAAATCTCCTTAGAAGTACCTCTAAAGAATGTGTTAATATTGAAGCTTTACTTTGTATACGACTCTAGTAAAGCCATAAATCCGCAATATTAACATATTTTATTGTCAATATATTATGACATCAATCCAAGTTTCAAGGTCAGTAGTATTTTTTATATTAGTGTTATATAAATCTTAAGTGCGTAAAAGGTAAAAAAATCTTAAAGTTATATACATCTACTACTGGGTCCAGCTAAGGTACGCCAAATGCCAATTGTTATAAATAAAAAACAAAAAAAAAATGGAGCAATTCTCATATGGTAAAGTGAAACTCAAAAATTTTAGCAGAACCACAACCATAAGAAACACTGTATAATTTTTCTTATCTCATAATCTCTACGTTTAATGAAATGAAATGAAAGGAAATTTATTTTATGCAAAAGGAATGTGTATATCAAATTTTAAATCAATTGGGCAAATAGTTTTGGAGATATCGCAATAAGTGATCGTTTTTCGCTTATTTACTACAATTATATTAAATTTAATATTTGATTTAAGTCAATCGGAATGATTTGGAATGATGATATCGCCAGTTGTTTCCATTTATATTTCATTTTTGTTTATATTTTAATTCCACTATTCTTTACTACTTTTTTAATTTTTTTCGGATATTTTAATAGTTATTGTGCTACTCGTATTCGGGGTGGGGAGAATATCAACAATCTTTAAAATCGGACCAGTTGTTTTTGAATTATAAATGGTGTAACGAAAATGACTCTTGTTACATAAAATTCATAGATTTATTTCTCAGCTTAAAATTAACATTTCGTATCAAGTAATGAAAGTTATATATATCCGTTAGGATATCAATCTATTTTTTCTTTTTCCCTTTCTTCACTGGTATAGGAACTGCAACTTCAGGTTCTGGTGGAGTTGGAGGTGGTTTCTTATCTGGCCAAAGCCGATGTATTATTTCCACTACACCTGTGACATTTTTCCTATTAACCAATAAGCGTAAATGTGAAATAGAAGGTAAGAGAAGTAGGAGCCCACTAAAGTCGCACTGCTGGGCACAGGGGTTCTCACTTATAGGTGAGAGGGTTTTTAGAGCATACTCGTAGACCCACCACGCTGCTCCAGGCACCATTTCCGATGTGAATAGGGCTCACGTGATTTCTTTTCTCTATCGCATGTTAACGTTTGACTGTGATCTCATCTTATGGAAGATGATACAGTTTAACCTGGAAAGAGGTGATTTACATCGTATAGTTTGTACAAAGCATTGTACCAGAATGTAAATTTTGTGATATCTTTGCTTGTAAGGTGGTAACAAGCTAAAACCAAAGAAGACCAAAAAGAAATGAAATTTCCTTTGTTTTGTCGCTGGAAAATGCCTTTAAGCACTCTGTAAGAGAAATCTTTCCAGTCGAGAGTGTGGGACTTGCTAAGGTAATCAGAATGCCAACTAAAGTCCAGTGGATCTCTCCTCATCCTTGCACGAGACCACTAGTGGGTTCTATTTCACTCAAGTGACACGGTTCATACCAACAATGATTATATAGGATTTACTGAGGGGATTACTGGAGTGGTACCTGTGCATTTTGCCACCCAGTCTCTTTCGACGGTAAGGGCATCACCGCTTTAACCCACTGCCTCTCATTTGGCTCCTTTAGCAAGATATTCGTCTCGTAAAAGAAGGCAACCAGCCAAACCCACTGGCGAGGAGTTCACCGATTATGCTCTCAGGTGAAAGGTCGTCTCCGACTAGCGACGGTAAGAATGCCAACGTATGGTGCACCGTATTAACAGTAGCACCACTCATGACAGATGGAAGTTTCCTCACGAGCTATCTGGTGAAATCCACACCAGGGCATCTTCTTGCAGAAAGACTAACAGCACCATTACGCAAACTCTTTAAGGGCTTAAGGAGTCATGTATCTTTTTGAACAACTATATTTTCTTATATGTATTGATAGTAATACAATATCTTATATATAAACTCCACCGAAACTTGGCTTTGAGAACAGATCATAAAGTATTTATCATTCCCACCCCCATTCAAGAATTATTAATAGCGATACGAAGTTGCACGGATCAGCTAGTAGTCCTATCAATTTTTTATGGGACCTTCTTACCAGTTAGGTCCAAAGTTAAACCTCCTTTTTCTAACTTGGGTCCAGGAAAGGTTTCAGCAAGACCGTTGATTAGATCTTCATCGACTGGTACACCAGCGATTTTCATATCACGTAAAACTTCTCGTGGCTGCATGTTCGTAGTAGTTTTTATCTTATCAAGGAAATAAACCCTGCAGAGATATGTTGTATAAAATTTATATATTAAAAGGTGTAGAAAATATTGGGTGATTTTTGTGCTTGGGCTACAGTGCAATACTATTAAGTTTTTAAACATATTTTTGACTAAGTAATGAAGGTAATGTGTCTGTTTGTAATATAGAGAGAGAAGATACAAACATACCAACAGACCAAACACACAGACACCCACCCGTATTTACACCCTTAATTCAACAGTAATTATGTAATTTAGCGTATTCATTTCTGTCATTATAATTGGTATGTAATATGATATACTTTAGACCTCAAACTTTCTTAGATAACACTGATACTAACGCAATATCCAACTGACACTTCTTAGAAGCACGTGCTGTGAGGAAATCAAATCTCCTCAGTAATATCTCTCTGATATCAGGCATTGACAGCACATAGTCATGCTTTATATTACCGTAGGTTATCGTACATTTCTTACGATAACTTAAAGCCAGTACTTCATTGAGTTCCTGAAATATTTGTTGTTAAAACACCCAGTCCCATGCTATAATACCCGCGTAATTCTGGATGACTTTTCTTAAATAAAGGTAGCCTAATTTACTTATTATAATATAAGCTATTTGCCAGTGAAATCTTCGTCAAAGGCGGTCAAACAAAGTATAAAAGTAAGTAGCAGCCCATTAACGTCCCACTGCTGGGCACAGGCTTCCTCACTCCGATGAGCGAGGGTTTTTAGAGCATAGACCCACCACGGTTCTCCACTGCGGATTGGCAAGCATAGTACACAAGTGCACTCTCTATTCCTTCACTCTCATAGTCCGATGTGACGGGAATCCGACAAGATCGGAGAGAGATCAGGCACAGGACCGATGGCTTAACGTGCTCTCCGAGGCACGGGGGTGGATCACACCGTCAACTTCCCAACTTCGGGCAAATATTGAGAAATTCTTAATAGAAAACATATTGATTTTTGAATTGGCCCGACCCGGGGCTCGAGCCCAGGACCTCATGTCTGTAGCCGAACATGCTAACCTCTAGACCAATGAGGCAGTTTGTAAAAAAAGACAAAGTATATATGAATGAATAATGAATGGAAAACATATTGAATGAATTAGCGAAGCAAGATATTTAGGGATCCTCGTTGACGAAAAACTACGGTTTGAAAAACATATAAATATTTTAGTGCGTAATTGTTACTACAGACTTGAAGTGCTGTATAGGATGAGATCTTTCTTGAGTCAAAATTTCGTTGGTTTTATCAAAACTAAATTATGCTGACTTCGCGATTGGACCTAGATTGTTACAGCGCACTAAAAATGTTATTCAACGTCCAAAATTTTTGTGCCCGATATTGTTACGATGTACCTTCACGAGCTCATGTTACACCATGTTATAAGACTAATTTATTGTTTCTTACTTTAGTTTAATTTTACGGTAATCATTGCTTAAACAATACATAATTTATATCTTTCGAGTTACATTCCAATACACGTCAAAGCGGCTCATCAATGCTGGCTCTTTTTTTCCCTTCCGCTATTGTCAAAAAGCAACCATAGTCTACACGGTCACAAACAACAAAAACTAAATTGTACATCATAATATTCACTAACAACTAAATTCATCCGCACTAATATTAACTTAAAGCCGTAAAAATATAATTCCAAAATAAGCTAACAATAAACTAGTGCTGGATGGTTAAAAATGGAGTACCGTAGGCAGTTAAACTCTGCAAATCTATTATTGGGATTATTAAATTCAAGCTACCTGATGGGTCACTTCAACTTTATACGCCTTAAGAACCCATGACCATAGGTCTGCGTCTTTTAGAGGCAGTTTTAAATATAGTGCTGGAACGATCTGCCACCTCCGTTGCGTCTTTGGCAGTTAGGCTCAAATTTTAAATTTAAATATAAGTTGCACTTAATAACCATTCAAAAACAAACATAAATAATAGCTTTTCAAGTACTGCCACTAAAATTTTTCGTACAATTAATATTTCATTTTTGCAGCTCCCATGTGACAGGTCCAGAGTGAAGGTGTTGTGTGTCTCGTTCGTTCACTCTCGTTCACACACTTCATACACTTCATGCACTCATACACTCACGCGTTCCTTAAATGAAATAAAAAAAGAGAAATTGCATTTTAGGCATAAACGTTGCCGCTGTCGAAGCGTCGATATACGTGGAAGGGTGGCCACAGAAAATCAGCATTGGGATTATTATATTAATCCCATGTTTAGTCTGAGTGGTCACCTTTTCTGAATCACACCGCTACACAAATTTATACCTTAACAAAAATTGTACATAATTCACGATGAGTTAAGAATAAATGTTTTTCTTTCTTATGTACCTCTATCTCATCTCTTTACTATCTCTCCATTACGCTTCAGTTTCTCTCCCTTTTTTGTATATGCCAATGAAATAGAAGAAAATAATTACCGCAATGAATTTCTTATCCACATCGATGTTATTCATAAAAAGGTTAACAAGTTTCACACTCTTATTTCTTAGCGTTGTGAGTATTGAGAATGCATCAGCTGCTGTCATTGGATTGAAGGATAAATCCAATGTGTGGAGACTCTTCGCCTTTGGGATGCTATTTGCTATCGCATTCGCTGCTAATTTACCTAATCTGAAAATTTATTTATGTAAAATATACACCAACACTCCATTAAAATCAAAATATTCAAGTAGCCTCAAAAAGCACGTTTGAATCGTCCGTAGTCTGTCCAGTGGTAACAAATCTATCACCACTTCATTCCGAAAAAGAATCCGACAATAATCATCTTTGATTAAATGATAACGTATTGTCTTTTAGGTATAATATCTAATGGTATGTAGTGATAAAGTAATAATGGTAACAAGTAACACTTTATTGCACATAAAGAGCTACAGGAAAACCTAAAGCAAGGATCGTGCAAAAGCGGTATTATTGCTGCAGGCAATCTCTTCCAGACAACCTTTGTTTATCTGGTAAGAGGTAATTTACTTTTTAATGGTTTGTACAAAGCATTAATTCCAGTACCTGGATTAAGTCAAATCAAAAATTGATCATTTTAACCTTAAATATTCAAGCCTTTTATTGAACCCTTTAAATTCAAATACATACTTTTGAACTGTTAGTGGATAACACTTGTTGATAATATAGTATTAAGTAGCATTTTACTTGATTTACCTGTTGTTGCTTAAGTCCAATATACGTAATGTATGCACATTCAGCAGTTTCCTTAGTACATTTCCTATTTTGATGTTATTCCAGGACATATTAAGTTCAACTAGCACTTTACTCTCGCTAAGACTTGTCAAGAATTCGTTTACTTCTAAAACATAATTAACAGTTAAATTGCTTTTAAATAGTTTTTAAATAACACCTACTAACAACTATATTACAAATAAAATTAATTTTGTTGATCATATTCGATACGAAATTGTTACACAGGTTTTAGTGAAATTTCGTAAATGAGTTGTCTAATTCATGTCCATGTTGTTGAGATTTCAACACTTTTAGACAAGACTGTCTTTCAGTTTGGCTTCTGTTTTAGTAGATCAGTTTAAAATTAGATTCTCATTTCCTCACTCAAGCAACGTAATGCAATAGACATCATCTCATACAGACATCATTTCATATTACGGAGGTTGAATCTACCCAAAATCATGCCATTAATTAGTTTCACTTGCCTTTAAATGATGACATTTTATTCCAGGAGACGTCCAGATGAGTTGTAGTTTTGTTGCCTTCTGTTGTGGCCCCGAAAGCGGACGCTGAAGAAGGACCAAGGTCGTTGTAGCTCAGATTTAATCTTTATAACAAAAACCGCAGTTGTAATCATTGGACTTTATTTACAATAATATTTACAAAATCATTCACTTCCACATGAACATTAAAAAAGACTGAAACAGAATGCATCCATTTGGATTAAAGCTTAAATTGGGGTTAGAGGTAAAGACAGAACTAGAGACAATCGTAGAGTTAGTGATAGACATAGAACTGAAGCCAAACGAAGAAGTAGAAGTAGAACTAGAGTTAAAGATAGAGGTAGAGGTAGAACTAAGCTAGAAGTAGAGCTAAAAGCAATGCTAATATTAGATCCAGATCTAGAGAAAAAAATAGAACTAGAGCTAGAGTTACACATAGAAGTAGTGTGACAGCTAGATGTAAAGGCAGATTTAGAGCTAGAATTAAAGCTGAAGTTCGAGTTAGAGCTAGAATCAAAACTGATGGTAAAATTAGAATCAAAACATTCACTAGATTTATCGTTTAATGTAACCGTTAGCACTGTTATGTCTTTGAAAGTAAGCATTATCAAAATTATATTTATAAATACCTTTTAATTACAGCCCCTTTCATTAATTGCTCTGCGAGATGTTCGAATCCACTATCCTGAAGATCATTGCGCGATAAATCAAGCAAGTCTAGCTTTCGTGATGCTAGAGACACAACTAATTTTTTAATACCTCCAGGTTGAATTCTAAAAAAATAACGCGTAATTTTCAATTAAATATGATGTGAAATATCATTCCTTAAATAACATAAACAGCAGGCTTTAGCGTTTACGAACTTTTGAGAAATTTCTAGAAGAATTTTTATAGATATTAAATAATAAATTAGATATTTAGCAATCCTCAATGAGTTAATACTTGTTAGAATACTAACCATGTTGGAAAATATGCAAAACATGTCGAAGTCATTGAAGACCGTTCTGGCATAAAGCTGCGAATGGTGACAGGCTTTAGCTATGGCAACTGCTACTGACAAGAGACATGATACCAAGGAAAACAATTGCGTTTTTGTACACTGCCACGTGAAAACATTTTGAATTAATCACCTCTTAATAGATTAGCTCGCTACCTTAAGACTATATCATCACTCACGCTTAGTTGAGATCACAGTAAATCACTAATCCAGAAAGTAAAAAGGCTGCTATACTTACCGACATCCAGATAAAACCAGCTCCTTTAGCGCAACATTTTCCTTCAGGAGTTGCCCTAAATGATAACATGCATCTTCATCCAAGAAATTTGATGTAAGATCCAAACATCTTACGTAGTGGTTGAAGGTGAGAGCCAAACACATCGCTCGGACACCTTGAGGTTTCACACCGTAATACTAAAAATGCATAAAAATAATATTTATTAATGAGAAGGTCTCAAAAATGGGAACACAACAACAGTTATGACTATATTTACGTTAAGCTTAAACAAGATATTATAATAGTTTATATCGGTTATTGGTGCGTCTCGCGTTCCACCGTCATTAGAATGATGGTAAACAACGTGAGAGCATGGTGTGCTACGCTCTACTTCTGCGGGGATGTCATGACGCGGAAGGAGATGGCGAAACGATTGAGGGAGGCGAACGAGTCCACTTCGACCGCAGGAGAAGGCCGGGAAGGAGGCGAGAGGCCTTTGACCACCGTCTCTCTCCTTAGTGGTGACCTTTGGGTAACGGAAGCGGGGTCCGTTGCCCAACAAAGAGAGGTCCCGCGAGTTGTTTGGTGGCTTGCCAGGTGCTCCAAGCAATCCATCTTCGGAGTAAGTTTTGGTCATTGACCGAGTTTGGCCTAAACAGGCACATTGCTGGCGGAGTTGCGAATGCCAGTCAATCGCGTTCTCGTGACCCCGTCTCCGAGTAATGTAGGAGCACTGCTGGATTTTAGCCGGTATGAGTTCGGCATACCCTGGCATATTACTGTCAATGCTAATAAAATGCTAAAAGTAATATAGTATTAGGATTCCTTTAAAGCCTTCGTAAGCGTTACATTTGCATTTACTGCTTACTTTTAGATCAATGACTTCCTCTAAAAGACCTCGGACGAAACTTCTTACTGGTACAATCTTCATCTCTTCACATAAATGTAAATAAAAATCCTGACCATCAAGAGGATAAATTTTAGATTCCTCTGGAAGTAATTCAAGAAAATAAATAACAATCTGAACCGCGCAACTCATTAGAGGGAGTGTGAAGAAATTAGGCTAGCATAGAAAACGTAATAGTGAGCTAGCTTTAAAAGATAGATATTCACTGTTGTGGACTTTTTTAGAACTTTTAATGGGGAACATCCCTTAAATTGCCCGTGTCAACTACTAGTGCCATGATACGATAGTTCTGTCTCAAGTCGGGCAATCAGAAATATAAACATCTCTTTCTTTTTAAGTCAATATGTTATATCTATTTCGCTTCTCAGTAACTGTCGTAACCAAATATGCGTAGACATAACACCAGATAATAGACAAAACAAAAAATAAACCAGTTACAAAGTAAACGTTAATAACGGTGCGTATGTCCCGTCCAAGTAAATAAAATAATTTTTTTTATAAACTGTGAGTGTTTATTAGTGATTATTTGTGTTTTCGATTATAACAGTGATGTGAATAACAATGAAAATACTTGTGGTAGGTTTTAATTTAGAAGATATGAGCCTATAAATACAAGACGTCCTTTTTTCAAAAGTTTTAGCGAAACTTGACGCTGCACTAGAGTCTTAATTTAATAAAAAAAAGATAATATTGCATAGTTTAACTATTAGCAAACATAAAAATCATGACGTTTGGTAGTCTTTCATATATATTTAAGTCCCAAAAGCCACTTTAGCGTCATTCGGCCCGCGGGACAATCGACACAAAAACGTGCTTGCGGGTGGGGCAAACGAATGTATTTAATTCGATTTACGTCGAAAAAAAATTGTTTTTTGCAGAAAAGCGAAGTGATATAAGATTTTTACGAAACTAACAGTTTATGCAGCTTATGCAGCAAAAGCTCTCAAAGAAAAAAAATCGATTTTGAAACATTCTTTAATGGTGCACCGCTCCTGTAAGTTTTAGCGTGAAGATATAGGTATACCTTATAACCTTCCACGATAAATGGGCTATCTAACACTGAAACAATTTTTTAAATCAGATGAATAAATGTAAAGTAATCCTTCAAATAATAGTATGATTATTTCAATGAGATTTCTTTTAATAAATGATTAGAATTTATTAAGTGACATCTCTAGAACTTCTAGGTTTTTTTAATAGAAACGAATGAAATTAAACTGAAATAAGTTGTTAATTTTATAAATCCTACTGATACCTGGTTCTAGCAAAGCCTCCTTTATTCCCGGATCCTTTAAACCAGGATACGCATAGTACACGTGTCTTATTATCGTACTATCTGACATAGGTATGTATTTTGTGCAAATTTCTCCACTGCCAGGGTCATAAAGACCTTGTTTGTAAAGAGCTACCTTTGGACTATCAGCAGAAGGTAGAGATACCAACGAAGACCATTCCTCTCTTGGAGGTTCTTCTGAAGACCATGACGTCACGGAAGCCTTGTAAAACATCGTATCCGTTTGAGCATCTGATACTTTGGAAGTCACAGACGATGTTGATGACATTTTTAAAACCTTTATGTCTTATAATATTAAAGTATTAAACTTAAATCAATAAATTCTCAGGACTCAATGTACCGCAATATTTGGCAGCTTCTTTCTGACATTGGCGTTAATTAAAAATTGTTTTTAAATACAATATAATAATACATATAACCTCTTTAAAGTGATATATCTAATATCATCGACCGAATAGATAAAAGATGTAAAGATTTATCTTAAAATAATATTAATATGGGAACGTTAATAGATAAGATGCCACTCTAATATCTTCAATGTATTTTTTGATTTCGTTTGTTTAAAATCCAATCGGAGGTCTCTTGTAAATATGATTTGCATATTTTTATAGGTAATGGGTTCCTATTTAATCAATAGAACGCAAATGGTCTGTGTAAATGGAAAGCTTTCTGCGGGGTCTGTGCCTAAACTGGGAGTCCCACAGGGTTCCGTATTGGGACCATTTCTGTTCCTCATTTATATTAATAACCTTCTTTACTATGTTAAGGGTGGTCATGAGATTGTTCTGTTTGCTGATGATACTTTGCCATTGTTTAAGATTAATAGACGACACACAAATTATGATGACGCAAACAATTCTCTAAATAAAGTAGTACACTGGTTTAAAGCTAATAATTTATTGCTCAACGGATAGAAAACAAAATGTATCAACATTACTCTACCTAAAATTAAATAAACTAAAACCATTGTTAAACTTAATAATGAGGAACTAGACATTGGAGACAGTACCGTTTTCTGAGATATAACGTTAGATAATAAATTACAGTGGGGACCTCATTTAAGTGGTCTATCGAAAAGGCTCAGCTCTGCGGTTTACGCGGTTAAAAGAATTTTCGTCTGACAAATGTTGATATTGCCAGACTAGTGTATTTCAGATATTTCCACAGCATTGTGTCATACGGTATTCTAGTTTTGGGTAATGCTGCTGATATAGAAGTAATATTTGTACTGCAGAAAAGGCCAATTCGTTCATTTTACAGTATGGTCCCAGAGAGTCGCTAAGAACAAAATTCAGAACAGGTAACATAATGACAGTTCACTGCGTATATATATTAGTAAACTTTTTGTAGGTACATAAAAATATTGACTCTTATAATAAAAAGAGCGAATGTATCTCATATAACTTAAGAAATAAAAATAAACTTGTTATAAATTCTAGTAGGCTGCATAAAATTACCAATTCATTTAAGGGTAACTGTATACGTTTCTATAATAAACTCCCAAAAGCCGTTCTAGAGATGTCAATTAATAAATTCAAAGTCTTTGTTAAAAGAAAGTTGATTGAAAAATCATACTATAAGTTGCAAGATCACATAGACGATAGAAACGCGTGGGAATAAACGAATTGCTCCAGTTTGAATTTAATTATAATAAACTAATATGCATTTATTAATTTTAGACAGAGTCTCATCTGAAAGTGTTGCTAATTTAGACCAGCTTGGCACACTGGCTTTCTTCGAGGTGGCTGATCCCTCATTGGTATATGGACTGCCTCATTGGTCTAGTGGTTAGCATGTTCGACTACAGATGTGAGGTCCTGGGTTCGAGTCCCGTGTCGGGCCAATTCAAAAAAATGGATATTGAGACTTCTATTAAGATTTTCTCAATATTCGCCCGAAATTGGGAAAAATTTGGCGGTGTGATTTACACCCGTGCTTCGGAGAGCACGTTAAGCCGTCGGTCCTGCGCCCGATCTCTCTCCGGTTGTGTCGGAATACCGTCACATCGGACTATGAGAGTGAAGTAATAGAGAGTGCACTTGTACTATGCCTGCCAATCCGCAGTGGAGCAGCGTGGTGGGTCTATGCTCTAAAAACCCTCTCTTATATGAGTGAGAAGGCCTGTGCCCAGCAGTGGGACGTTAAATGGGCTGCTACTTACTTACTTAAACTAATATGATATTGTAATGATGATGGAAAGAGAAACAGAATACCCGACTGAGTTTGTTGTAGGCTCTTTTCAGGATAAGTCGTGTAACTTTAGTTTTTAAGTCGTTCTGTAATACCGTCATCAGTCGTACATTATAATTAGTGTGTGGAAAAAAATTATTTTACGATTCAAAAGTACTGTAATATGCCTACTTGAATAAAGATATTTTCAGTTTGAGTTAAATAACAACCTAGCTGTTTCCAGTGGCTCTAGCGTAGTTCATAATCCCGTGGATATATGACCTGAATCAACCTGAAGATGAACTGAACACAAAAAAACACCTAAATCAGTCCTGCCGTTTAGGAGGATTTCAGTGATATACACACGCACATAAGAATTATAACCTTACTAATATAAATGCGGAAGTAACACTGTCGCGCTTTCACACCAAAACTACTGAACCGATTTGAATAAAATTTGGTACACAAATAGTCCAGAGCCTGACAATGGACATAGGCTACTTTTAAATGGGAAAAAAGTGTTGTAATGGTTAAAAGTATTCATTTTTAGAGGGTAACAACTTGGAACCTCTTTTTAATTTGTTTATTCAATAAGAGTGTAAAATAACAATCCTTCCTAATGTTACAAATACGGAAGTAACTCTGCCTGTCGTTGTGTTTTTACGCCAAAACTATTTAACCGATTTATAGTAAAGCAATTTTTAGATTGAGCTCTTATCATACACTAAACACATATCCATTTACAAATATATGAAATTACACATGAAACAAACCAGTAAGTAAAAAGGAATAAGAAAATAATGTCTTATCTTGATATTCGATACGACTCCCTTATAAAATGTTCATGGCCGCCTTAAACCGAAGGAACTCAATAAAACCACGCGACATTGGATATAAAAAAGCTTATAAAACCATTTCTGAGGTGCTAAAGAAACTCATCTTCATAACACAGGTAACAATGGAAAGTATTTTCATTTATATTTATCAAATGACGTAGTTTAAACGGTTTTTTTATTAAAGAAAACTGCAAGAGAACTTCAGCTTCCAGATTGAATAAATCTTTCACGTCATATAACCCAAAAGAGTATATCGTTTACAAATTATTGTAGAAAATTTAAACTACATTTAGTTAACATTAGCCCTTTGTCTGATAATACCTCCGGTATTTCTGATTATATATCTATACTATTATTCTAAATAATAGGTACATTTTCCAACAACAACAAAAGGAGATACATAATCAGTCTCATTTTTAAACAATACTACGTTTTAATAAAAATATATAGTCTAGTGTCTAGTTACGAGTCGGATACTCTTACTCGACTTATACGTTTTTTTTTGCTGACAGATTAGCGCTTGACTGTGATCTCACCTGATGGTAAGTGATGATACAGTCTAAGATGCAAGCGTGCTAATCTGGTAAGAGGCGATATACCCCTTATGGTTTCTACACAGCATCGTACTGGAACACAAATCTCTTTGTTTGGCGGTACGTCTTTGCTGGTAGGGTGGTAACTAGCCACAGCCGAAGCCTCCCGCTAGTTCAGACTCAAAGATTGCGAAAACGAGGCAACAGGGTGCGCCCAGACATCGCTCGTAACTGGATCCTTCATCACGGCAACAAGCTGTGCCACAACGCCCACAGCGTGTCCCAGTATTTGGCGTCTAAAGGGATCACCGTGTTGCAACAGCCGCCTTATTCACCCGACATGTCACCCTGTGACTTTTTTCTGTTCCCTCAAACAAAATCGGTGGTCAAAGGAACCTATTTTGAGTCAATTACGGACATCCAGGTGGCCGTGACGAGGGTACTCGCGGACATCCCAGTCGATGCGTTCCAGAAATGTTACCAAGCATGGAAAACGCGCTGGAATCGCTGTATAACTGCCCAAGAGGACTACTTTGAAGGGGATGGAAGAGTTGTAGAATAATTTTCAAATATACGGTTTTAATGGAATCAGTCTCATTACTTAATTGTCATACCTCGTATTAATCAATTAATTTCTATTATATTACCGTACTTGTATGTGGGTTATAATCATATATTATTAGTGGTGACACAGTGGTTGAAATTCGACCGTAACTAATTTTAATTGTAAGTTGGATCATTAACAAGGTTTTATTATCAAAGACTATACTCAATAAAGTAGATGCAATAGTCTATTTATCCATTACATTTTCCGGCCCTCGTAAGGTGGCTCTTGAGACTTAAATATTCATGAAAGACTACCAAAAGTTATGATTGTTATGTTTGCTAATAGTTAAACTATACAATGTTATCTTTTGTTTATTAAATTAATATTCTGGTGTAGCATCATGTTACGCTAAACATCGACGCAGAGAAAGAAAGTCCGTCTTGTATTTATAGGCTCATATCTTAGAAATTAAAACTTACCTCAAGGATTTTCATTATTATTCACATCTCTTATATAATCAAAAACACAAATAATCACTAATAAATACTCACGACGCGACACACGCTCCTTTAATAACGGTCTCTCTGTAACTGATTTATTTTTTTCCTATTGTTTGGTGTAATCTTTACGCATATTTTGTTACGACAGTTACCGAAAAGCGAAATAGATAAAACACATTATGACTTAAAAAGAAAGTGATGCTTATAATATTACTGATTGCTCAATAGTTGACTTGAGCAATCTTAGGGTTATATAAAATGTAGATAGATAGATAGATAGAAAACACTTTATTGTACACCACACAGGAAACAAAACAGAAACAAGGTAAAAGGGAAAAGAAAATAATGTACAAGAAGGCGGCCTTATCGCTACGCAGCGATTTCTACCAGGCAACCTTTGGGTTAAAAATATTGTGGTGGTGTAGGCTAAACATAAATAAATATAATAAACTTACTCATATATATATATATATATATATATACATATATATATGTCGGAGAATAACAGAGAACGGAGAAGCATAAAGCACAGGGGCGTAGGGTTCTCCGCCGACATCGTTATGAATTGGTTCCATTATTTAATTTCTTATTCTGTGGGCGTTCATGGGTAATGTTGGTGCAATCAAACACTTTATTAATTAACTCGGATTATAATGTTCAATCACTTAATGTTCCCGATATCAATTTACACGAACTCATTAACACTAATAGCTAGGAACGCGACAGTTTCAACAGTTGACTGTTCCGATCGAGCGCTACTCGACAACTGTCGAGTGACTCCCGCCGGACTGCCACCATTGACTCTGTCGACGCCGATAGATGGCGCCAGCGTTCCACAGATATCTGCCCTCCGACACGGCCATCCTGACCTGCACACGTCCCAGTGTGCTGGCTAATCTGAAACTAAACCTCCACGAGAATATCTTGTTCCGATCGGCCAATCCGGACCACACCTTCAAGAAAAATCATTAAACTAATAGCTAGAACTAAGCATTTTGTTAGTTGCATAAGCATTAAATCTGACAAGATTCTACCTCGAAACCCAAGACCACCTCGAACCCCAAGAACTCTACCTTCATTATGAGCATTTCTCCATGTTCAAAGAGGAACCGAATTTAGTGAGGGCTTCCAGTACAGCATTAAATAGATCTAGGCCCGACTACATCGGAAGAATGAATCTAAATTTTATCAACATACACTATTACATAGTCATGAGGGAGACCATCTACCGCGTTCGTAATAGTTACTTTGAAACACTGAAATTGTACACCACAAACCAAATGTCATCGTCAGAAATTCGTGTTGACTTTCG
>JACTOM010000093.1:512794-535729 GCA_015832385.1 Elymnias hypermnestra
ATAAATATATATGTCGGAGAATAAGAGAGGACGGAGAAACATAAAACAGGGGCGTAGGGGTCTCCGCCGACATCGTTATTAATTAGATCCATTATTTAATTTCTTATTCTGTGGGCGTTCATGGGTATTGTTGGTGCAATCAAACACCTTATTAATTAACTCGGTTTATAATGTTCAATCACTTAATGTTCCCGATATCAATTTACACAAACTCATTAACACTAATAGCTAGGAACGCGACAGTTTCAATAGTCGACCACTCCGGCCGACCGCCGCCCGAAGACTGCCGAGAGGCGGGCCGGACTGCCACTTATTGACTCTGCCCCCACGCCGATACAAAGATGGCGCCAGCGTTCCACAGACTATTACACACGGACCAGCGATCCACAGATTCTTGCACTCCGACATATATATATAGATAGATAAGAATTTACAAATGTCTTAAAAATATTTTGGTTTTAATAAGTGAAAGTCAATTAATAATCGTCTTAACTACAAAGTTACAAGTAATGCGCTTTTACCTGCCTTTTAAATATTTCCAGAGATCTTTCATTTCTAATAGATAGTGGAAGATTATTCCATAAATTAATAGCGCTGATTGCAAATGACTTGTCGTAAAATTTTGTTGAGTGGCAAATTGAATTAAGCTTCAAGTTTTGAGACTCCCTTATGGGCCTACAGTCCGATGATTTAAATATAAAATTTTCTTTTAAGTAGAAAGGCGTTTTAGGATTGAACAGAATACAGTACAGAATGGAAAGTATATTAAGATTCCGGCGAAAACGTATGGGTAACCACTTGAGCTTTGCACGAAATTGAGAGACGTGGTCATATTGACGCAGGCTAAATATGAACCGAATTGATAGATTTTGAAGACGCTCAAGTTTTTCTAGTTGATCCTCGGTCAAGTCAGGGTAGCTCACATCAGCATAGTCAAGAATAAAAAGAAGAGATTGTGCTAGCATAACTTTAGTTGGAATTGGAAGAAACCATCGTAAACGGCGTAGGGAACTTAATGCTATGAATGACTTCCTACATAATTCATTCATTTGTTTTGTCCAAGATAATGTCGTGTCCATATAGATTCTGAGATTTCTTACTGATTCTTGATATGGGATAGTCGTACCATTTACTATTATCGGAGGCACTAAGGACCAATCAATTCTAGAAACCAGATTCCTGCTGCCAACAATGATAGCTTGAGACTTTTGTGGATTAATTTTTAGGCCAAATGATTGGCTCCACTTGTAAACCTGTCCTTATTTCCGATGTCGCGGCATCACATATGCACGGCTGGACCAATTTCAATAACTCTTTTGTTGTTCTGTATGTTATAGTCAGCAGAAGCTTCTTGAGAAAGAAAAAAATTAACAAAGTAATGAACAACATCAGATATTTTAATAAAATGTTACCACCTTAGAAACTTTTTTAATGTAACCTCTTTAATGCTTTTGACAATACAAACTTTTTTTATTGTAACCTTATTTCGTTTGACATAATTGTCAGCGATTGACAGATACGCATATACTCGTATACTCTATATATGTGTGTAATGTGTTTTTTATTGCATTTAAAAAAAACATTAGCATTCTCCACTCTTTCTCTACATTAATTATAAATGTGGAATAAAGACGGAATAGAAAATATAGCAAGGTTTATTGAAAATAAATTAAACTTCTTTAGCAAACTAATTTTTAAATCTTGATTGAATTTATAAAATTTTCCAGGCTTAGAGGAAGGAAGATATGTTAGGAATTTAATTAATTTAATTGTCATTAAAATATTAAAAGTATCTAAAATTAATAAAAATAATTTATTGAAATATCAAATGACGAATTGTAAATGAAAATGCGACGTGTTTTTGTCAACATTAAAAAATTATTACTTAAATTTTGTTTTTAAATTGATTTGTAAAAGGGAATTTATAAAATATTTTTATTTTATGAAAAATAGCATTTTAAGTTATTAAATGACGAGTTGCAAATTAAAACGCAATATGTTATTTGTAAATATTAAATTTAGCTTCAAACGAATTAGCATAAAAACGTTGCACATCTTCGTGACGCTAATCACGCGTTTCATGCGTAAAAATGATTTAGACTACTTTCACAGACACGATGGTGCTTAATTATCGTTGAAATATTAATAAATTCTCTTCACCTATTTTAAATATAAATTTGAATTAAATTATATTCAACTACGACATATTATTTTGAAATAACGGTTTGAAACTCAGTCATAATCCGTGGCTTAATTAACAGTGACTAATTTTACAGCGGAGTTTCCATTATATTTCAAAGACAAACTTTACTACTATAAGAAATACAACTCTATAGAATTTTAACGACCCTCTATAAAACCTCCGGCTTCAACTTTGCAGGCTGTGGTCGAAACACTCAAAGTAATTATACTGGAGCAGGCAAAAACTCGACATAATTCAAACAGCCTGGCTTCGTCTCTTTAAATTGCAAATCCAGCTTATGGCATCATACATGGATTTGTCATGATATACACTAAGAAAACGGTTAAACGGCCTGGATACAAGCAAAATACGAATCTGTACAGGCCCAAATATCAAGAGCTCTTGAATTTAATAAAAATAATACATTTACTTAATATTTGAGACTGATCCGCACAGATTGGCACCAAAAAAGTGGGTGTAGACGAAGACATATGAAAATACTATACAACTTACTCTAAAACCTACCAAATATATATGTAAAAAAAAATCATAAAAATAGGTCAAGCCGCTTTGGAGGTGTTAGATAATAAACTCTGTTTCAAAGTCAAGTCAAAGTCAAAATATCTTTATTTAAGTAGGCCTATTACAGCACTTTTGAAACGTCAAATATCGTTTTTTTCTATATATTATTTAAATTAATTACTGATGATAACATAAAAGAACGACTTACAATCTAAAGTTACGGGGTTCCTTCGCGCCCTGATCTGCGAAGAGCCCACAACAAACTCAGTCGAGTGTACGTTTTTTTTGTTTTCATCATCACAATATTTAATTAAAAAAATATTCTATATCTATATACATTTAGAGCAATTCATTTCAGACAGGTATTAGAGTCTTGGGACACATAGTCCAGCTAGGAAGTTCCAATCTCGAGAAAGAGGTCAACCGCCGAACCCAACTCGGTTGGGCAGCGTTAGGGAAATTCCGGAAGACGTTTTCGTCCAATATCCTTCAGTACCTGAAGACTAAAGTCTTCGAAAAGTGCGTGTTGCCAGTGCTTACCTACGGATCGGAAACTTGGTTGCCTCATTCGCAAGCTCAGCTAGTTACCACCCTACCAGCAAAAACGTACCGCCAAACAAAGAGATTTGTGTTCCGGTATGATGCTGTGTAGAAACTGTAAGGGGTATATCGCCTCTTAACAGATTAGCGCGCTTCCATCTTAGACTGTATCATCACTTACTATCAGGTGAGTTCACAGTCAAGCGCTAATCTGTCAGCAAAAAAAAAAAGAAAAAAGTTTCTCTACGTGATAGAATCAGAAATGAAGAAATCCGTAGCAGAACCAAAGTCACCGACATAGCCCTACGAATCGCGAATCTGAAGTGGCCATGGGCGGGGCACATTGACATCCGACGAACCGATGGACGTTGAGGCCGGAAGGTGCTGGAATGGCGACCTCGCACCGGATGACGCAGTGTAGGAAGACCCCCCCCCACAAGGTGGACCGACTATATAAGGAGGGTCGCCGGTAGCCTCTGGAGCCAGGCGGCGTAAGATCGGGCCTTGTGGGCATAATTTCCTGAGACCTATGTCCAGCAGTGGACGTCCATCGGTTGAAGCGACGATTAGAGTATGTTATGCCTACTTGTTTTTCCTGTTTCGATACATATCATGATGGATAAAAATGAAATGAAAAATTATTCGTATTTTTCAAATAATTCTATAGGAAATAATTCATAATTATCTGTACATAATGAAGAAAATTACATATATGTACGTGTATTGCACGTATTTATTGTTTACATTAAAACAAAGTAAAATATATGACGGAGAAGATGTGTGCAGGTAGTTGTCTCCACGTCTTTATTAGGGTCCATGTCACAACCTCCACACTGTGGGCGTTGTTGGGTAACGTTGGTGCAATCAAACACTTCATTAATTAACTCATATTATTATGTCCAATCACTTAATATTCATTTGTTTGTCATTAAATTACATAAACACTAACTGTAATAGTTAGGAACGCGCGACAGTTTCAATAAACGACCGCTCTGGCCGACCGTTACTTGATTACTGTCGTGAACGCTGCCGGCCTGTGACTCATTGACTCCGTGGAGCGTCGACAGATGGCGCTAGCGTTTCGGAATCTTTTTTCTTTACGCTGGGAACTGCATTTATGCAGCCCGACTGGCGTCGAGGGAAATTCTTCCATTGGGGTGCGTAAAGGCATTGCCCAGCTGAAAAAAGGTACACATAGTGCCAACGTACCACAGTTTGCCCAATTTGTAAATCTTCCTCAGTAATCACGCTATTTATTATTGAAAACCGTATGAAAATCCGTTCAGGAATTCTTCATTTTACCCGAACGGGGAGACACAAAGGAGGAGTTAGTTTTATTATATGTAAGGATTTAGAACACTCCAAAATATCCTGATATTTGCATGCATTGACATACTCATTTCTACTAAATACGAGTAGTTTAGACCTTCATCAAATTAACTTTCCGTTCATTTTAGAAGTCTGTGGACTATTGTTATCCTGGAAAGCCTAATAAGCTGTAGTTTTAACTTCACTATAAGTAGCAGCCCATTAACGTCCCACTGTTGGGCACAGGCCTGCTCACTCCAAGGAGTGAGGGTTTTTAGAGCATAGACTCACCACGCTGCTCCACTGAGGATTGGCAGGCATAGTACACAACAAGTGCACTCTCTATTCCTTCACTCTCATAGTCTGATGTGGCGGGAATCCGACACGACCGGAGAGAGATCAGGCGCAGGACCGACGGCTTAACGTGCTCTCCGAGGCACGGGGGTGGATCACACCGCCAACTTCCCAACTTCGGGCAAATATTGAGAAAATCTTAATAGAAANCTCTCATAGTCTGATGTGGCGGGAATCCGACACGACCGGAGAGAGATCAGGCGCAGGACCGACGGCTTAACGTGCTCTCCGAGGCACGGGAATGGATTAAACCACCAACCTCCCAACTTTGGGCAAATATTGAGAAAATCTTAATAGAAAACTCAATATCGATTTTTTTAATTGGCCCGACCCAGGACTCGAACCCAGGACCTCATGTCTGTAGTCAAATATGCTAACCACTGGACCAATGAGGCAGTTAATGAGGTAACTTCACTATATTAATATATATTCACTATATTATAAACAAAATATGGTTCTCACTCACACACAGGATTTTTGAAAATTTTGTTTCAAAAGACAATTGCTAGACCAGGAATTGCCTTAGGGATTATAGGTATTTCTATCTTGGTGGTGAAAAACCGGAGACAGACAGGATAATTTTTGCGATTTTAAGGATTTTTGATTAACTGCGGAACTCTAAAAAACAGGTGGCATGAGGTGTGAGATGCAATTTTATAAATTTGGATCTGAATTGCTGTTTACATTATCTTGTTTAAATGATAAACTACTAATGATTTCACCAGACACAGGATTTAGGTCGATCTTATGCTTTGGGTTAGTAGCAAAGGTATGTGACAACATATTAAAGTCCTCCTTTTTTTGAGCATTTTTATAGCAAAGACCTACCACCAATGCAGGTTGGCAGGCTACATATAGTCCAGAAATATTTCCGTAATACGCAGGTTTCCTATCTATCTCACTACAAGACTATCATGGCTTCGGGTTGGCAGTAACTCGTATAATTGTAGAGGGTTTTGCCCAGTGGTGGGAAGTTAATAGAATGCTGTAAGTTAGCATAATTTTGCGTGAGTTTTGGCTGTCACTAAATGCAGCTGCGTTTTACCCCTGTTTAACTATAGTAGTTGATAAATTACCTCTGTCATCAACAAATAGTTTCTTAATAGACACAAATTGTGTTACTCCATTCAACACGAGCTTGTGTAGATAATTCTATTCTGAGAAAATATGGACAGTTATCATCTTTCGGACTGAATCATGAATCTAAAATATTCTCGAATACACCAGATATTTCAAGAAAATTGTTCAAATTTTTAATCGGATTTCAAATAAAAAGCCCTTTCTTAAACCTGTAATGGATAAAATCTGATGCTAATACAGTTTTTTTTAGATTATCTATTCATTAATTAAATTTGTTTTGGTAAAAAATGTACAGTGTTGTCTATTGAAAAGCTCAGGTAAATTATTTGAAAGCTTCATACGCAAACTTTGAGAAGTTCGTGTTAAATTGACTTTAGTTTTTTATATTACTTGTTTTATTTAATTAATTTCGATAAGGTGTACTATTTAACACTAACTTTCTTAAGTTTAAAACGGTCCAGTGAATAGTTGTGTAGATATTGCCGCTTTTGTGCACTTAAACCACCTTTCAGTAGAGCCTGGGAATAGGGTTGTAGCATTCTGCAGGTTGACGCATTTATAAATATTTATATAGATAAAAAGTAACGTGATACGATGTCTGTCTTTTAACCTTCAAAACCTATTATCTCTGTATATTATTTCTTGAACTGGCGATATGATCTGCTAGCAGAGGTCTTAAATTCAATTTCTGATAAGGAAATAATAGGAAATTCTTTCTGTTTTTTAAATCAAATGACAAATTCTTTATTTATGTATTCGTTCGCAGTGTTTTTGACTCGTTAAACATAGTAAAGTTTGAGGAATTTTCTAGTCTAGGTTTGGAATGACGCGAGACTTTATTTATTTAATGAAAAGACCAAAGTAAAATATAACTCTCTCTTTTCTCTCTCGTTCGATCAAAAGTTTCGTAACGCTTTCGTTAAGCATTAGCCAGTTTACATCAAACGTGAATTTTAACTAAATTTCTATCTGCATCTTTGCTAAGAATGTTACATAGGAAAAATGAAAATAAGATTTTACTTATGGTAACCAATATCTGCTACAGCTTGTTTGCGTTAAGAATGCAATGAGAAATAATTCTAGCCCCGCCCTCTATCCAATCAAATCTTTTCAAATTGCAAGGTCAAGTTCACAGTGAACAGTTGATGATCTTCAATTTGACCTTGAACTTGACCTTGCCTCACAGCTAAGACTGCGTGTGTGTGGGTGTAAATGTTTGTATTTATTTGTGCGTGTTGTTTGTATTTGTATGTATTTTGTTGATTTTAAATTATGATTTTCATTAACTGCACTGCACTGTACTAATGAGTAGTACAGTGGTCAGTTTATTCGGCTATAAAGATAAGGACCTGGTTTCGAGATTCGACGCCAGGAAGTGGTCGGTGTAGTGTAAACCACCGCTGGGTTTCGGAGAGTACTTTAAGTTGTCGGTCTTCCACCGGATCTCTTTCCGATCGTGTTGGATTGCCATCTCCTTGCACTATGAGAGTGAAAGAATAGAGAGTGCATTTATTTACTATGCCTGCCAAATGTCTATGCTCTAAAAACCCTCTTTCCTGTGTTGGGATGTTAATAGGCTGCTTCTTACCTTACATTAAAATTATCATTACCATCCATGATTTAGACAAGATAGGTAACTATTTCTATCAACCTGTATCTTAGGAAGTTTTAGATAGTTCTACCTAAGTTCTAACTATAAACTAAGCAATACGATCGTTTGAAAATATGTAGAAAGTTGCGAAATCTGTTGCATGATTTAATAGTAGATATTACTCGAAAACTAATTTTATTACAGAAATTTGGCATAAATGTCGGTCTTAGGAATTTGGAAAGAATTCCTAAATTATGTAGCAATTCTTTAAAATATCTTATCTAGTGATAGCCTTGTCTAAACCGGTTTACAAATACAAAAAAAATCTGTATATGTTTCTTACAACATCAACTGTATATTAGTGAATGAATGAAAACGTTGAAATTTAATTAACTATAATAACATCTTATTTAATTAACACGTAAGTACGAAGAGACACTTCCGTTAATTTTTATTCATACTGATTTATATACACATTTCTATTAAACATTAAACTCAATACATTAATACACTCTTAACGGTTCTCTAATACACTTAATATCAAAACTATAACTGTCGTACTCTACGAACAAGCTCCGCCAGCCTACCAACGTGACTTCATCATTCGCGCAGCTTAACTTAGTCAATAAAAAAACTAATATCATGACGCAAACATATTAAAACTTTTTATACAATCTAGCTGCTGATGATCAAGTAATACTTGCGTCATCCGCTAATGAGCTACAGGAGATGCTAAATATTAAGAATGAAGCTTTGAAAGGGAAAGGAATGAAAGTGAATGTAAACAAAACGAAAGTTATGCTTTTTGAACGAGATGAATCTATGATGAATGGCAATATTTTGATAGATGGGGAACAAGTGGAAGAGGTGAAAGAATTTGTATACTTGGGATCTAAATTTACAAAAGATGGAACATGTGAAAGTGATATCGAAAGGAGAGTGAATGCAGGGAATATGGTAAATGGTGCTCTGCATGCTTTTATGAATAGCCAGATGGTGTCTCAAAGGGCTAGACTGGCAGTGCATGCTGGAGTGTTGGTGCCAACACTTATGTATGGTAGTGAAAGTTGGGTATGGCAGAAGAATCACAAAAGTAAAATAAATGCGGTAGAGATGAGAGCGTTGAGAAGCATGAGTGGATTAAAACTGAGTGACAGAGTGAGAAATAGTGTGATAAGAGAACGTTGTGGTATAAAAGAAGACGTAGTGACTAAAATTGAGAAAGGTATGCTTAGATGGTTTGGGCATGTAGAGAGAATGAATGAAAGGAGACTGACAAAAAGGATTTATGAGTCAAGAGTGAATGCGAAAGTTGGAAGGGGAAGACCAAGGCGAACGTTCCTGGACCAAATCCAGGACATTTTAAATAACGGCCAGGTCAAGAGTACTCTAAACCGACGAACTTGTATGAAAGGTTTAATGAGAATGAAAGAAGCGAAGGAGATATGCAAGGATCGTGGCAAGTGGAAGGATGTTGTCTCTGCCTACCCCTATGGGAATGAGGCGTGATGCTATGTTTGTATGTATACTATCTATTAACGCACTTAATGAAATATTTTACCACATTTATTATTTAGTTAGTATCTTGCTAAATCAACTTTAACGAAAGTGGTGAACGTAGCCGAAAACTATAAGTCAAAAAGGTATTTCATTAAATTCATTCTTTAAATAAACATCGAATCAAAACAATATTTAGGTATAAATAGTACAATATAGTCACGTAATATGCATCATAGTGTTTCGCTGTTAACCTTAATGAACCTGGCAATTAGCTTTTGCTGCATGTGATAGGTAATCTGCTCTGAAACCTATAACTTCCACACCATTAGCTATATACTGTGATATATTCCATAAATCTAAACTATAAACTGAGTTGTGTATACACTAAGAGTAATATTGTATTATAGCATCTTATAATATTGTATTATAGTTAATAATTTAAGAAACTGTCTCTTTGTCATTGCAAAATTACATATATTAGCAAAATGCTTCCTTATATATGTCGGTGAAAAAGAGAGAAGGGGCATGAAGCATAGGGGCGTAGGGTTCTCCGCCGAAATCGTTATTAGTGGCATCCATAACTTAATGTCCATACTGCGGGCGTTGGTGGGTAATGTTGTTGCAAACACTTTATTAATTAACTCAGATTATAATGTCTAATAACTGCCTCATTGGTCTAGTGGTTAGCATGTTCGCCAATTCAAAAATCTATATTGAGTTTTCTATTTAAGATTTTCTCAATATTTGCCCGAAGTTGGGAAGTTGACGGTGTGATCCACCCCCGTGTCTCGGAGAGCACGTTAAGCCGTCGGTCTTGCGCCTGATCTCTCTCCGGTCGTGTCGGAAAGAGCTGGTCTTCGAACGCACGGGTCAACGGACTGATCAAAGAAGACAGATTTTTTTAAAGTATCGATTCACTTAGCTGTACTAACATGCTGGAGTGTAAATAATGCTAATAAAACGTTTTAAAAACATCATTTTTTAAATCAAGGTCGATGTTTTTCCACCCTATCATTAAAGGTGTCATTAGTACTAACGTCTGTCTTCATTTTCGGAAGCGATATCCTAAAACCTAGTATACATATATGTAGTTAGCGCTAGTATAATAGTTTCTAATAAAAATCTATTACAAAATATGTTGCTGGTTTCAATTAAGAAACTTTGGATTTAAAAAAGCACCACTGTTCTTCTGAACTCCTGAGAGGTCAAAAATTAAATTCATTGATAAAACAGTTAAACCATAAGGATAAAAATTTGGAATATGTGTACTAAAGGGTTCTGTGAGGGTTTTGCTAGCGTCTCCTGACAAGGCTGTCAGAAGGAGGTGCTGGATTGGGAACGCGAGGCTGCAGCTAGTTCCCCTCGACCTCGCCATCGTAGTGTACTTTTCAACCTATTCCCGAATACTTGAACGAGCCTCCTGTAGGATCTATATGTGGTATCATCTTCTGACTCCTCTTTATATCAGATACCGAGGGTTCCGCTGGGTTTTAGTGGGTATTCTGGTGCCGGCGCATCCCACACTCCATTCGTATTTCCCAGTGATAAAAAGGGTGTTAATGAGTAATGGTGCTGCCATATTGCTATTCAAAAATGTTTACAAACATTAATAATTGTTACAAATTGTTTACAAAAATTTATAACACTTGAAAACATGGCATCGGCTCGCAACTTTGTTTAAAAATGTTGACTAACATTACCTAACATGAAAACATATTTTAACATTATTAGTAAGAAAATGTTTACAAACATTTTGAAACAGCAGTGTAGTAGCACCATAAGGTTACATGCAAGAGATGATTGAGACATCAGGTTTTAACTTTGTTATCTGATGAAACTAATTCCAAACCGCTCTTCTGAGCAATTGTATTTTTGTAGATAGATTCTTAACAGATTATTGCAACATTCGATATAATACCTATCCTTCTACCAATTTGAATTGTTACATTGTGTAATGATTGTATCGTCGTCGTCGTCATCGTTTCAACCGATGGACGTCTACTGCTGGACATACATGGACATCTCTTTATTTCTGATTCGATCACGTAGAGAAACTCCGAGCATAGCCCTCTCCAATGATTGTATAACAGTTTCTTATTACAATGTCCTCTGTTGATTCAGCTTTGTCAATAAGATTACATACACTTGATTAAATGTTATACATTCACACAAAGTCTAGAACATTCTACCGATTAATGATTTATGTATGAGGAATATACTAGCGGGTCTAAAAATACAGCGCCAGCCGCCCCTTTCGAAATCAGTGATATCTTCTAAGATATCCATTTTAGTGAAACCCTGTAAAGGGCAGTTTTAATCTACATGAAATATACAACGTATGTAATGTATTGAATTGGATCAGAAATAACTTGTATTGTATAAAATAGATCGGTAAATAACATACATTGTTTTGTAATATGTAAAATATAAAAATGGTTATTGCTGGTAATCCTTTAGAGATAAATGTATATCATTGTAGCCTTTTTTATCGACCTTTTAAAGATATACAATTCCTTAGTATATTAATTTGATCTATCTCATAAGGTTTAGCCAGTGTTTGGGATTTAAGCGTATAAAATTATGTTTGTTACACACATTACAAAATCATTGAATTTTTCGGTTGTTCTATACTATAATATGTAGGTATTATATATACAAACCTTTCTCTTGAATTACTCAAGCCTTTCTCTTGATTGAGTCTATAGATTGTTAAAAACTTCATTAAAATCCTTGGAATACTTTAAAGCGAACAAACAACGAAAGCAACTTCATTTTATACTATGTAAAGATATAATTAAAACTGCCCTGTCAGTGTTTAATCGTGATTTTTGTGTAATTTTTAACAACCGAGGACAAAGGGCAGGTTTCACTTTGATTTTTAACATTTTTTTCTAGAATTCGTTAAGAATTTACTTATTTCCGTACCGTTACCGGCGTAGTTCCCGATCTCGTGGGAATATGGGAAAATCCATACCAAGTGGTCACATTGCGAAATGAATCACTTCCTAATGATCGTTTTGGGGTACATCGGTTGGACGATCTCTAATTTATAAATTATTTAAATACTAAAAACTGAGCCAAATGTAGTTTTTAACAAATATTATTATTGTATTATACAGTAACGCCTACTTTTATTACATATCGTCTTTAAAACCACAACAATATACTGAACAATTTAATATTAGGATTGTTAAATATTTTTTGCTAGATAGGAATGTTACGTTTGCCAGCCCTACAGCTACTGTGCAAGGTATCCCGGTGGTCAGAGTTATTTGTGTCGTTTTTCTCTCAGTTGCACGTAGCAGTGCCTTGCAACAACATTAAACTTTTTATAACTGCACATAAACTGTTTCCAAATGTTGCCTACCTGTATGTTGCTTTAAAAGAAGAGTATAATAAATATCATAGCAATGGACCAAATTAAAGATCTGCTTTTGAAGAATTTTGATGTTTTCCTTGTCATGAAAGCTTATTTCTAAAGAAGGAGTCTTAGGTTCCTTGGTAGGGAAAATAAAGGACTTGAAACTGTTTATTTTGTCTGGACTGCCTCATTGGTCTAGTGGTTAGCATGTTCGACTACAGACATGAGGTCCTGGGTTCGAGTCCCGGGTCGGGCCAGTTCGAAATCGATATTGNCTCTGCCTACCCCTATGGGAATGAGGCGTGATGTTATGTATGTATGTATTAAATATTTGTTGCTAGATACGAATGTTACGTTTGCCAGCCCTACAGCTACTGTGCAAGGTATCCCGGTGGACAGAGTTATTTGTGTCGTTTTTCTCTCAGTTGCACGTAGCAGTGCCTTGCAACAACATTAAACTTTTTATAACTGCACATAAACTGTTTCCAAATGTTGCCTACCTGTATGTTGCGAAAATGTTGCTTTAAAAGAAGAGTGTAATAAATATCACAGCAATAGACAAATTAAAGATCTGCTTTTGATGAATTTTGATGTTTTCCTTGTAATGAAAGCTTATTTCTAAAGAAGGAGCCTTAAGTACCTTGGTAGGGAAAATAAAGGGCTTGGAACTGTCTATTTCATCTGGATAAGGTTAGCTATTCTACCTGCGCTTTTATAAGCGTTCCAATATAAACACACCTTCTAAATTGGGGTCTCAGGTTCGATTCCTAACAAATAAATCCAAATTTAAGGATTTCTTAAGTGTTTGAAACCTATGCCTGGTAAGATAACTATTCTAACAGCATCACGGTGTCCACGTTGTTTTACTTTTTGGCCTCCATTTGCTCGCTTTGTAAATATATGTCCTAGGTTTGATATTCAGCAAATCAAATTGAAAATTTATACTGTTTCTGGACTTGTGAGAGTCTTTGACCATGTTTAGTAAACCCCCTTTCCAGTAGAAAGTTTAGGTGCATATTTCCTCATGATAAATACTAACTAGTCAAGGCAGATGCCTCTCTGTAACCTCAGGTTTAATGTACTGTATCTGGAATGAGCTATTGGAAGACCTAACTAGCCCAAGCTGACTATGACTAGTGACCGTCGTACCAGCACTAATCTACCGTTGAAATATTGCTTGATGGCATATCTTTTTTTCTACGATGATAGTTGTTCATGGTCAGAATTATAAAAAACAATTTCTTAAGTCTGCCATGCTGAAAATAAAAGTTAGAATTGTTTTTTAGTGACTCAAGATGTCGATTGCATGTGATTTTGAGACATGGCTGCTAACTATAGGCTTCATAAGAATGCTCAGAATCATTCAGCTGGCAATGGAGAGGGTTATGCTCGGAGTTTCACTACGTGATCAAATCATCAAAATCCAGGACATTTTATATAATAGTCAGGTCAAGAGTGCTCTTAACCGACGAACTTGTATGAAAGGTTTAATGAGACTGAAAGAAGCGAAGGAGGTATGCAAGGACCGTGGCAAGTGGATGGACGTGGTCTCTGCCTACCCCGAAGGGACTGAGGCGTGATGCTATGTATGTATTAAATCAAAAATGAAGACATCCGTGTTAAAGTGGCAATAATCGCAGAACCGCTAGACGTTGCGGTTTGAGGATGTCATTCTAGCACTTTTGACTCTAAAATTTAATTCTAGCCATCAGCAGACCGTGGTCGCTTACTTTGGCCCTCATACGGAAGCTCAGAGTCACTTAGCGTGCGATAAAGAGGGCTATGCTTGGATATTCTCTACGTGATCGAATCAGAAATGAGGAGGTCCGTAGCAGAACTGAAGGCACCGATATGGCCCTACGAAACGCGAACCTGAAGTGGCAATGTCCGGGGCACATAATCCGACGGACTGATGAACTTTGGGGCCCTAAGTTGGAGTGGCGACCCCGCACCGGATGGCGCAGTGTAGGTAGAACCCCCACAATGTGACATAAAGAGGGTTGCCGCTGGAGCCAGGCGACGAAAGATCAGGCTTTGTGCTCATCATTTCATGTGACCTATGTCCAACAGTGCACGTCCATTTGAAGCGAGGTTGAAGCGAGGACGACGACGATTAACACACCCCTAGAGGTGGACCAATGACATCAGGAGTCCGGCAGCCGTTGAATGGAAGCAGCAAGATTAGACCTAGTGGAAATCATTAGGACTGACCTATATCCAGCAGTCGACGTCCATCGGTTGATCGATTGAACTGTATTCCTTCACAATGAGCGACTAAAAGTAATGTTACTTTGAACAAAATTCAAAATACTCGAGTGAAATTTTAAACACAACAAGCATTCTCCTCATAATAGGACGTAAAGTTTGAGGAGTGTATTCACATAATGCAGGGGGATCGAATTTAATGTCCGGGGATGTATAGTGTATGGGCATGATGTAAATTCCAGCGCGGTGCGGACGGGGCAGCCATTGCCAGCACTCGTCGCACACAAACAATAGGTTAGAGAAGACGTGACTGTAAAATAATAAGGAAATATCATTTAGTAAAAATAATAAACGAGTTAAAATCAGATTGCTAGCACCAATGTACTTTAGACGGCCTCGCTGGCGCAGCGAGTATTCACTTTGCTAGCGAAGGTCCCGGGTTCGATCCCCGGTAGGATGCATTTATGAAATTGTATTCTCTAATTTGTCTCAGTCTGGACTGGTGGGAGGCTTCGGCCGTGGCTAGTTACCACCCTACCAGCAAAAACGTTACCGCCAAACAAAGAGATTTGTGTTCCGGTACGATGCTGTGTAGAAACCGTAAGGGGTATATCGCCTCTTAATAGATTAGCGCGCTTCCATATTAGACTGTATTATCACTTACCATCAGGTGAGATCACAGTCAAGCGCTAATCTGTCAGTAATAAAAAATCTATATAATAAGATTCGACATATTTTACACACAATTGAATAATATCATCATGACAAAAAAGCTTTGTCTCGAATTCACTTTCATATGTAAAGATTCCATCTATGGAATCATCACATAAAATGTAGTTATTTCGTCATATTGCCCGATGCCAGCCCAACAACTTAGGCAAGTTAATAGTTATTGGCAAGGCAGAGGGCAAACGACCACGCGGCCGATAACTTAACCGCTGGTCCGATCCAGTAAAAGCAATTACAGGTCTTCCATTTGTTGCTGCTATAAGGAAAGATGGAAATGTAAAGAAACTGACGCAGGCACCAAATTCGGACACGATCTTCGTACGTGAAGTATTAGATTGAGACGAGTCATTATTTGTGTGGTCTAAATAGTAACGTCTGAGTTTTGCCAGTAGAATTAACTTTTCAGTAGAATTAATGTTTTTATGTAGTGGTAGATTCATTACGAATGGACAGAAAAGATCATTCAAAAGGCCTATAGACCTAATACCAGGTAACTTATACATGGTAATACTACAAAATTTCATCTCTCAATTTACTCCCAGGTGATGAAATAAGTGCTTATTTATTTGATAAATCTTATTACCCTTCAATAGTAATCCTTGATTACATTCTTTGGCTTTGTTGAAAGAATATTTCAGATGATTTTGAAGTTATTCTTGAAACAAAAACATAAACAACACGAATAGGTCCTAGTTATATGATAGTCGTAAATCTTGTGTGAGAGTTATTAAAAATGTATCGCGTTATGACAAACCGTCCCATAAGGAATAATGCATGAGCTGACTTATCCACTTTATTCTTAACGTACGTCCGAGCTCGCTCCCATGCCGTCCCGGGGGAACACATTATTTATACGCTGCCCTAACGTGACATATTTTAAAGTGATCTATTTAATAAGTCGCCTTTGACCGCTTACTTATGGAAGTAAAACTAAATGAAGAGACGAATTTAAGATCACTAGCGATCGTCCAGTTGTCGGAATTCAATTTTAAATAATTTAAATTATAAGTTTGAATATTATTAAGGTTCTATTATTAAAGACTATACTTCTATAATCACAGATTTCAAGGATACACAATGACAAACATTTAAATGTATCTCATATTCACTTCTTCATTCTGTATAATATTTAATTTTTATTTCTATTATGTGTCCGCTATTAAAGATTGTGTTATCAAGTTATTTACTGTAGAGTAATTTTATTAGTACACCTCTGGCTGTACGGCTGTATGGAATGAACCCCTTGCTTTTCACTTTAAAAGCGATCAATTTAAAAGTAATATATTATTACATCTATAAGTTTTAATAAAATTAATCGGTTTTTTACCAAGTTATTTACTGTAGAGTGATTTTATTAGTACACCTATGGCTGTACGGCTGTATGGAATGAACCCCTTGCTTTTCACCTTAAAAGATATCAATTTAAAAGTTATATATTATTTAATCTGTAATTTTCAATAAAATTAATCGGTATTTTATGAAGTTATTTCCTGTAGAGTAATTTTATTAGTACAGCTCTGGCTGTACGGCTGTATGGAATGAACCCCTTGCTTTTCACTTGAAAAGGGATCAATTTAAACATTAAAAGTCAAAAAAACTTTCATGAAATTACTGAAATCGAGAAGAGAAAATGACTATAATTGCTACTATAATAAAAATAAATTCCCACTCTCTTTTATTGCGCTGGGTAATACACCCTGCATACATATTTTACGCAACCCAATGACAGACTTTTTCCAATCGGAAGAGTGGGACTCGAAAATTACAGCCTACCCACTTCTTCCCCTACTCAACTATGCAGACTTATTACCCTGATGCGACTAATGAGCTACTGAACTAACTAGAAAAACTCCGGAATTTGTGCATTCGCTTTATTTTTGGTTTGCGCAAATTTGATCACATCTCTGAATTTCGTCTTCAATTAAAGTGGCTCCCCATCCGACTTTGCCGGAATCTGCACACTCTCACTCTGATGCACAATATATTTGAATACTCTTCTCCAACTTATGTATTTGAGCGTTTTAAGCCTAACCCACCTAAAAATAGCCAGAGCTGGAAATTACTTCGCACAACACGAATTTCTACGGTAAATCTTTTACTGCTCTGGCTATGCATCTATGGAACACACTTCCACAATTTCTCAGAAATAAAAACATCAGTAAGGCCTCCTTCTAATTTAAAGCAAAGCAACACCTTCTCTCTATTACATGATAAAATGGATATTTATTCGGAATATTGATATTTTTGTACATTATATATATGGTTATATATTTATGTACTGTATGATAATATTGTATATATTTATGATTTATATATTCATATATTCGGATCGGATCGGATTCGGTCGGATGGCTATACCCGCAATTGTAGACCTTAGATCATCCCTATATTTTTCGATCAGAGCTCTGTCGGTCAGAGCCCTGTTTCTCCGGACCTGGTCGTCATAAGAGTCAGCGCCTCTGGAAGCCCTTATAACTACCCTGATGCCTATCACTCCCCTGACTGCTAGGACTTTCGCCCGCAGCTCCCAAGAAGGCTCGCCCGCCAGGAGTGTCCCTCTAAACAAAATAGGTAATAAAAGGTAAATACTAAACCTTAATGAAGAACCTCACGTGTAACTAAAGAAATAACATTCAAAGTTTATAATATAACAAATATCGCCCCATTTATAACTATATATAGGTAGGTATAGGTTTACCGCATTCATTGTATGCTTTTAGGTTATCCTCTTTGACACTTTATTAATTACGTCGATAGAATGCGAGCATTAAATTAAAGAATATAAACCTATCTTTACATATATTAGGCATAATACTCTGTTACCCGTGTGAATTACTCGCAAGTCACTAATTGTAAGATATTTTAAAGTAATCCATTTAAAAACTCCAAAGTAAACTTACACATGAAATAGATCAACATGAAGAGACCCTTATAAGAAATCTTATATTAAATTAATTTCCAACAGTAAAAAAACCATCACAATCTCAATTAATAATTATTAAATGAAATTAAATTTAAGTAAAACAATTGGGTGTTGCTGTGTTATGGACATGATCGTTTGTTGTGCGTGAATACGTCTCATAAGAGGGCTCCCCCTTCTGCCGCACGCGATGTGTTACAGTCTTTAATAAGTGTAATAAATTCTTTGTTCCTTTAGCTATCTAGTGTTGTAATTGAATTTCGGATGCGATATTAAAGACGTATGCACGTCAAAAGTACGCTAAATATTCATAGTAATTAATTGAAATTTTTCTTACAAGATACGTAAATGAGTAAAATTTCCTTTTTATCATTATATATCCCTGTTATCGATGTGACCACGGCATATTTATAAGTTTTCGGATTACCCTCATCTTATAATCCCGAAGCACGTTTCACTAATTGACGAGGCACGACCGGAATAAAAAGTAGTCGATTATGCTCTCACCTTTTCTGGATAAAGGACCGAAGGTAAAGGGGTTGCCGAATTAGCCTTCGTATACTAAAATTGGTTCCAGTTTTTACTACGTGTTTTGCATCGCAAAAACTAAGTAAAAAATGTATGTTTATATAATAATAGCTGTTTCTACTGCCTTATTCCCGATAGAATGTGACCATCGACACTCGTAAGTAAAATCGCTTATGTATATATACGCATATAATAAATAATTATGTCGGAGAATAAGAGAGAAGGAAGCATAAAGTATAGGGGCATAGGGTTTTCCGCCGACATCGTCATTAATGGCATCCATAATTTCCATACTGTGGGCGTTGGTGGGTAATGTTGGTGCAATCAAACACTTTATTAATTCACTCAATGGGACTCAAAAAATCATTTACAGTTCACCACATGTCACAGACTTTGTAATGTTCTTATAGTATTTTTTTTTAATTTGAGAAAGTAGCCTGTTATATATGATTATTGCTCTTCAATAATACATACTTTGATATAATTGTAATCTTTTTCCCATTTTTCGTTGCTCACTGCTGTTACTGATGAAATAGGTTGTGGATTGCTTAAAGGCTTTGTTTTTCAGCTATTCCACCACCTGATCGGACCATCGATTGAGGCTTCCGCATGTGCCTTTTTCTCTGGGTTATCTCCTTCGCACGATATGCCCAAAGAACTGTAGTATGCCCTGTAAATATATAACACAACATATCAAACAAACATATCATTACTTTATCTTCAGCTGCTTTAATATTTGAACATTTGTCCTGTGTGCATTCAAAACCATCTAACGTTTGCCTATCAGTAGCCTTGAGTGTCCTAGCTTCTAAGCAATATAGAAAAAGCAAAAAGACTAGTCCTGACAATCGATCTTATTCTAGACTACATTAATCTGTCTGGTAAATTAATGAACATGTGAAAGTGATTTTGAAAAGAGAGTAAAAGCAGGGAATGTGGTAGACGGTGCTACGGTGCTCAGCACGCCTTTGTGAATAGCCAGAGGGTTTCTATACCTGGAGGAGGTCTGGTGCCAAAACTTATGTATGATAGGGAAAGTTGGGTATGCCAGAAGAAGCATAAAAATAAAATGATGTGGTAGAGATGACAGCCTCGAGAAGTATGAGTGGATAGAAACTGAGTGACAAAGTAAGAAATAGTGGGATAGGAGAACGTTGTGGTATAAAAGAAGATGTAGTGACTAAAATTGAGAAAGATATGGTTTTGGGATGTAGAGAGAATGCATGAAAGGAGACTGACAAAAAGGATTTATCAGTCAAGAGTGAATGGGAAAATTGGAAGGGGAAGACCTAGGCGAACGGTCTTGTACCAAATCTAGGGCATTTTAAATAAGTGCCAGGTCAAGAGTACTCTAAACCGATGAGCTTGAATGAAAGATTTAATGAGAATGAAAGATGCGAAGGAGATATGCAAGGATCGTGGCAACTAGAAGGAAGTGGTCTCTGTCTCCCCTATGGGGATATATGTATTAATCTGTCCTTATGCCTAATATATAGACATTTGAATTTCCTACTTTTTAATATTGGAGGTATTATAGACAGACCATATACAATTCTGTTAGCGGTATTAATGTGAAATATTTTCAGGCGGTACAGCAAATTATTGGTTACCCAGTGGCCGTGCAACATCCAACTTTCTGCGCCATACAAACTGTTCACTAGTTCGAGTGGAATCAATAATCAGCTTAAAATTTACGATACATTGCCGTTTATTCACACTGCGTTTACCATGTTTTACTGTGTCCATTTTTCATTATATGGCTATATCAAACTGTATTTAATTCAAATAGGCTCAAAAACTCTTTCGTATCAACAGTAGTCTATTGGTTTGGAAAGTTGATTCCACCGAGAAGAAACCGGCAAGAAACTCAGTCGTTACGCCTTTAAAAGAAGTTTTTGTAGATTACAATGTGTTTAGCTTCCATCGTCGTCGTCGTCGTCGCTTCAACCGATGGACGTCCGCTGCTGGACATAGGTCTCACGTAATGACGTCCACAAGGCCCGACCTTGCGCCGCCTGGCTCCAGCGGCTACCGGCGACCCTCTTTATGTCGTCGGTCCACCTTGTGGGGGGTCTCCCTACACTGCGCCGTCCGGTGCGGGGTCGCCACTCCAGCACCTTTGGCCCCCAACGTCCATCGGTCCTTCGGACTATGTGCCCCGCCCATTGCCACTTCAGGTTCGCGATTCGCAGGACTATGTCGGTAACTCTTGTTCTACTACAGATCTCTTCATTTCTGATTCGATCACGGAGAGAAACTCCGAGCATAGCCCTCGCACGCTGAGTGACTCTGAGCTTGCGCATGAGGCCCATAGTCAGCGACTATCTACCTATATTAGCATCCATGTTCAACTGGAATTAAGTCGTCATCTTTATCGCTTCAAATATCTTCAATACCTTTTGTAAAAGTATGATAATATTTAATATATTGTAGAGCCAAATCAAATAGTGATTAGCGTATCTTGTTTATATTATGGCATTACCAGTTTGACTTTCTTTCTCGTATCAAATCCGTGTATTTAGCTCTTTTTCATGTATAACTTAATATGCAAATTTATCGTAATGCAAACGAGATTTGGGGCGAAATTCCAACATTTTTGGATTAACACTTAAACGCCCACTTTTCCAAAGAATCGAAAGGTTTCTCGTAGTCCACAGACGCTAAGTAAAGTAGATCTAAATACTCAACGATTTAAGGGGTTTTATAAGAAAGTTCAAAGTCATATAGCGGGCAAACCAGAGAGCTATGCTTGGAGTTTCTTGATGAAATCAGAAGTAAAGAGAGAAGAACTAAGGTATCTGAAACAGGAATAATTGATGGTCATCACGGTCCAAAGGTGCTGGAATCATTGTTTGATAATTCTTGATTAAAAAAGAGTCTCCAATGTCCTGTGTCATCTTCTGGTTTTTTATATTTACGTAATGCTGAGTGTCCTTTATGTTATTAGTTAAAGATTTTTATTTATTACAAATACTGCGATTCAAATATCGTGTTTCTAATTGTGTATAGGTTATTGATTGACTGTAACCCCATTTAATGCTAAAAGGCGATCCATTTTAAGATGGTAACTGGTAAATTATTCACTCACATCATTTCTTGGAAAGATATTATCAAATTTAGGAATTGGCTCATTAAATTTGGTGTAGTTGGTCCTATTACGAACAGTTTCTGTAATACCCACAACCGGCTACTAAATACACGTTACACCTTTAGCAGCCGAATGTAAATAGATTTAGTTTACTGGAAAGTTCTTCGCAGTTTGGATTTGGTAGATTTGTTAGTACAAGTGGGTTTAGTATGTATACACATAAAAGATTTAACTAAAATATATGAGATAAGGTTGTTTTTTTGCTCTGGACAAACTCAAAATACTACCGAATCTTACAAAGTACACATGTGCAACGTCTTTTTAAGTCTTGTTTCGTCGTCGTCGTCGTCGTCGCTTCAACCGATGGACGTCCACTGCTGGACATAAGTCTCACGTAATGATGTCCACAAGGCCCGATCTTGCGCCGCCTGGCTCCAGCGGCTACCGGCGACCCTCTTTATGTCGTCGGTCCACCTTGTGGGGGGTCTCCCTACACTGCGCCGCCCGGTGCGGGGTCGCCACTCCAGCACCTTCGGGCCCCAACGTCCATCGGTCCGTCGGACTATGTGCCCCGCCCATTGCCACTTCAGGTTCGCGATTCGTAGGGCTATGTCGGTGACTTTGGTTCTGCTACGGATCTCCTCATTTCTGATTTGATCACGTAGAGAAATTCCGAGCATAGCCCTCTCCATCGCACGCTGAGCGACTTTGAGCTTTCGTATGAGGCCCATAGTCAGCGACCACGTTTCGGAGCCGTAGGTCATCACTGGCAACACGCACTGTTCGAAGAGCTTTGTCTTCAAGCACTGAGGAGTATCGGACGAAAATATCTGGCGTAGTTTCCCGAACGCTGCCCAACCGAGTTGGATTCGGCGGGTGACCTCCTTCTCGAAATTGGATCTACCTAGCTGGACTATATGTCCCAGGTATGTGTACTCGTCAACAATTTCGAGAGCTGAGTTCTCAACGATGACTGGGTGAGGCGGTACATGGATATTAGACATAATTTTCGTCTTATCCATGTTCA
>JACTOM010000093.1:536371-579888 GCA_015832385.1 Elymnias hypermnestra
CATTCTAAAACAAGATATTCAGAGAATACATTCATAAGAAGGAGCTGTAAACAGTACAACATGTTATTCTCTGAATTTGACCCATTTCATCTCTCTCTCACAAAATTCAAACTAAATATCAATAATAGTCTACTTCATAAAGATTAATATTTTGAAGTAGATTACACAGTAGGTTAATTAGTATGTTTTGCTTTGTCTGCACTCACTTTTCTCTTTCTCATGTAATTATAAGAAATTGCTATTATAGGAAACTGTTTTGGTTGTAAGGTATTATCATATATTTTATTATTATTGTGTATAAAATGTACTGCTTCTTTCCAAAATAAATCTAAAATAAAATAAAATAGTCGATAGTTGCAGGTCAGCGTTATAAATATAGAATTTAGGGTTATAACAGTTCTAGTAGTAGTCAAGATGTATTCAGTCAGCGATATATTGCTATAAAAACCGTAGCTCTGTTTCAAATAGTCAGTCGTTCTGTTAATTAGTCGAATTACTGTCCAAGACTACGGACCTGGTTTCTGCCTGCCGGTCTGGACTTGTAATAAGACTAAGGTCCCGATCGATATAGTAGCCGATAGACCTTTTGAAAAGGTTCTCGCGAGTCCCGAAATAAAGTGATTCTAGTAAACTGTCAAAGTTGTTGAATTATAAAATCATATAAACAAGTGTTTTCTTTTATAAACTCTGAGGCCCCGAGACTAACAGTATGCTTGTTTCTGTGGGTTATGAGGATTTGTATGAGCGTGATCTTTGGCATCGAGTATTAGGGTCTATGTGCATATAGAGACACGTGTGCATGGGCGTCTTATGGTAGCGTGTTCATTGGCCAAGAGTGTGCGTGTGCGTTGACATGAACGTTTTCGTGCACGTATTATAGGAGAGTATTCCTTGTCATAGAATGTGCGTGTCCATGTGCATTTTTAGGCGTTTGTGGGCGTATTATGGGAGTGATTGTTGGAGTGGAGTGTGCGTGTGCTTTTGCGGAAACACGTGTACGTCGCCGTATTATAGTAACGTGGGCCTTAGAATGGAGTGTGAGGGTTCATATGTATTTACGGGAACGTACGTATGGGCGTATTATGGGAGCATGTTCGTTGGAATGGCGTGTGAGAGTTTATGTGCATTTGCAGAAACGTGTGCGTGGGCGTCTTCTAAGGGCGTTCATTGGTTTGGAGTGTGCATGTGCTTTTGCAGGTACGTTATCGTGCACGTGCTATAAGAGAGTGCCCATGTGCGTTTTTAGGCATTTGTGGGCGTATTATGGGAGTGTTTGTTGGTGTGGTGTGTGTGTGTGCTTTTGCGGGAACGCGTGTACGTCGCCGTATTAAAGTAACGTGTGCCTTAGAATGGACTGTGTGGGTTCATATAAATTTGCGGGAACGTACGTATGGGAGCATGTCCGTTGGAATAGCGTGTGAGAGTTTATGTGCATTTGCAGAAACGTATGCGTGGGCGTCTTTTGAGAGCGTTCATTGGAGTGTGCGTGTGCTTTTGCTTTTTTCGTGAAGGTTATAGGAGCGAGTTCGTTGGCATGGAATGTGCGTTTGCACGTTTGTGGGCGTATTGTGGGAATGTTTGTGGCATTACGCTAACCTGGTCGTTAGCATGGAGTGTGAGGATATATGTGCATTTGCTGGAACGTATGTATGGGCGTATTATGGGAGCGTGTTTGATGGCATGAAGTGTTTGTCTAAATGATTTTTTTGGAACAGATTTGTGAACGTTGGAATTTGCAGGGCGTGTGTTTTCATTTATGGGAGTATACTCGTGGGCTTTAGGCCTGTGCGTCTGCATTTTCGCGTATTTTTTGTGAATGAATGAAACTAGGAATGCTTAAGGCAACATTTCCTACATCCTAATAAATTTAATTTGCTCTCATGTACAATTATATCGAAACGACGTACAGTCTTTGCCTGGTAATCCTTAGGGATATCCGAATAATCCCGCCTAAATGGGTTCAGGATTGCTTGCATTTGCTTCACGTTGCAACAATAAAGCTTTACTGAAAGTGTATTTGTGTATTAATTAAATTCAAGACGTATTTCCATTAAACTCTTACTATTTTACCGTGAAGTCTTTTGTAAGTGTTGCTGGCCTGGCTAGCATAATTGTATTGGTATTCGCTTTATCAATAGAGGTTTAGGGTTTGACTCATATCAGGGCAAATTAATGAAATAAAGTTTTCTTATTATTGTAGTCTTAAGTGATAAGGGATCGTTCAGGTTATTTTTTGAAAAGCACCTTCCAAATCTGTCGGGTATCCTTTGAAATAAATTATTTCAATGAACCAAGATTAATAACACTTAACAGTATTGAGTAATTTATACATACATACATACATAACATCACGCCTCATTCCCATAGGGGTAGGCAGAGACAACATCCTTCCACTTGCCACGATCCTTGCATATCTCCTTCGCTTCTTTCATTCTCATTAAACCTTTCATACAAGTTCGTCGGTTTAGAGTACTCTTGACCTGGCCGTTATTTAAAATGTCCTGGATTTGGTCCAGGAACGTTCGCCTTGGTCTTCCCCTTCCAACTTTCGCATTCACTCTTGACTCATAAATCCTTTTTGTCAGTCTCCTTTCATTCATTCTCTCTACATGCCCAAACCATCTAAGCATACCTTTCTCAATTTTAGTCACTACGTCTTCTTTTATACCACAACGTTCTCTTATCACACTATTTCTTACTCTGTCACTCAGTTTTAATCCACTCATGCTTCTCAACGCTCTCATCTCTACCGCATTTATTTTACTTTTGTGATTCTTCTGCCATACCCAACTTTCACTACCATACATAAGTGTTGGCACCAACACTCCAGCATGCACTGCCAGTCTAGCCCTTTGAGACACCATCTGGCTATTCATAAAAGCATGCAGAGCACCATTTACCATATTCCCTGCATTCACTCTCCTTTCGATATCACTTTCACATGTTCCATCTTTTGTAAATTTAGATCCCAAGTATACAAATTCTTTCACCTCTTCCACTTGTTCCCCATCTATCAAAATATTGCCATTCATCATAGATTCATCTCGTTCAAAAAGCATAACTTTCGTTTTGTTTACATTCACTTTCATTCCTTTCCCTTTCAAAGCTTCATTCATAATATTTAGCATCTCCTGTAGCTCGTTAGCGGATGACGCAAGTATTACTTGATCATCAGCGTAGAGTAAACATTTGATGAGTAATTCATTCATTCTTAACCCATACATACTTTCTTTTAAATCTGTCAAACATTTATCCATGAAAAGGTTGAACAGCCATGGTGACGCAACACATCCCTGTCGAACACCTCTTTCGACAGGAAACCACTCCGTGTACGCTCCGTTTATTCTGACACAGGCACTAGAACCCTCATAGAGAGACTTCAATGCTTGGATCAGACAACCGCTCACCCCATACGTAGATAACGTTGACCACAGCTCATTCCTCACCACTCGATCATAGGCCTTTTCTAAATCTACGAACGCGCAATAAACTTTTTGGTGTTTAGCCAAACATTTTTCAGTTATGCACCGTAAAGAAAAGACCTGATCCGTACATCCCATTCCTCTTCTAAATCCCGCTTGCACGTCCCATATTTTCCCATCAGTTTCATTAATCACCCTTTCAATTAATATCTTTGCATACAATTTGCCGACGACACTAAGAAGGCTGATACCGCGGTAATTTTTGCACTCCTGCTGTGACCCTTTTCCTTTATATAGAGGGACAATTACGGCCTTGCTCCAATCTCTTGGGACTTGACCTTTCTCCCAGCATATATTGAAAAGGCAGTACAGCTGAGCTACCACAATCCCGCGGCCAGCCTTCAGCATCTCGACTGACACTCTGTCATACCCAGCAGCCTTACCTGATTTCATACCTTTTATCGCTTTCATGATGTCATCCATACTAATCTCGCTATCACTTGTCTTACATTCATTGCTATCCGCAGAGGCCATATTTACCTCTGCTTCATTTCTTTCAAACAAACTTTCAAAATGATCCTTCCATCTCTTCAATATCCATTCTTCTCCTTTTATTAAACTTCCATCTAAACTTCTGATTTTACAAAGCTCCGAGGAAGTAGATCTCCCTCGGGCAAATTGTATTGATTTCCAGAAAAACTTTTTGTTTGACTGAAAATCATCAGAAAGTCTCCTATCATACATATCACTGTATTCTTCTTTTTTCTTTCTTACAGCTTCTTTCACGATTACTTTCACCCTTTTGTATTCCATTCTTGCCTTTTTTACGTCATCATTCGTTGCCTTTTGCATTCGTTGGTTCGCTTTTGTAGCCAACCAATCGGACCAAGCTTTCTTCTTTTCACACACAGCTGCTTGAACATTTTTGTCCATCCACAAATTCTTCTCTTTCTTACCTTTCCTCCTTTTAGACACGCCACATACATCAATAGCAGCACCAACCACTCCATCTTTAAATTTATTCCATAAACTTTCAATCTCATTTCCTTCGTCTTCACTCTTGAATCGCCCACTCAAATTTTTCAGATATTCTTCTCTAACATCCTCTTCTTGCAATCTCTCCACTTTTATTCGTTCAAGAATGCTCGAGGTTTCCTTCTTTCTATGGCGCCACCGATTAAAAAGACCACCGATTCGGGCAACGACCAGGTAGTGGTCAGTATCGATGTCGACCCCGCGGTATACTCGAGCATCTAGAACTTTCTTCTTCAGTTTTTCGTCCACAATTACAAAATCAATCATACTTCTAGCATTCCCTTCTTCCCTTGTATACACATGAATCCCCTTGTGCTCAAACATAGTGTTTGCCACAAAAAGACTATGTTCCACACATATTCCAAGCAAACTTCGTCCATTTTCATTCACCCGTTTGTCACCAAACATACCAAGAGTCCTTTCATATCCATCACGTTTCACACCTACCCATCCATTAAAATCTCCTAACATAATTATTCGCTCATTCGGTTCACATTCATTCAACGTATCACTCACACTTTCCCAATACTCATCTATTTCTTTTTGGGCTTTATTGGACTTTCTGGTGCCCAGATCCGTCGGAGCATAAGCACCCAAGACAAAGATCCGAGTAAGTCCAACTTTTAGCCTGATCCAGATGAGTCTAGGACTCACGTATTTCACTTCTTTCACACAATCATCCATTCTTTCGGAAAGTATGATACCAACTCCCTGACAGCCTCTCTTATCACTGCTTACACCAGACCAGTAAGCTGTGTAAGGGCTATGTTTCGTGGTATCACATCCTTTCCTCTTTGTCTCATTCACGCAGAGTACATCTATGCACCTATCATGCATCATCTGGCATACTTCATCAATCTTTTCATTCATTCCTCCTCTTACATTCAAAGTAGCAAAGCGGCTCTCGGTAGCCCGCTTTTCGCCCCCATTAGGAACGTGACGTGATGGATTGCGAATCTCATCGCCGCCATTTTTGGAATGTAATAATATCACCATTGCGTTCCCACGAGTAGCAAGGGAACATAGGTCCATTCTGGCAGAGCCCCGCATGCCAGAATAAGGCTAGCCTATTTCTGGGTTCGCCCGGTCCCAGGGCCACCGCTTGCGACTAGGCAAATGCCCCTAGCCATGAGTCCCTCGGCACGGTACACCTTGGACTGGCAGGAAGTGGGTAGGAAAATGGAATAAAAGGGGGGAACGGGTCAAAAAGATAGGAACTTTGTAAGGAAGAGAAAGGAAAATATAAGGTAGTAGGATATTCCTGACTCGGAAGAACTGAGAAGATTCAGTAATAGCTCGGGGAGCCGGGATCGCATACCCGTGTACCATACTATGACTATCGGACAAATAGACAAAGATGTGTACCCCCTGGAATAATGAATATAGCCTATGTACGAAATTACGTGTTCTTATATATTGTGAGACTCAAAACTAACTATACTATCCCTGGTTCAATAAATTAAAGACTTCTTTTTAGGCCAACGGTTACTCAGACTCTGGTGTAGCGTCATGTTGCGCTAAACTTTGAGATAATGAAAAAAGTCCGTCTTGTAGGCTCATATAGGCTCATATCTTAAAAATTAAAACTTACCTCAAGTGTTTCCTTTGTTATTCACATCACATATATAATCAAAAACACAAATAATCACAAATAAACACTCACAGCTTATAACAAACCACCAAAACTTAACGAATTTCGAAGCAAAACACGCGACGTTAGTAACGGTCTCTTTGAAACTACTTTATTTTTGATTTTTCGTTGTCTAGTGTTATCTCTATTAACTATAAGAGATTTTGAGTAACACAAGATTGAAATCAGTGTAATGCATTCCAAAAGGCAAATGCGACGAAAGAGATTATATGTACACACAGATCTTACAGCTTAATATAGTGGTAATTTGATATGGCCAAATGATAAGCAATGTCCATTACTGACATCATAGTTCTGGACTATTGCCTTTGGCGAGGGATGCAATCGCGTACACTTGTCAGGCGTGTGACATGCCTAATCTGCATGCAGCCGCGAGCATTGCGAACTAAAATACATGAATTAATCATCAATTTCAGTGGTTTATGTTCACGCTGAGACATTTATTTATATTTCACTACGTTTATACTTAACTATGACAAATTCCTAGAATAAATTCTAGAGATATCACTTAATGAATTGAAATCCCTTATTAAAGGAGTATTAATTGAAAAACTGTACTTTAAAGGAGTACTTAGGAGATAACCTTTAGATTGCCCATGTCTATCGGTTGACATGATAAGATAGTTCTGTCTCAACTCGGGCAATCCATTTCGCTTCTCGGTAACTGTCGTAACAAAATATGCGTATAGATAACTCCAGAGAATAAAAATAATCAAAAATAAATCAGTTAAAAAGTGATCGTTACTAACGGTGCATGTGTCGCGTCGAAGGTCGTTAATTTTTTTATGGTATTTTATAAACTGCGAGTGTTAATTAGTAATTATTTGTGTTTTTGATTATATAAGTAATTTGAATAACAATGATAACCCTTAAGGTTTTAATTTGTATGATAAGAGTCTATAAATACAAGACGAAATATTTCACCATTTCAAAGTTTAGCATAACATGACGCTACACCAGAGTCTTAATTTAATAAACTAAGATAACTTGTATAGTTTAACTATTAGCAAATAAAAATCATAAAATTTGGTAGTCTTCCATGAACATTTAAGTTCCAAGAGTCACTTTAGCGTCCTCCGATGTCCTCCGACGTCACTTTAGCAATCGACGCAAACGTTAAAAAGCGCGGGCAAATTACGGGGGCCGATAAAACGTGGCCGGATAATCTAATGGATAAAAAGCGTAAGAGAGAATGAATTGCTCTAATGTTCATAAAAGAAATTTATACTACATTATAATTATGATGGCAAGAAATGGATACCCGACTGACTTTGTTGTGGGCTTTTCCTAGGACACGAAGGGACCCTCATAATTTTAGATTGTAAGTTATTCTTTAATGTCCATCATCAGTCGTATATTGAAATGTGTGAATATAACTGTATTTGCAGATTAAAAAGTTCTGTAAAGACCTACTTGAATAACTAATTTAGATAAGGTAAGTAGCACCAATTGATGGGCAAATGATTCCTTATTCATAGGAGAAAGATGTTTAGAGACCCACCGTGCTGTTCCATTGCGGTTTGGCAGGCTACACAAACTTTAGGATTATTCCTGGGTTATTCAAGCTTCCTCGGGATGATTTCCTTCACCGAGAAGCATAATGATTGCTTGTTAATAACAAACAAACACCTAAGTTTGAGAACACACACGCAAGAAATAAGCGTAACGGTGTCTGTTCAAGGATTCGACTCGTATTTCTCTAAATGAGAATCGACGGTTTATATTCGGTATGAAAGAATTGTTTTCCTTTAAAAGTTCTAAATAAAAGTCAATGACAGCATATATTTATCTTTTTAGGTTGGCTCACTATAAGTTTATTTACTATAAGCTCTCAGTTCTTAAGAAAATGCTCGATGACCTCAGCATAGTTTCTCAACAGGTGGGCCTGAAAATGAACATGTCACATCCAATCATCGTTGAGAACTCAGCTCTCGAAATCGTTGACGAGTACTCATACCTGGGACACGTAGTCCAGCTAGGTAGGTCCAGTATTTCGAGAAGGAGGTCAACCGTTGAATCCTACTTGGTTGGACAGCGTTCGGGAAACTACGCTAGATATCTTCGTCCGATAAGCCTCAGTGCCTGAAGACCAATATCTACGAACAGTGTGTGTTGCCAGTGATGATCTACGGCTCCGAAACGTGGTCGCTGAATACGGACCTCATACGAAAGCTCAGAGTCGTTCAGCGTGCACTGGAGAGGGCTATGCTCGGAATTTCTCTACGTGATGAAATCAGAAATGATCCGTAGCAGAACCAAGTCACCGACTTAGTCCTACGAATCTGAAGTGGCAATAGGCGGGGCACATAATCCGAAGGACCGATGGATGTTGGGGGCCGAAGGTGTTGGAGTGGCGACCTCGCACCGGACGGCGCAGTGTAGGCAGACCTCCCACAAGGTGGATCGATGATATAAAGAGGGTCTCCGGTAGCCGCTGGAGCCAGGTGGCGCAAGACCTGGCCTTGTGGACGTCATTACGTGAGACCTATGTCCAGCACTGGACATTCATGGGTTGAAGCGAGGGAGCGAGCGAAGCTTTTTTATACTAACCAAATTTAGTCTCTTCTTATTCTTGTATGATGCAGACGGAACTTCTCGGGTAAGCTAGTTATAGTAGTTAAATAATTCCATAGTTCAATAGATATTGAGTTCAACCGCAAAAAACGAACAATCAAATCTTCTTTCATTATATAATATAGATTAAGTAGAGCAATAAAACTAACGAATATTAATGAGACTCTATAAAACTAAATTGGATTTTTAAATGGCTTTTGATCTTAAAGCAAGTAATGAAAAGCACTTGGTTATTCAACTACCGATTAATTGCGTTTGCGGGCTAGAAAATATATTTCAGATAATTAAGAGGTCGGAAATGAGTGTTTTAATAAAAATATTGCTATAAATTTATTCTTATTATTGAAAAGATAGATTAAAATATCCATTTGTTTTGTCAAGAACATATGATACGTATGATACGCTTTCGACGACCTCGTTGATGAAATGGAGCAAGTACTCGGTTCGCTAGCAGAGGTCACGGTTTCCAGCAGGTCAAATTTAGACAATTTACCCTTCTCGATTGGTGGGAGCCTTGAACCGTGGCTAGTTACCGCCTAGCAAGAAAAGTAGTGTGTAAAATTGAGTTCCGGTATAATGGTGTGTAGAAATCGTAAGAATGACCTCTTATGCGCGCTCATCATCAGGTGAGATTGAATTGACGGTCTAACGTGGCAACAATAAAAGAACATCAAATATACTTTATTTAATTGTCATACGAGACAACTCCTGGATATTTTAGAGAATTATATGGCTTAAAAGGTCGTCTCCTGACTGAATTTCAGCCACTGCAGCAATTTCATGCAGAGATTCGCAATTTGCTCAGGAGATTTTACAGTGCACTTTTTATTCTTTCAATCTCATCGTGGGACGTACCGGCAATCCGATACGACCGGAGAGAGATCAGGTCCAGGATCGACGCCTTAATGTGCTCTCCAAGGCACGGGGTGCAGCACACTAGTAACCATACAACCTAGGGTAAATACTGAGAATTTCTTAACAGAAAATTTCAATATTAATGTTGAATTCACTCGACTCGGGTCTGGAACCCAGGACCTTGTCTCTGTAGCCCTACAAGCTGATCATTAGATCGATGAGACAGTTTAGGTTAATGAGGTTAACAGTTTACTTATCGTGTTGATCCAAGAGATAGACATATGGCACCACGAACCTTGGGCAGGCATTGGTAAGTTCTTTTTGTAAAACATATGAGGGTCATTGTAATCAAGAATTTATCATTGTGATTTTCAGTTGTGGAGAATATCGTTAGGAAACCTGCATATAAGGGCAATTCTAGAGCATTTCTATATATCCAAATTATGATGGCCTAATAGTGAGTGGGCAGGTACCTTTAGGTTTCTCTTTAAATTACGAAACTTGGATCCATAATTGTTCTTTCCAATTCATCAGCCTTCGGTTGTGGAGAATATCTTGAAGGCAGTTCTGGAGCAATTATGTGTAAAGATAAAGTAATGGTAAGTACCAGCCCATTAACGTCTCACTGTTGGACACAGGCCTCCTCACTCATAGGAGAGAAAGGGTTTTAGAGCATAATTCCTTCACGTTGCACCATTGAGATTTGCCTGGTTACTGGTCACGATACTTTCCTTCATCAAAAGACACGTAAGTTTCATTTTGAAGAGAAACTTAACTATTCTTCTTGTGGTTCACTCACCAGGAGCCTCGGATCGCTTTCTTGTATCTTATTATATATAAGTTCTTGCATCAGGTCGTTGGTCGTGAGGAAACGCCCGCCTGTCGTAAGTTTGGTGCTCCTGTAGATCCAGCGCACTATACCCTGGCAAAGTGTCCAGCGTGGGCACCCCAACGGCACATCTTGTTGTCGCTGGTTAGGTAAAAATCTCTCATTGAAGAGCATAATTGGGGTAATGCTCGCCAGTGAAGTTGAGTGGAGTTGGTTGGGGTCATTTCGCTGAAGGACGTAAAGTGGGTAGTCTGTTATCTGCCCACACTCCCAATTCGAAGATGTCTTTCATCGAGGTGCAATAAAGGCATTTCCCAGCGCAAAAAAACGCGTCTCACAACGAGGCCATCGTTGGGTTTTAAAAACCCACTCTCCCAAGAAGGAGAAAACCTGTGCCCAGCAGTGGAACGTTAAAAGGCTGTTATTTAATAATAAAAATAGAATATTTCGTCACGATATAGACCCTTCATAAATACTTTTGTGATCGATAAGTAACGGATCAAGAATACTCAAGTACTCAACTAGCCAATTAATTGTAGGTTATAAGATTATTCCGGGTATTTGGGCAAAGTGGTTGCTCCATAAGCCTTTCAGAGATCAGGATAGTCCTAATTTTGGAGACCAATGTTTTATTAATTTGTTTGTCCTCTTTATTGAACAGTAATTTAATTCAAAGATTTAATAAAGAGAAACTTACAATTAACATAAAAAGGAATGTACAAAAAGTGGTCCTATCGGTAAATAGCGATTCTCCCAAGCAACCTTGAGTCCACATCGTCTAACTGCAGCGTTCGGGAAACTACACCAGATATTTTCGTCAGATATCCCTCAGTGCCTGAAGACGTGTGCCAGTGATGAGCTACGGTTCTGAGACGTGGTCGCTGACTGTGGGCCATGCGGAAGCTCAGAGTCACTCAGCGTGCGATGAAGATGGCTATGCTCGGTTTCTTTACGTGATCGAATCAGAAATGTAGAGATCCGTAGTAGAACTAGAGTCACCGATATAGTCCTACAAATCGCGAACCTGAAGTAGCGACGGGCGGGGCACATAGTCCGAAGGACCGATGGACATTGGGAGCCGAAGGTGCTGGAGTCACGACCCTGCACCGGACGGGGCAGTGTAGGCAGACCCCCCACAAGGTGGCCCGATGATATAAGGAGGGTCACTGGTAGCCGCTGGAGCCAGGCGGCGCAAGATCTGGCCTGTGGACGTCATTACGTGAGACCTATGTCCAGCAGTGGACGTCCATCGGTTGAAGCGACAACGACGAGGTCGAGGAACCTTTGAGATTATAAAGCTGTAACGAGATAAGGAATTATTTGGAATAGCATAAAATAGATTATTGTGAGACAACCTTAAAAGGAAGACATATATTGTTGTGGACTTTTATTTAGAACTTTTAAAGAGGAATAAATCTATCAAACATGATTTTTACGAACCCCTAACCGTTTACGCAGTGCACGCAGCGGAAGCTTTTAAAAGAAAATAATAACCCCATTTTGAAACATTCTTCATTAGAGCACCTCTCCTATTGTCTTAGTGTATAGATATATATCGAATATTCCCCAATAAATGGGTTATTTAACACAAATAACGTTTCAAATCGGATCAGTAGTTTCTGAGATAAGGGCGTTCAAACAAACAAACTCTACAGCTTTATAATTTTGGATGAAATGTTAGTCTACAAATTGCGTTTACGATATAAAACTTTTTTATAACTATTAATAATATAAATATAAGGAAAGCTATTACTTTTTAATATTGTCCTGAATGCACTTGTGCGGATGATGGTAAGCGTAAGGAAACGGGGTTACCCAGAAAATTAATAGCAATTCATCTGAACGTAGTTATTGCTCGGATTGTGTTATATTGTTTATAAGCAATTTAACATTATTTATTACAGTGTAGCAGATGTTAGCGACTACGATTATTCAGCTTTTCTATAGGCAAACTACCTGTGCCTCGCATTGTTTACCATTCCGCTGGAGTATGGAAATATAAGAGAAAAGGGACTATAATTCGGTCACGAATACTTTAAAATATTTCAAGATGAGTAATAGAGTTGAAGAGACAAAATGTTTTTTTACATATAGTTAACTAACTTGCAAACAAAATTTATATAAAACTGCTTCTGGAGGTGTCATGAATTATCTATCAAATAGAATTGTTAATCTAAAACGTCATTAAAATCTGTCCAGGCAGTTAGGAGATGCTTAGTGACATACACATAATTCATATACATGTATATAAGAGATTGACCACTATACTCGTACATATAAACATTAATCACGAAATCACCGAAACTTTAACAGGTCAAAAACAATCAGACCTTTAGCAATCAGACCTATAGTAATTAGACCTATAGTAATCAGACCAATAGTAATTAGACCTACAATAGTCAGACATATAGTAATCAGACCTTAAGTAATCAGACCTTTAGTAATCAGACATTTAGTAATGAGACCTATAGTACCGAGATCTACAGTAGTCCAACCTTCAGTAATCAGACCTATAGTAATAAGGTATCCTATGTATACTAACTTTAATTTCTTATTAATGTGACTTCTTTTTTGGTGCATAAATAAATAAATAAATAATAAGACATTTAGTAATCAGACCTATAGTAATGAGACCTATAGTAATCAGACCTATAGTAATGAGACATATAGTAATCAGATCTATAGTAATCAGACCTGTAGTAATGATACATTTAGTAATCAGACCTATAGTAATGAGACAGTAATCAGACATATATCAGGAAATCCGTTATCAATCGGAGTCTACGTTGCGATAGGATTGATTTGAAACACTTGAAATTTGGCATAGCTATTCCTGTCGCAACGTAGACGTATATAAAGAATGAATTTCCTGATATTTCCTCGGGATCGGCGTATATAAGGAAAAACGATGACTTACTGCGAGATCTTCAAAATTCGCCAGATTAATTTGAAATTCAGCATATATACCAATAATCTTCTAGAAGTATAAAATTTGACGTGAAAAGCTCGTCTAATCTGCTCAATTGGAAACAGTGTCGGTTTTTTTATAACTTTTTTAATATTGCATAGCGTTTTTATTGCATTAATCTTTTCATAAGCGTTAAAATGTTGTTATCCAGCCGTTAACGCGCTGTTCGAACAACCCAACCCCATTGTCCAAGATTTATATTGTGCCCCAATTCCAGATATTAAACTGTTCACCTATATGAAAACATTTATTCATAGCCATTCATGTGTCCAGGCAATAAAACGTAGCCATTTGCATAAAAACAAAAAGCGGCATCTATGATTTTTTATATCGTTTTAATGGTGGTATAAATCACGGAGATAAAACTGTATCAGATGCCCTGTATTCAGTACATCAGGCCTTGACGTATGGTGTTTTAATTGCTTTTGTTACAGCGAAATGAAATCGTTTTAGGTTTATGCAAAATGACCGTTGTTCCAAATATTCAAATCATCTATACATATACAAATATCATTTAATATTGGCAACTTCGTCTGCGTATACGTTATGTAATTGATGCTTGCGTAACTTATTTGATATCAGGACTTAAGGATTTCTCTGATTTAAAAAAAAACGAATCTCAAATCAGGACAATATCATCAAATGACTAAAAAACATCAAGACCACGAATTCATTGTGACGTCAACATGTTAATAACTGATTTCCCCATTATTTCACGATTAAAAAAGACATAATCAATATATATAGCTGAACTGCTTGTTATCCTTGTTGTTTCTGAAAACAAATTTGTTAAAACAAAAGATTTAAATAGATTAAGTAATCTAATTGTTAAGGAGGGATTCAAGTTCAGGCAAAAAGGTTCTTAGGGCTTCGTTCTTGATAGTTCGAATCTTCAATTATTCGGTGCTTGGGTCTTCAGTGTTACGGGTTCGGTTGTTCGTTGTTCAGGCTTGGGTCTTCGGGTTTCAATGCTTCAGGTTCTGGTTCAATAAGTCGCGCTTAGGACTGTGATCTACTCCGTTCGGGAGTCTAAAGTGAAATGTGACATACAACTCTGAGGGAGGTATTTAATACAAATCTTCCAATCGGCAGGTACGTGCGGTGCAACGAGCAGGGGGAGGGCGATCGCGGGTGCTGAGGTAAGAAGGGAGGGGTGTCGCCGGCGGTTCACCAATCAGAATTAGTCGCTGTCGGCGACGCACTAATCTCGGTGCTCCTGTCCGCAACACTAATCCTATGACAAAAGTATAGTAGAGAATCCAGTATAAGACCGGAAGTCATTTCCTTTTTTGAGTATGGTTTGGTCAGCAATCAAATGAGGTGAGGTGGGGTAACTCACTAAGCCAGTCTCATAGACTGGAGTGTGGAGTCAGACGGGGCAGACTGACATTACTCAGGCTTTTCAACCTCTACATAAACGAGCTGATCGGGAAACTCAACAAGGCTGGTGTCGGATTTTCAGTGGACAGAATCCCTATGGACTATATCAGTTATGTGGATGGTTTTGTTGAATCCCTCGATCGGTGGTCTTAGGAAGTTGACAAAAATCTGTAAAGAGTATGCAGAGGTGAATGGACTCAGCTACAGTCCCAGAAAAAGTGAATATCTTCTGGGGTAAAAACAAACCGTAAAAGTTTTATCCACAAATTCAACTTGGTGGAACACATCTGACGAGGCTGTCTGAGTTCAGGTACCTCGGGCATTTTGGAACGGAACGTCTGGATAATGACAGTGAATTGGAACGTGAGCTCAGGGCATTATCGGTTCGAGGCAATTTGCTGGCGCGCAATTTGCATGTTGTTCTAAGCAAGTAAAGCTCGCAATATGACGAGCCTACTGCCAGTCTTTTTAGACGTGCAGTCCCACACCAGCTATACACAGAAGACCTTTGGTGCTTTGAGAGTTCAGTATAACAACGTGCTGAAGGCGATGTTGGAGATGATACGAAGGCTTAGTGTATCAGCAATGTTTGCGGATGCATGGGTGGATGATTTCTATGCGATCATCTGCAAACTTGCTGCGACAATGATGAATAGGGTGATAGGTAGCAAAAACATCCTCCTCAGCACGTGGGCCAACTAGTGGGATAGCCCTCTCTGGAGGCACTGGAATGGCGTACATACCGGGCTTGGGCGAGTCACGTCGAGCCTAACTATAAGTAGTGTAAGTTCTAGTACATAAGACATACTAAGGTTTTATTACTAACAATATTTTCCGTATTCTTTGTATTTTTGTATTATTTTTTTTAATCATGTAAAACTGTATGGGCACATAGACGGCCTGAAATAAAAATTATTATACTATTTGGTGAGCTATTCAATATGTCTACATTAAAATCGTCACAAACTATTATTTTTTTTACTTAAACATAACTGTTTTAAACCTGTCTGAAACCCCACACTCCCGTGTACTAAAGCTTTGTATGTCAAAAGTCTTGAGTGTAAAATTATATGGCACGACCTACGATTTTGAAGAGCAGAGGGATCCAAAATGTTTCAATATCATACGCCCACATAAAGCGTACCTTGACCGTGTACTAATGATACAGACGTACCCACTGTTTTACAGTAATGACAGGCATTGGTCTAATGGAATAAACGGTAGCTGAGAGCAAGGTTGTAACGCTCCGTCCACGCAGTGCCGCGAACACTGCCGATCTGAGGCGACACTATACTGACAAATTGGTAAATGGGTCCACTCGAACACGTATCCGTTCAATCTACTTAAGACAAGAAGATTCACCAGTCTGCTGTTTAAGCCGAGACCCATCAGTGTCCACAATAAGAAGGAAGCTTCCTTGTAATGGAGTGCACACCTCGATAAAGATTTGATTACTGAAATACCTTAAATAACCAACAATATGAGAAAGAATAAACTTCGAATATTTAAATCTCCTTAGAAGAATTTGACAATATAGAAGTAAAAATGAACGGGATAAATGTAACCGCTGAAAAAGCTGGTGGAGGAACTAAAGAAACAAGGAAAAGAATTAGTGTGAAAGAGAAATTGATGCAAATACGGTCTAATATAACAGTGGAACCTATTATTGCGTGTTATATCATGTCAAATGTATTTTCCGGTTTGGCTGTTCAGAACTTAAATTTAGAGAAGGCTTGTAGAGTGAATTTAGGTTATAGTGATGAAGTTTGTTCAGCGCTGAATAGGCGGCAGACTGCAAATTATACGGTGGAGGAATCTGAAGTTCAGAAGTTGACAGCATCGGTTCAAGCCTGGAAGAATATTGTGCAGACAGCATTCCCTTGTATATTAGTTCTATTTGTCGGTTCCTGGAGTGATAAAACTGGTAAAAGGAAAGCTTGTATCCTTTTGCCGATAGTGGGCGAGGTGTTATGCTGCACCAGTTTTATTTTAAATACATATTTCTTCTACGAATTACCAGTGGAGGTCACGGCCCTCTCGGATTTATTTCCGTCACTAACCGGAGGATGGATCACAGTTTGCGTTGGTGTATTCAGCTATATTGGTGACGTGACTACAAAAGAAATGAGGACATTCAGAGTAGGAGTGGCTAATTTATGTATGTCTTTGGGGATCCCCATTGGAATGTCTTTGAGCGGAATTCTTCTACAACAGATCGGATATTACGGAATATTCTTCATATCCAATTGCTTGTACTTCACAAGTTTGATATATGGATATATACGTCTCAAGGATCCTGTTATAGCTGAAGAAAGGCAAAGAGTAAGTTAAATTTAACTAGATTTATTATCTTCCTTGGATTTTGGAACATTACGTTTTATTAAATTGAAATAATAAGTTTTAAAATTCGAAAATTTCTTTACGGCATTTAAGAATGCTTTTTTTTAAATGTGTAATCTAAAATTTATATTTAAAGACTTGAAATGCTTTCCGTTAGTAATAAATTTGATATCTTGAAGAGATTATTTTCTGTTGAATGACTAAAAGATCTGTCCATATGAGAACGACGTTAAAATTCTATACTAACAAAAATTAGCATTTCTTGCATATGCCCACCAATTTATTAAACTTACGAATACATTTTGTTTATTTATTTTAAATAACAGTCTATATGAAATCGTCATTGGCCATAAATTCGTTGTTATTCAGTATTTTTTTAACATCTTCATTTATAATATTGATATGTTATAAATAAAGATGTTACTGGTAACTTTTATAATATGTTATACTTTGTCTATTTATCTTTTTCAATAAAACTCTTTTTTTAATTCTTGCATGGCGATCATATTAGCTAATTAACTATATACTATTTCAAATATTTATATTTTGTCCAAGATAAGTTGGGTTTTAGCTTTGATCCAGAATATAGCATAATTGAGTGTAAAAATTGCCAATAGAAAGAATCCTATTCAAATCTTCTCACATTTATGGGTTTATATCCAAACATACCATAAAAAGTTATAATAACTGCTCCATGAAAAGATCTGATTTATCAAAGATTCAAATGGTTTGAGACCACATAACAGAATATCAGCTATCAGGTACGTAGATTCTTCCTAAGAAAGTCCACAGATTGAGTTGGTTTTACTAAGTTCCTTTTAAAAACTTAAATGCCTTATTATTTATTGAACAACAACTTGTAAAATTGCAATAGAATTTAACCTAATTCATATTGGATCTTTACTTCAATGGAGTTAATAAAGTGGTACTGTTGTTTAAAAAGTTATACATTGGTTTGTTTTGGATCGATTAGTATGATCTGTTTAGGACTTTAATATAAATGAAGTGGATGTCGGAAACGGGCAGTGCTATGGATATTAGATTGGAAGAAAGGAATATATGGTAGAAGAACACAATCAAAGCTGAGGCAGTATCGTCGATGTAATCGGAAGTCTAGGGTTACTGTGGACTAAGGTACAGTTCGAGCCCGTTCATCATTCGTTAGTCGTCCTACGTCTAAGTGATAAATTGCTCTGTGCCACTACGCAAATTCGAACGAAGGGGAACATCGTAACGCAATCAGTGGTTTCACGAGGCTCAGATAGGTGTCTGCATTTGTACTAGTTCGAGAGACATTTGCGAGACCACATGCCATAAAAAAACTGCATATAATATGTGGAAAGATTCCTCGGTCAGTTAGCTATTTAAATGAAGCTAAATATAAGCTCCTTATGAACTGCTGATGATTAGATAAAAGATGTTTTAGAGTTGCGTATCAACGGTTTTTGATCCATTACTGGCAGGGCAAATTTAGGAAATCGTATTTTCTTACTTGTCTGATTCCGGACTGGTGAATGACTTGAGCTGTTTCGTAGCTATCCCACCAGCAATGATTTGCTGCCAAGCATAAAAATTAGGTTCCGGTACGATGTTGTATATCAAAGAAAATAGATAAATTACATCTTAAAAGCTTGTTCTGCATGTATCAGGTAAGAACAGACTATATACAGACAGTTGTACCAATGTAAACCATCACCAATTATTCCTCATATTCCTACTGGATCGGAAATTACGCGAGTAACACTAAAGGGGAATAGCTACAGTTAATCAACATTGTTATAATTGTATATATATTTATATAAACCAGTTTGAAAAGAAGTGTCGAATTTACATACAGTGAACTTAATGAAGCAGTCGATACGACAAGTACAGTGCTCTACAGAAAAATATACAAAGACTATTCCCAAAACTCCGTATAGAGATAAAAAATGAGGGTAGGGTGAAAATATTTTACGACCTATTCTTAAATATAGCAAATATACAGAAAATTATAAATAGAAATTCATAAAACCTTGTATTAAATGTAATGATGGGAGTTCAATCGTTAATAAATTACAAAATATGCATGTGCGTGTCAATCTTCGTGTTACATACCCGGCATTGTACGAGTATATGGTAACGTAATTAACGAAACTAGGTGTCCCACAAGGTCCCATATTAGGACCATTTCTGTTCCTCATTTACATCAATGACCTTCCTTATTTTGTCAAGGACAGTCATGACATTTTTTACTGATGATATTTCTTTAATATTCAAAGTTAAACAACAACAAACAGATATTGACGACGTAAACAACTCACCCAATCAAATAGTACAATGGTTTGAAGCAAATAATTTATTACTCAACGGTAAAAATATAAAATGTATTAAATTCACACTGCCAAACGTAAAGCAAATGAAAACCATTGTTAAACTTAATAATGAGGAACTTGATCTGGTTGATAGTACTGTTTTATTAAGCATTACGTTAGATAGTAAACTACAGTGGCGGCCCCATATAAGTGGACTATCGAACAGGTTCAGCTCTGGCGGCTCACGCGGTTAAAAAAATTCGTCGTCTTATGGACATTGAAACTGCCAGACTGGTCTATTTTAGTTATTTTCGCAGCATTGTGACATATGGTATTTTGCTTTGGGGTAATGCTGCTGATATCGATGCAATCTTTGTACTGCAGAAAAGGGCTGTTCGTGCGATTTATAATATGGGTCCAAGAGAGTCGCTGAGAAACAAATTCAGAGCAGTGAAAATAATAACAGTTCACGGCGTATATATAAAAATATTGACGCTTATACAAAAAAAAGTGAATGCACCTCATATAACTTAAGAAAAAAAAATTGTTAATTCTAGTAGGTTACATAAAATTGACAAGTCATTCAAGGGTAACTGTATACGTTTCTATAATAAACTCCCAGAAGAAGTTACAAAGATGTCCATGAGGAAATTTAAATCTTTCATTAAAAGAAAGCTAATAGATAAATCATTTTATAATTTGAAGGAATATTTAGAAGACAAAAAACCGTGGGAGTGAATGAATTGCTCTATATGTACCTTGATATAGAATAAATTAAAAATATATATTGTAATGATGATGGCATAATAAAAACGTACACCCGACTGAGTTTGTTTGTAGGCTCTTCTCAGATTAAGATGCGAAGGAACCCTCGTGAATTTAGATTGTCGTTCTTTAATGTTATCATCAGTCATTTATATAAATATTATATGAAAATAAAAGATATTTGTCGATTCATAAGTTCTGTAATAGGCCTACTTGAATAAAGATATTTTAATTTTGACTTTGCTTTGAAACTTAAACACAAAAGAGGCGGTTAGTATGAAGAGAAAAACTGTCAACCATCTCTCCTCCTATAATGTAGCTGATATCGAGATACGGCTGTCAATTTATTCCGTTTGCCGCGGATGTAGTACGAATGATTTATTTTTCGGTTTCAATGAAAAATAGATAGCGAATGCTGGAATTCGCAACTGATATCACCGGTTTAGAAAGTCAAACAAACTGAGTTTTGATGCGTAGAAACAATTTTATAATCCATTTGAATCCAAATGCATTACGTGAATATGTTTATAAGGACATATGTTTAGATGAACGCCTATATTCATCACTAGCTGTTCCCAGCTGTGGTATCCACCTAATCCACAATACCATAGAAATATCCTTTCTTAATGGGCATCTACGTAGCGAAAGGGATATGTATGCTGAATTTGGAGTAAGTTTGGCGAATACTTTTAGAGATCCCGCAGTAAGTGATGGTTTTCCACTTCTATATGTGGGAACCCTTTCATAATGAGTGTCTACGTTGCGACAGGAGTAACTTTTCCAAATTTCAAGTCAATCAGACATATTGTTTTAACGATTTCGTTATGATTGAGTGAGTGGTCTCATGAGGTAACAATTTGGACTAATAGCAGTAGTTGTACTTATTATTTTCAGACCTTATTGGTTTCCTTCTATTCTCCATTTGCAACTCCAATTGAATAAACCTGGAAGGTTATATAGATACAGCTACACATTTAAATCTTTTTCATTCTAAAATACTTCATTCCAGGAGCAGCCAGTTGGATGTAGAGGATGGATGTGTTCTTTCTTCGATGCGAGGCATGTCAGAGAAACCCTTACAGTGGCCTTCAGAAGTGGTCCCAGAAGGCGACGTCTTCGGGTCTCATTGTTGATTGTCGTCGTGTGCGTCATCTTTGGACCTTTACATGGTTAGTATAGAAGATTTTTTTTGGACTCCTTTTACATATAGTGCTTTGTTAACACATTAATTTGATTAGAGATAATGCGACGTACTGGGTTGCAAATTTTTCGTTGGTATCATGTTCGCTGGTAATATCATCAAGCTTCCAATCCAGATCTGGGCCTTTAGACAATGTCGCTTTCTAAAATTGCTAAAGCTCGAAATTTCATTTCCTAAGTGGCCTAAGACTGGCGTGAGGATTTGCTGCTAGTTATGAAATCATACATGTTTATGATAGAGAGAGAGAGAGAGAGAGAGAAAGACAGAATATATTACTTAAACCCACTTTGTTTTCTTTTTTAAACGAAGTAGGTCTACTCGGAATGCCCTGCAGAAGGCCAACACCAAAAAAATTTAGGCCATAGCGAGTTATCCGTGATTGTGTTTTCCTCCGATTTTTAATATGCTAAAGAAGGAGATGTTCTACATCTTCTAGTTGACGGGATAATGCCAGGACCATAACTCCAAAGCTAACTTAGCATGCTCCCTAACTTTTATTTGTTTTCACGCTCAGAAATGCATTTATGCACCCCGACGACTGTCGGGTCGCAGCGAGGGAGAGATCTCGCAATATCCACTAAACCCAGCGGAACACTCTTCATCCATTAGTAGAAAATCTGAAGAGCGCTCGCATATTTGTCCCGTATGAATCCGACCGAAAGTTTAAGAAGGCGGCACGACGGGTGCAAATATACGCCGCCTTCATCAGAGGTGAGAGGGAGCATTGGTTGTGTTTTCCCTCTCTCGCTCGTGGGCCTCTTTCAGCGAGATGACCGTCTCACAGAAGAACACCACTCCACCTAGCATCTCTCACTGAAGAGCATCGAGCCAACAACGCTGTCCAACGAAAGATCCGGACTAATCAGCGCCACCAGAAGGTGATGTTAAGGTGCCCAGGCTGCATATTCTACTAAAGTGTGGTGAGCTGACTCAACAGCGGAACCGCGACCATGGCAGGCGGGTAGCTCTTCACGGCCAATTCGGTAGAGGAACTTAGGTTTGCATCTTTTGTCATAATATGGTTTCCAAATAATTTGAATCAAATCTTTTAGTTTTGTAAGAATTCCATAATAGAAGGATCTGATAGCCTCTTCATTTCCCTTTGAAACTATGGGTTGGAACCCATTGCAGGCCCAGAACTCTACCATTCCAACGGAAGTCACTTTGGTACTTAAGTTTACGTCTTGATCATATTATTTTCGCTGTTTTGTGCGTATGTAGTGAATCAAGATGTTTTCGTTTCATAATAACGCACTTACGTCGTTAAGTGTCAGGATTTCCTCTTGTCTCGTGGCATAATTTTTAAGTGGCTTCGTAATCGGATATAAAGAGCTGGCGGATGTCTATTCTGAGAATTAAGTCAAGACTAAAGTAGTGTAACTTATAATAATGACGCCTTTTTATCTGATCTATCTAGCAGTCTGTTAATGTTTCACAGCTGGGCACAGAACTTTACACTCATTAAAGGATAGATTTTAGAGTTTATTCTCAATAACCATGACTGACTCCTGAGAGGAGAAAGAGTATGAGCAGCAGGTGCTTCTCTTCTTTAAGGAGGTGGCTGGGATGACGCAGGCGTCGTTACGAACCCCTTTTGCCCTCTCTTTAAAACCTTGAACTTCTTTGGCAGTCCTAACCTGGATTATATGAGAGAGAATGTACAAGCGGACCTCTGACAACATCATCTCAGGTAGACAAAGGTGCCTCTGGGTTGTAGTGGGTATTCTGGCCCATCTAATAGCTTTTACACTTCCTGCGGCTGCTACATATTTCGTAAATCTGTTTTCAGGATATTCCGAACTAAATGGTTTCCACGAATCATCGTATCTAAACCTAATTATTTAGCTTAATAGCACATCTTTGTTATTGCTATTACAACTATTGAAGCGATATAAATGAAATTTGGTACACAGATAGTCTACAACGTGGGAAAGGGCATAGGCTTCTTCTTTACTTAGAAACGTAGATTCACTTTACAGAGAGATTTCCTTTACCACTGTTTGATTTGACATTTGTACTAAATTATCCCTTTACGACGTAAACTTTCATTAATAACAGGAAAACAGAATTAGGAACTAGAACAGCCAGCATTTCATAAAACCAAATCCGCCACGTTTTGCTGTGGCCCAATGGTCAAAATCGATCCCAACTCTCGTTCTCATATAAATTTCGGAGTAAACAACATAATTTGTGAATCGTGTAATGGGCATGTGTGTACCACGTGACCTGCAAGGCGACACGGAGGCTGTTCTCGGCGACGCCGGTCTTCCACTCCAAAGCGGTCCTGTGCACCACCAGGCATAGAAATGTCCAAGAAACACACGTGGGGTACACGGGGGCTGGTATGAACTGTGAATGCGTGATCTTGCCGTGCTTCGAGAAAGAGGGGCGCACTATTCGGTTCTTAACGCGCTGACTTCACCAATCGCAATTACAATACCAATAAACCGCGTGGAACTACACTTTTTACCAAAAAACCACGAGGCAAGAAGACGACGCAATATCAGTGGCAATACCCGGGCTTGACCATTGGATTAATTGACCTGGATGGACCCGCTAGCGTAGCCAGCGGGAACCAGCCCGTATTTTTGCGGGCAAAACAAAATACCAGGCATCAGATTGATTTCTGAGGAAGATGCCCGTGTAAGGTGGCACTGCCTCGAGGCCCGCAACCCTCAACTAAAGGTGAGAAGAACCCAGGACAGAGGCGGGCACCTTTTGCCCCGACGACGCTCTTTGACAGTCCGTAGTCACAGACTAAAAATATTTTAGTTGCATAAGTTATGAAACGGCACAGGAGGCGCCCTCTAACACATGCAGACGCAGCTCTTTCCGATAATTAGCGAGTTAGTACCTCGAAGAGCTTACAGATGGCGCGAACAATAATGTTTATGAATAAATTACGAGAGGCTACACGCAGTGTGTATATGAAATCCCAGATTATTCTTTATACTAATTTATTACAAGTTGATTACAAGTAATACAAATTGACGGCCTCGCTGGCGCAGTGGTGCGAGTATTCGCTTTGCTAGCGGAGGTCCCTGGTTCAATCCCCGGTAGGACGAATTTAGGAAATTGTATTTTCTAATTTATCTGAGTCTGGACTGGTGGGAGGCTTCGGCCGTGGCTAGTTACCACACTACCAGGAAAATCGTACCGCCAAACAAAGAGATTTGTGTTCCGGTACGATGCTGTGTAGAAACCGTAAGGGGTATATCGCCTCTTAACAGATTAGCGCGCTTCCATCTTAGACTGTATCATCACTTACCATCAGGTGAGATCACAGTCAAGCGCTAATCTGTCAGCAATAAAAAAAAATATTAAATCTAGCATAATACTACGAGTCTAGGCCGATGTGAAGTCCTAGATGATCTGTTTGTTTTAATCGTCACGTCTCACTTCCGTTACCAAGTAATTTGATACGCAAGCAAGATGAGCAGGGCTGGCACTCACGTAACACTGTAGGGCTGGCGCTGCCGTAACAAATAATAACAGAAAAATTGTTTATTTGCTTACAGGTGAAATGAACGTGTTGTATTTGTTCATGAGATACCGTTTCAACTGGGACGAAGTACAATTTAGCATGTTTTGTACCTACAGTATTATCACGAATTTAGTGGGTAAGTTAATTTAAGGTGTATATTAAAAAAAATAAGTTAATTGACAGAAGAATCATTATTTGCAGTCTTCTATGCATATAGTAATACCCTAATTAGGCAAAATGGTCAGAAAATTAGTTAGGAGGGCGTTATTAGGTTTTGTCGCTTCTAAAAGCTTCTTTTTTATTACGTTTGTAAGAACATGATTGTAATTATTTTTGCGATAGCTCCTAAGGTATTCCTGTGAATTATAAAACTGTGTATGATATATTAAAGGTAATTAATGCATATAAATATTAATACCGTATCCGTTTGTCTAACTTTTCAATTACCGAATTGTATCTGTCGATTTTTTAATTATAAAATGGTTTGAGCTATATTTAAAGAATATATATATCATCTGATTGTTTTTTTTTTATATTTATAAAAAAAATATATGTCGGAGAATAAGAGAGAACGGAGAAAAGCATAAAGCACAGGGACGTAGGGTTTTCCGCCGACATCGTTATTAATTGGATCCATTATTTAATTTCGTATTTTGTGGGCGTTCGTGGGCAATGTTGGTGCAATCGAACACTTTATTAATTAACTCGAGTTATAATGTTCAATCACTTAATGTTCACGATATAAATTTACACAAACTTATGAAGAATAATAGCTAGGAACGCGACAGTTTTAATAGTTGACCACTCCGGCGGACCGCCGCTCGAGAACTGCAGAGAGACGGGCCGGACTGCCACTTATTGACCCTGCCCCCACGCCGATACAAAGATGGCGCCAGCGTTCCACAGACTATTACACACGGACCAGCGATCCACAGACTCTTGCACTCCGACGTATATATATCTTGCCGTGTATTTTTTTGAGGTGAATCTTCTTAAAGCGCATGTGGGTAAAATTTTTAGGGATTAGCGTCACGAAGATGTGCAGCGTTTTTTATGCTAATTCGTTTGAAGGTAGTTTTAATATTTACAAATAACATTTGCTATTTTAATCGTTTAATATACTATTTTTCATAAAATTTAATTAATATTTTCTAATTATGACAAAAAACACACGGCGTTCTTATTTCCATTCGTCATACACTATTAATAATTTAACGACAATTAAATTAACGAAAATTAAATCCAAGGTTTTACATTTGTATAAATATAAACAAGAATTTCATGACAATTATTATACAATTTACATAAAGCCAAGACAAATTATTCACTTAAATTTTCCTTTTTCAATGTATAAGTGAAAATCGTATTAAAATTCGTGAAGTAGTTTTTGAGTTTAAAGCAAAGTAAATATTAAATTCTCATTATTTAAAAATTGTAATAGTAAGTAAACTTTTAGGGACTCTGTTCTCGATCAGCATCTTCAGTGACTTCATGAAGTTGGATGACACCGTGGTAGGCATCATCTCTTGCACCAGCAAGATCTTCGCTTCATTCATATTCGCTTTTGCAACAACAACCACTGAAATATACATAGGTGAGTTGACTTTCTAATGACATAAACAACAATGTATACCTTCATCCTAATTTTCAGAGTTATATTCGAGACCCTGGACTATTTAACTGGCAGTGGAAATTTAGAAAATTTCTTCTATAATCCATTGCAAAAGAAGATTGTTACACTCAAATCATCTCTGAGGAGCAATTTGGCCAAACTTCCCTAAGTTTTATGTGTATTTAAAGTACATCTAGGGGCCAGTTACGTGTATATATTTTGTAGCCAAGTAAGTAAAAAGTAAGTAAGTAGCAGCTCACCACACCACGCTGCTCCACTGCGGACTGGCAAGCATAGTACACAAGTGCACTCTCTATTCCTTTACTCACATGGTCCGATGTGACGGCAATCCGACACGACCGGTGAGAGATCAGGCTCAGGACCCACGGCTTGACGTGCTCTCCGAAGCACGGGGGTAGATTACACCGCCAACATCCCAACTTCGGGCAAATATTGAGAAAATCTTAATAGAAAACTCAATATTGATTTGTGAATTGGCCCGACCCGGGACTCGAACCCAGGACCTCATGTCTGAACATGCTAACCACTAGACCAATGAGGTAGTTCCTGTCTATAGCTAAAAGGTCCCCTAACTATATGTTGTTTTAAGGTATATTAGTAAGTCTTATGATCTTCTTGCAAATACTGGTGACTTCGATAAAAACGAAAAAGTTAAAAATGCGTGCTTACGTGTTGTTAGAAAAGAGAATTTATATTTTATGTGAAATAGTATAATAAAATGATTAATTGACGAGTGGCAAATTAAAATGCCACATGTTTTAGAGTCACTCACTAATTTGCAGGTTAAGTAATACTATTCTCATATTCTTCATTATTATATTACATACTTTGAATGGCTTAAAACACAATACTAACGTTGATACAAACTAAGAACTATCAGTGGGCAAATATTGCTTCATTTCCCTGTGCTACCCCTCTTATACCAAACGCCCCACTCAAAATAATCGTCGCACTCAAAAATAATAAGTACAGCAATCACAGTAGTCGTGAAAGCGACGACTTCTTAAATTTGAGAATTTCCAGACTGCGTTAAACCGGATGAAGAGCATGTAAACGTTTCACTGTTATAAAACCACCAATAAAACAATCATGATCGCTAACACATTCTATTTGTTAACATTAAAACTACCTGACCTTCAAACGAACTAGCATAAAAAACGTAGCACATCTTCGTGACGATAATCAAACGTTTCATTAGTAAAAAATGTACACTCATGCGCCCAAAGAAGTTTCACAAAAACTTTTTATGTGATTTGTACCTAGTTTCCTGATACTAAAATGTAAAATAATACTCGTATATCGGTGATGAATATAATCATCTGATAATCTAAATCACACTTCGCAACCAATACATTTAATTTGATGACTTGTTAAAATATTCATCTAATCTGTTTCATTATGACATTGCCATAATTAGTTTTGTATCAAATAGTAATTGGTGAGTGAACTATATTACTGAAATGACCTCGAATTTCGCCTGGGTGTATAGTTTATTATGAAAATCCCTGTTAAATATCGAAATATACAATATTTCAATCTTAACACAGAAAATGTAAATGTAAAATCTTAACAGAAAACACTATACCACTATAACTTTCTTACATCGAAAAGATATATAAAGAAACCAAACTAAGGAACATAAGTGATCGCTACAAATACAACATGCATTCTTATTAAAAAAATTGTGAATAAAGAACTTCATACAAATATAAGCCTCACGACTAGAAATCTGGACCTGGGACACATAGTCTAGCTAGGTAGGTCCAACTAGGTTGGGCAGCGTCTAGGAAGTTCCGAAAGACGTTTTCGTCCAATATTCCTCAGTGCCTGAAGACCAAAGTCTTCGAACAGTGCGTGTTGCTAGTAATGACATACGGTTTTGAGACGTGGTCGCTGACTATGGGCTTCGTGCGGAAGCTCAGAGTCACTCAGCGTGCGATGAGTTTCTCTACGTGATAGAATCAGAAATGAAGAGATCCGTAGTAGAACCAGAGTCACCGACATAGTCCTACGAATGGCGAACCTGAAGTGGCAATGGGCGGGGCACATAGTCCGAAGGGGGCCGAAGGTGCTGGGGCAGACCCCACACAAGGACCGATGATATAAAGAGGGTCGCCGGTAGCCGCTGGAGCCAGGCGGCGCAAGATTGGGCCTTGTGGAGGTCATTACGAGAGACCTATGTACAACACTGAACGTCCATCGGTTGAAGCGACGACGACTAGAAATACAAATCCGTCTTTAAAACGTTTAAGAAGTTCAACCAATTTAACTCAGACCCAGTTATGGCAAGAAAAATATTATGTTTGAAAGTGAAAGGAAACCAAAAGGATTGTAAATAAAAAAAACCTATTAAATAAATAGCTTTAACTAAAAATCCAACTAATTATTATTTGTCACATCCAGTTACGCAGCATCAATGTTTTACACTAGTGACCTCATATTTGTTTATTTTGTTTTACTGTATATTAATAACCTGTGTTTTTTAGATAGATAGTAGTATTAAGATTGTTTACAGAAATGTATCAGCGAATGTGCGGAAATTTTTATTATGTATTAGCCTCTAAGTGCACATTATATTGTATCTAATATATATATATATATACTGGTCCAATCGGAATGAGACCATGACCATTCGACGCGGAATTAATTGTAGAAGGTTTTTGGCTATTCATTTTTTGAATTCCATCAACCCTTTACTCTTTTTTTTCAAATGTATGTGTCATTTGTTTCTGGTACTAAAACTCGAGCGCACAAAGACCGGCAAAATGTCTAACGTCACTTCAATGCCTATAAATGCGTTTCCACACACCCTCCCACGCCGCACATATCCGCACACATCCACGCACTCCCACGCATCCACCCACGCATCCACCCACGCATCCACCCACGCACTCCCACGCATCCACCCACGCACTCCCACATATCCACCCACGCACTCCCACGCATCTACCCCCGCATCCACAAGGTGGTGACATGAATTATTAGACAGTTGTCTATAGCAACGGCTTTGTTAATTCATTTCTAGGTTATGTAAATATGGCATTCATTTATGATACTATCGTAAACGAATCATTATTCATCTTTCATAGGTTTAAAAATTATTTATCTTTCATAGGTTATGTGAAGATGTCATTTATTTACACTATCTTTTGCTTCAAAACACAAAAGGGTTTTTGTTTCATTTAATGGATTGTGTTTTGTTTAGTATTTGTAAAACTGAAAGCTGCCACATTCCAAATCTTTTTGACAGAACGAAGTCTGTCGGGTCTTCTAGTATAATAGGAATTTCCATGGAAGTGAATATATATTCTTTATGAAAGTAAATGTCTTCACATTGCCAAACGTAAAGCAAGTGAAAGCCATTGTTAAACTAAATAATGAGGAACTTGATCTGGTTGATAGTACTGTTTTCTTAGACATTACGTTAGATAGTCAACTACAGTGGGGGTCCCATATATGTGGACTATCGAACAGGCTCAGCTTTGTGGCTTACGCGGTTAAAAGAATTCGTCGTCTGACAGATGATGATGCTGCCAGACTGGTATATTTCAGCTATTTTCACAGCATTATGTCATACGGTACTTTGGGGTAATGCTGCTGATATAGATGCAATATTTGTGCTGCAGAAAAGGTTCGTGCGATCTACAATATGGGTCCAAGAGAGTCGCTAAGAAACAAATTCAATGCTGTGAAAATAAAGACAGTTCGCGGCGTATATATATTAGAAATCATTCTATAATTTGAAAGAATACTTAGAAGACAAAAAAGCGTGGGAGTGAAATATGTATATAGATATAGAATAAATAATAATAAAGTAAAATAAATGCGGTAGAGATGAGAGCGTTGAGAAGTATAAGTGGATTAAAACAGAGTAAGAAATAGTGTGATAAGAGAACGTTGTGGTTTAAAAGAAGATCTAGTGACAAGAATTGAGAAAGGTATGCTTAGATGGTTTGGGCATGTAGAGAGAATGAACGAAAGGAGACTGACAAAAAGGATTTATGAGTCAAGAGTGAACGCGAAAGTTAGAAAGGGAAGACCAAGGCGAACGTTCCGACGTTAAACCGACGAACTTGCATGAAAGGTTTAATGAAAATGAAAGAAGCGAAGGAGATATGCACGGATCGTGGCAAGTGGAAGTATGTTGTCTCTGCCTACCCCTATGGGAATGAGGCGTGATGCTATGTATCCTCAGTCATTCATTTAAATAATATATAGAAAAAACGATATTTGACGATTCAAAAGTGCTGTCATAGGCCTACTTGAAAAAGATATTTTGACTTTAACACGATTGTCCAAAAAACGTTGTGCAATATTTTTGGCGTTTATATATAATTACCTGTTCCTCAAGGTTTTGATGTATACGAAAATGATCCTTATTTTTCGCTGACTGAATTATAATTGCGGGATGTTTCAACTTTAGTAAAAATCATGGTCAAAACTTAACAGGAACAGAAAACGCGACCTTTACATTCAGATTCCCGCCAAAATCCGTCAAATATTATAGTTCCGATCAGAAATCCTCACTTGCGTTAGTTGTGGTTAACGCACGTGTTGTGAAATCTTTTGATATTTTTTTACAATATCAAGTATTGAGTGCATAGTGTAAACGTGATAAATCTTTATCTGTTGGTGGCGGTAAGCGTATTTGTTTTGTGTTTGTCCTTTACTTAAATGTATAAGCATGAACGCNATGGTACTTCAGCTATTAACAAATGTACTCACTATTGTGATAAAATCTGCCTAAAGATCATCCTCAAAATTAGTTATGAAACTGATGCGTGCTTTGCTCACACTACGTGATATTGGCGAAGTAAAATGTACCCCATTGGTACAACTGAAAGCCATTAAATAAAAGAAGAAGAAGAAGAAATCCTTGGCTGTCAATGTCAAATGTCAAAATTAAATGAAAAAAAGTGAGTGCGTACAAAGTAAACACGTCAGATGTGAAACTTTTTGGCAAATTAATTTTTAAGTCTTGTTTATGTTTACACTCGTACTAAGGAAGGAGGAAGATATGTGAGCAATTTAATGAATTTAATTGTCATTAAAATATTAAGTGTCGAAAATTAAAACAAATAATTCATTGAAATCTCAAATGACCCATTGTTTTTGTCAATATTATAAATTATTTTTTTTAAAATTTTAATTATTAAATGACAAGTGGCAAATTAAAATGCCACGTGTTTATCTTATAATACTTCAACTAATTTGCATCAATAACGCTGCACATTTTCGTGACGCGTGTAAAAATGTTAACCTCAAAGCCTAAAGAAGTTTCACTTCAAGAAAAACAATGTTTCTTTCAATTTTTATTTGATTTCTGAACGACGAGACGAATATCAAACGTTTGTTATTCAAACCCAAAAAAAGGAAAGAAAAACTTTTAAATATTATTTGATTTCTGAACGATTTTTAAATTTAACTGATTTCTAAATGGCGGTACAAACATCAAGTGCTTGACAAGAAGACATAGTTTCTTTGTCATTATTGTTTTATTGCTGACAGTTTAGCGCTTGACTGTGATCTTACCTGATGGTAAGTGATGATACAGTCCAAGATGGAAGCGCGCTAATCTGGTAAGAAGCGATATACCCCTTATGGTTTCTACACAGCATCGTACCGGAACACAATTCTCTTTGTTTGGTGGTACATCTTTGCTCAAAATTGCCTCATAGGTGTAGTAGTTAGCATGTTCGACTATAGACATAAGGTCCTGGGTTCGAATCTGGGGTCGGACCAATTTGAAATCGATATTGTGTTTTCTATTAAGATTTTCTCAATATTTGCCCGAAGTTGGGAAGTTGGCGGTGTGATCCACCCCCGTGCCTCGGAGAGCACGTTAAGCCGTCGGTCCTGCGCCTTATCTCCGGTCCGCCTCCGGTCGTGTCAGAGAGTGCACTTATGTACTGTAATGTACTATTCCTGCTACCACCAACGTTAATAGGCTGCTACTTACTTTTTACATCTTTGCTTGTAGGGTGGTCTAACTAGCCACGGCGGATGCCTCCCACCAGTCCAGACTCAAACAAATTAGAAAATACAATTCGTCTTACCGGAGATCGAAACCGGGACCTCTGTTAGCAAAGCGTGTACTCTCACCACTGCGCCAGCGAGACCTTTTCAAAGGAAAACCGATATTATTGTTTTTACTATAATCCAAGCATATTTGTCACCTTTTAAACCTTCCTTGGAACTCCAAAAATAATTCAAAAGCTAAGTCAACAGAATAGCAATTGGTATTTTATCTACACTAATATTATAAAGAGGAAAGATTTGTATTTTTGTATGTAACGAAGAAACTCAAAAAGTACTGGACCGATATTTATAATTCTTTTATCTTTAGGAAGCGACATTATCACTGAGTAACATAGGCTATATTTAGTACCAGATTACTATAGAAATCTTTAGAAATTCCTATTAAAACCAACCGAAGGTGTAAAAAAATCAGCCATAAAATGTCTTTCATCGCATACGATGTGAAGAGTATTAATGATAGGACAAAAAAATGTTCGACTATATTATAGAATATATCAATATCTACAAAAAACTTCACGAGACTATACGTCTAACTATTGTAGTTACGTCTCTATAACTACTTCTTTACATTTAACAAATTGATATAAATGCCGATCAAAATCAGACCGTGTTATCCATACCATTTATAAATTTTTATCCAAATAAATAATCTACAATTCAAGATTGTCTCAATACCTGATGACTGCTTTTTGAATTATTGAAATTGGATATTCCATTTAAAAGATATCAAATTAAAATAAATATACATGCCAGCGGCGGCCGCCACGCAGCGCATCGAGTAACTAACTCGCCGAGAGTGCGGGAGAAGGGGGTGCACTATTATGAACTAGGTTGCCTTACGCAGTGGACGTAAGCGACATTGAATATTTCGAGTTTTTTTAACACATTTTTATGCTTCACTTAAAAAGTTCTTTTCAGAGCTACTTGGTTTTAGTATTAGGAATCACACTTTGTCATAATATTTGTCAATTCATGGTCGTTTTAATTATCACGCTTATAACTTAAATATCTGTACCTATTTATGTCTACCCGTGCGAAGTCGGGACGGGCCGCTAGTATAATATATAGCGATAGATAAGTTATACAAATATTGTATATTATTGTATTTTCTGTCCACAGCGCCACTCGTAGAAATCTTCAACGGCACTTCTTTCATTGCAATGCGGTCTATTGCATCCAAATTGGTCACCAGTGAAGAATTAGGTAAGACGGAGAACAATATCTTATTACTAAGTAAGACTAGTAAAGGCACCGAGTCCAAATATAAGAATACGAAGAACACTTTATAAGAATACGCAATTATTTCTTACTTTTTAGTATTTTATATTAATCTATTTGTAAGTTTGTTTTGAAGGCGGTTCTTTTTTTGTTAAAACTTTTATTTAAATTTTGATTTTTAGTGAATCTGAAGTAAACTAAATTTCTGAAGTAAATTTTTCTCAATATGTGTACACCTAAAAACGTGTCGCAATGCAGCAACAAACATAAGCTCATTGCTATTTGATTACAGACACTTATATTTTCTGCCATAAACCGCAACCTTACTGTAAGCCGTTGAGGAAATCCATTGATCTTCATATTTAACTACGACTAGCACTTGACCATACCGAAGTTACGGTAGGCAACTCAAATATCTGGATAGCCTATAGAAGATTCTGCAGAGTGTCGTTCATTAGCTCCTAAAAATTGAAGAGTTCCGTCATCAGAACCTAACCAAACTATCACTTAACAACCCTTGAAGTATATCCTTTCCAATAAAAAACGAGTCATTGAAATCGGTTGGCGAGATCTTGAGTTATTCGTCTATTTGTCGCGCATATGCTTAATGCAAATTTAACACTTATTCGGTTTTCTTATGGATGCCATCATCAGAACTGGATTTAAAAAAATGGGACCCTATGACGAGCACCACCCAGTCGGGAGATATGAGGTATAACAAACATTAAAAAAAATACAGAAGAAGCTCCTCCTTGTTTTTGAAGTCGGTTGAAAAATAACGACAGTATATGTATATCGGTGGGTGTCTTTGGTATCCTTGGAAGATGAGCTAACTCACCAGTCACAGTTAAAAGGGTCGCTACAATTTTCTTTAGATTGACATTTTGAAAACCCTGATATGTTGTAATCAATTATAATATCATAACCAAAAAATCTATTTTACGCCAAATAACACTAGGTAAAACTGAACTGAATATTGCTCTATCTAAACTAGTATTATAAAGAGGAAACATTTGATTTTAAATAAATAAAATGAAAGATTATAAATAAATAAATAAATATTTCTTTATTGTAAATAATTAATAAGTGTTTGTGAGTTGGAGCTCTGACTTCTGTGAACTAGTGTTAACCGTACATCAGAAGTCAGTTCCTTCCCTGAAGGTACAGGTACTGAATACTGGTGTTTACAAATAGTAATAATAATAAAAAAGATAAAAAAAACAAATAAAACACAATCCAAACCGTATAATAAGCTAGTGTACGGGGTGCGGGTGTGTGTGTGTGTGTGTGTGTGTGTGTGTGTGTGTGTGTGTGTGTGTGTGTGTGTGAGTGATGTATGATGATGTGATTAATGGGAAAAATCTGTTAAAGTTATTTTCCTTACATGCGCATAATAAAAAGCTCTTCCTAAGCCTCTTCATAATTAAGTTGTTTTAACCATGTTTTAGCCTTTTCTTTTAATTTGTAGTTTGTGAAGTTTTTTGTTTCATATGTTTTATTGATTTTATGATGAATAAAACATTATAGAAATTATAAAAACTAAATATATTTTCGGTGAAAATTTAACATTGTATCTTTTTTATGAGCGGCCGTAACAAATGGCCGTTATCTTTATAGTCAAATTTGTGGGTATCTGAAGTCAACGTCTTTTCGTTTCGTGGTAATATTTTGAGGTGCTTTAAAAAGCTTGTTTATCGGTCAAACAACTTTAAAGGAGCAACAGAATTTTATTACAGTAAAAAGGCAGCCAAATATAGAATTTTTGAGCACCAACGGACCCTCGGACGAAAATAAACTGGCTAACATGTATATGCATAACAGATATAGCATAGGTTTACTTTTTGATATACAACTTTAAGCTGGTGAATGCATGATGAGAGAAGTAGGAGTAGAGAGTAGTAGAGAAGTAATAGCAGATGGTAGTTTAGAGGGAAATGTAAGTTAGTAAAAGTGACAGTTGTGTTTTACTTAAGTTGTATGGCCTTCTTTTGTTTTCCTGTCAGGTTTCTGTGTTTGATTGTCCTGTCAAGTACTGTTGTGGTATAAAAGAAGATGTAGTGGCTAAAATAGAGAAAGGTATGCTTATATTGTTTGGGCACGTAGACAAAACGAATGAAAGGAGACTGACAAAAAGGATTTATGAGTCAAGAGTGAATGGGAAAGATGGAAGGGAAAGACCAAGGCGTACGTTCCTAGATCAAATCTAGGACAATTTAAATAAGGGCCAGGTCAAGAGAACTCTTAACGGACGAACTTAAATGAAAGTTTTCATGAGACTGAAAGAAGCCAAGGAGACATGCAAGGATCGTGAGAAGTGGAAGGGCGTTCTTTGACTACCCCTATGGGAATGAGGCGTGATGCTATGTATGTATTTCTACAGTTTGTTCGCGTTGAGCATGCAATGAGTCATCATTTTAACCCCGCTCCCTAACCAATCATTTTATTTCAAATTACATGGTGAAGATTCTTGTAATTTGAATAGATTTGGTTAGTTAGGGAATAGAGCTAGAATGATGACTCACTGCAATCTTAACGCGAACAAACTGTAAAAAGCATCATATCGGAACGTAAATATTTTACTTTGCACGATAATAAACCGAACATGTATTCGTCGTTTTGTTGCAAACAGGTTAACGCTTGACTGCTATCGCAAGAAAATGTTATATGATACAGTCTAAAATAGTAACGCGTTAACCTGGTGGTAGCCTAACTAGAAAGTATAATTGAAAATGGAATAAAAAAGGAGAAGGTTGTCAATTCGTCTGTATGTTTGTTACCTCATATCTCCCGACTGGGTGGACCGACCTTGATGATTTTATTTTAAATGAAAAGTGGTGCTCGTCATAGGGTCCCATTTTTTAAAAATCCACTTCTGATCATGGCGTCCATGAGAAAACCGGATAAGTCTTAAATCTGCATAAGCATGTGCGCGACAAATGGTCGAATTACTCAAGATCACGCCGACCGAAAACGATGATTCTTTTTTTATTAGAAAGGGTATACTTCAAGGGTTGTTTTGTGATAGTTTGGTTAGGTTCTGATGATGGAATCCATGACAAAGTGACAGAACTTTTCAATTCTTATTTTTGGAGTCGGTGTCAGCCGAGGTGCCTACATATATAGCTATAGGCGGGACAGACGTGGGAGCTGCCAAGTGCCAAGTAGACACGCGGGGAACATCTATCTTGGCTGACACCGAATATAAGAAGACGAAGTACACTATAAAAGAATACGCAATTATTTCTTACTTTTAGAGCATATTAATATATTTGTAAGTTTGTTTTGGAGGCGGTTCTTTTATTGTTAAAATTTCTATTTATTTATAAGAATGTTTTTGCCATACAATATTTAGAAGCCAAGTGTGTAGATGCAAATCTAATACATTTTATGTTATCTTAGTGGTGCGAGTACTCGATTCTCTAGCCGTTTGATTGTTCGATTGTGTTTTTTGTTTAACCCAGTAATTTGTTCGCACCAGTGGAAATAACCATCGCGTGCCCTGACGTATGTTTTTGCATGGATTGCCCCGCCGGCCAAATGACGCTAAAGTGGCTCTTGGGTTTTAAATATTCGTTAAAGACTACCAAATGGTATGATTTTTATGTTTGCTAATAGTTAAACTATTCAATGTTATCTTTTGTTTATTAAATTTAGACTCTGGTGTAGCGTCATGTTGTGTTAAACTTTGAGATAGTGAGAAAAGTCCGTCTTGTATTCATAGGCTCATATCTTAAAAATTAAAACTTACCGCAAGGCATTTCATGGGTATTCACATGACCTATATAATCAAAAACAAATAATCACTAATAAACACTCAGAGTTATAAACTACAAAAAAAAACTTATCGAACTTCGACGCAACACACTCGCCGTTACAAACGGTTACTTTGTAACTGATTTATTTTTGTTTTTTCTATTGTCTGTTTTATCTCTATGCATATTTTGTTACGGCAGTTACCGAGAAGCGAAATAGATAGTACACATTATGATTTAAATAGAAAGAGATGTTTATATTTCCGATTGCCCAAGTTGTGACATTACTATGGTATCATGTCAACTGGTAGCTATATGAGGTTCAATGAATTTATATAATTCATGACCGTTAAAAAGATCTACTTTATTTTAAGACTAGTTATTTCCCGCAGTGTCACCAAAGTTTTTTCTCGATAGTGTGAAAATAAGTAGATATCCGTATTTAAGGAGAGTCTCTACATAGCGAAAGCTTTCGCTTGCTATAAGTCAATCGCAAGAACATTTAAAGACTTCGTAATAAGTGAGTTAGTAAGTTAAATGGTCTAAAACCATCTTTATATTGTTGTTTTTCTAATTTGCCCAATATGGATGATATCAGTTAAATGATTTTAAAGCTTATAACGGACATAGGTAGAAACATTTTTTGTGTTTTATCTACTTAACCTATAGATTTGATTGATGAAGCCTTTACTTCTTTTTTTCTAATATAAATTTGAATTACAGATAAAATAGTACGAAATATTGTCCGTTCTCCTTGTCTACACCTTAAGTTTTCGCTTAAATTATAATAAATAATTTATTTTAATGTATTAAAGAGCGCGCGTGTCCAATGTGTTGAAGCTACGTGTTCATTTTATTCAAATCATGGACAAGTGAATATTTATATGAGAATTAACATTTACGATGTGTATCCTTATAAAAAATGTCAACATTTTAAAGTGATAAATACAGATACCACTAGCTAGATGAGATAAGGTTTCACTGTGGCTAAATATGATATTGCTGATAGATTAGCGCTTGTTTGATCACACCTGATGGTAAATGATACAGTCTAAGATAGAAGCGCGCTAAACGTTTCATAGGCAAGTTACCTTTTGTGGTTTCTATACAGCATCGTACTGAAATGGAAATTTTTTGCTTGACAGTACGTCTTTGCTGGTAAGGTGGTAAATAGTCACGACCGAAGCCTCCCCTAAGTTCAGACTCAGACAAGTTAGAAAATGCAATGTTCTCAATTCGCCCTAAGGGGATCAAACCTAAAAGCTTTACTAGCGAGGCCGTCAAAATCAAAAATAGTTAAGAAAATTTCTCAGGAAGAGGGTGAATTCCAAGCATATATAATATAAGAACTTGCAAAGATGAATTGCTATAGTTAGATAGATGGGGAACAAGCGGAAGATGTAAAAGATTTTGTATACTTGGGATCAAAATTTACAAAAGATGGAACATGTGAAGGTGATGTTGAAAGGAGAGTGAATGCAGGTAATATGGTAAATAGTGCTCTGCTCGCCTTTATGAATAGACAGATGATGTCTCAAACGGCCAGACTGGCTGTGTATGCAGGAGTGTTGGTGCCACCGCTTATGGCTGTAAAAGTTGGATATGGCAGAAGAATCACAAAAGTAAAATAAATGAGGTAAAGATGACAGCGTTGAGAAGTATGAGTGGATTAAAACTGAGTGACAGAGTAAAAAATAGTGTGAAAAGAGAACGTTGTGATATAAAAGAAGATGTAGTGACTAAAATTGAGAAAGGTATACTTAGATGGTTTGAGCACGTAGAGAGAATGAATGAAAGAAGACTGACAAAAAAGATTTATGAGTCAAGAGTGAATGGGAAAGTTGGAAAGGGAACGAAGAAGACGGAAGACGAACTTGTATGAAAGGTTTAATGAGAATGAAAGAAGCGAAGGAATTATGAAAGGATCGTGGAAAGTGGAAGGACGTGGTCTCTGCCTACTCCTATGGGAATGAGGCGTGATGCTACCTATGTATGTATAATGTAAGCTTCTTTATTTCATCAAATGGAAAGGAAGCTTTCAAATTTTTACGTTTTTCGAGGGCAGTGGTGCGAGTAGTCGTTTTCCTACGAACTTAGGAAATTGCATATTCTAATATATCCAAGTCTGAAGGGAGGCTACGGTCATGGCTAGGTACCTCCTAACAAAGACGTATCATCAAACAGAGACTTGTGTTTCAGTACGATGCTGTGTAGAAACAGCAAAAGGTAAATTGCCTGTTAACAGATTATTGCGTTTCCATTTTAGACTATACCATCACGCATCATAAAAAAAGCTTTCAAATGATAGCGTGGTACAATGCATCGTAAAATACATTTAATTAGTAAATGAATATATGAAAAAAACTCTATTAACATCACGTATATTCACTGCAACTATATTTAATAGATAAATAGTGATAGTTTGTTCGTACTGTAAAAACTTAATATCTATTTAATTGATTTTAAAACTTCCTTCACTATTATTAAGCCCAATTACCAACGAGTAAATAGGCTCCTTTTTATCCCACGGGAATTGGAAATATATTACTTTATATCATAACCATTTAGAGCGAAAAAAAGAAACCACTTCAGAAGTGCTTCGAAATAATATGTAATTTTTGATGTTAGTCCATTTAAAAGTGTGTATTTTTAAATTTATTTTTAGCTTGCAGTAAAATTCAGTTTAGTATTTAATTAGCTTAATTGATTACGTCTTCTTGAGGTCAGCAAAATGATAAACCAGAGACTTACGCCATCGATTTAAGACACGTTTTTGTCTGTGGTGAAATGTTCGTAATTCGACAGATATATTAGAAGCTAAATCTACTGCTAAGCTATAAAAAATATAGAATAAAAGCTGTAATTTACACGTGGGTATATAGACGTTGATATATGTTAGATACGTGATTTATAGATGTCTATATAATTTATTTTCTGTTCTATCCGCTAATAACATTATTATGCAAATAATTAAAAAAAAATGGTACTAATTCCGAAAGAACTACTGTCCTCTCAAACTCTCTAATATTAGTTTTAGAGGTTAACATGTCATTTAACTAATATTTTGGACACTTAATCTAGTATAAAATCAAAATTTAGATAACAGGGTATGAAACACACTTAAATATGTCGAAGAATAAGAGAAATGGAGCGCATAATGCACAGAGGCGTAGGGTTCTCCGACGACATCGTTATTAATTGGATCCATTATTTAATTTCTTATTCTGTGGGCATTCGTGGGTAATGTTGGTGCAATCAAACACTTTGTTAAGTAACTCGGATTATAATGTTCAATCACTTAATGTTCCCAATATCAATTTATACAAACTAATTAACAATAATAAGCTAAGAACCCGATAGTTTCAATAGTCGACCACTCCGGCCGACCGCCGCTCGAAAACTGCCGAGAGACGGGCCGGACTGCCACTTATTGACTCTGCCCCACGCATACAAAGATGTCGCCAGCGTTCCACAGACTCTTGCACTCCGACATATAATTGTCTTCAAATCGAAAAAAATGGAGATTAATTTTAGATAGATATATTTCAGAATAGACACCAATGACTCGTTAAAAATATAATTCAAAAAGCTTCTCCAACTGGTATCAGATGAATATATTATACACCAGTTCTTTATCAATTAGTTTATCAAAAACTATGTATTGAGACACGTGCCATTCTTATAAGTTTCTAATAAAGACTTTTTATGTTAAGATTAAATAAGGCATTTTAGAAAAAAAATTGTAAAATAACATCCACCAACCTTTATGCTAAGTTGAATCTATTAGATACAGTTTCCTTACCGATTAGTTTATAAAAGTGGAGTCCACAGACATTTGCCTTTCTAATATTATGTTATAACATTTTAAGTTCCTAATAAACAAATAACAAAGATTTTTTTAAAAAACATTGTAATGTTAGATACTCCAACCTTTATGCTAACTTGAATCTTAAAGATACCGTTTCCTTATCAATTAGCCTATAAAATTCTGTATATGCATCGTGCCATTGTTTAAATTATATTATTTTATTTAAACTTCCTAATAAAGGTTATCAGTGTTAATAAATAACTAGGCTTTTTTGATAAAACATTGTAAAGTTAGATCCTCTAACCTTTATGCTAACTTGTATCTTTTAGATACCGTTACCTTATCAATTAGTTTATAAAAGTGGAGTTCACAGACACGTGCCTTTCCAATATTATGTTATATCATTTATAGTTCCTAATAAATATTATTAATGTTAAAAAATAACAAGACTTAATTGAAAAAAAATCGTAAAGCAAGGTCGACCAACCTTTATGCTAACTTGAATCTTTTAGATAGCGTTACCTTATCAGTTAGTTTATAAAAGTGGAGTCCACAGACACGTGCCTTTCTAATATTATGTGATATCATTTAAAGTTCCTAATAAAGGTTTATAATGTTAAAAATAACAAGGTTTATTTGAAAAACATCGTAAAATAAGATTCTCTAAACTTTATGCGAAGTTGAATCTATTAGATACAGTTTCCTTTTCGTAGAATAACTTTTGTGCCAGTAACAGCTGACCGTATTGGAAAAATGAGATCAGCCCTAATTTCGAACTGCTATATAACTGATTCTTCTAATCCAAATGAAATATATAATAACTTTTTTTCCAAATTTAATCAAATATTTAACTCAATATTTAAAAGTAAATCGATCACTCTTACTGACACAATGGCGTTCAGTGAATGGGCCACGGTTGATTTGCATAAAAGTAGGCAAAAGTTGTATGAATTGTATGCTGAGCGTCAGTACAACACTAGTGTAGAGTTCAGGGATTATGTGAGATTATTTTCCAAGGATTTCAAAAAGAAATGTGTTTTTGCTAAATCGCAACACATAAAATGTAAGATAAAAAATAGTACTAATATAATTAAAACAACTTGGAAAATAATTAATGATGAAACAGGAAAAGCAACTCCGCGTTTTGATGAATTTCATTTAGATTTAGAGAATAAAAAAATTTCGTCAGACTTAGAGGTTGCTAATACTTTTGAAGAGTTTTTTACAAAAATTCCTGTCTCAACTACGAAATCACTGAACTCCTCACCTTCCATTGCACTCTCTTGGCTAGCTGATAGCTTGCCCCAATGTCATAGTACTTTTAAATTCAGTCGTGTCGATGCCTCTGATGTTATTAAGTCATTTAATTTAATTAATAACAAAAAAACTAACGATTTGTGGGGTTTGTCAGTTAACCTTGTAAAATCATTAATTGACATCGTTGCACCAGACATGGCGGTAATTTTTAACAATTGTGTAGATTGTGGTGTATTTCCTGACTTAATGAAGTACAGTAAAATAATACCGATGTTTAAGTCAGGCAGTACTTCGAACCCTAGTAACTTTAGGCCAATATCGGTTCTCCCAACCTTTAGTAAAATATTTGAAAAAATAATGTTGAACCAGTTGCTAAAACATTTCAAAAAATATAATTTATTACATAATAAGCAATTTGGCTTTACTCGAGGTCGCTCGACTACCGATGCTGGCGTACAGTTATTACTCAATATCTACGAGGCCTGGGAGGATTCACGTGACGCGCTTGGCGTTTTCTGTGATCTGTCTAAGGCCTTCGATTGTGTTCAGTATGAAACCCTGATCGGGAAATTGCGACACTATGGCCTCGCGGGCACAGCATTAGACCTGATGAGTTCATATTTAACCAATAGAACGCAAAAGGTCTGTGTCAATGGCAAGCTTTCTGCGGGGTCTGTGACAAAAATGGGAGTCCCACAGGGTAGTCGCGGCACAAAGGAGCTCCTCCTCATTGACAGCGTCGCGGGCCAACTGGTTAAGCGCAACCGTCGCAACTTCTCCGCCGCATGGATCGATTACAAAAAGGCATTCGACTCGGTGCCTCATTCATGGCTCCTGAGGGTCCTCGAATTGTACAAAATCGACGGTACACTTCGAGACTTCCTCGGAGAATGTATGAGGCAATGGAGTACGATCCTCTATCTCCATGGCGAGCGACTGACGGCTGCCGATGACCGAATCAGGATACGGAGAGGTATTTTCCAGGGCGACTGTCTGAGTCCTCTTTGGTTCTGCT
>JACTOM010000093.1:581831-677653 GCA_015832385.1 Elymnias hypermnestra
AGTAAGTAGCAGCCCATTAACGTCCCACTGCTGGGCACAGGCCTTCTCGCTCGTACGAGTGAGGGTTTTTAGAGCATAGACCCTCCACGCTGCTCCACTGCGGATTGGCAGGCATAGTACACAAGTGTACTCTCTATTCCTTCACACTCATAGTCCGACGTGACGACAATCCGACACGACCGGAGAGAGATCAGGCGCAGGACCGATGACTTAACGTGCTCTCCGAGGCACGGGGGTGGAACACACCACCAACTTCCCAACTCCGGGCAAATATTGAGAAAATCTTAATAGAACACTCAATATCCATTTTTGAAGTAGCCCGACCCGGGACTCGAACCCAGGACCTCATGTCTGTAGTCAAACATGCTAACCACTAGACCAATTAAGCAGTTAAAAAGAATGTACTTTTTACTAATCTACTCGAAAGGGTTTTTACCCTTCGACTGCCCCGACGCATTTTATTGGACCCCGTAATTTACCCGCGTTTTTTAACGGAAATAACCGTCACCTGCACCACCCCGAACGGACGCCTACGTGTCGGTTGTCCCGCGGATCGTTGACGGTAAACTGGCTCTTGGGACCTACATATTCATGGAAGAATGCCAAATATTATGATTTTTATGTTTGTTCATAGTTAAACTATAGAATGTTATCTTTTCTTTATTAAATTCAGACCCTGGTGCAGCGTCATGTTGCGCTAAGCTTTGAGATAGTGAAAAAAGGGTTTTAATTGTTAATCACATCACTTATATAATCAAAAACACAAGTAATCACTAATAAACACTCACAGTGTATAAAATACTTCAAAAAAATTTAACACCCTACAACGCGACACAGACACCGTTAGTAGCGGTCACTTTGTAACATTTTTTGTTTTTAATATTGTCTGGTGTTATCTATAACAAATTTAAAGTAGATTGCCTGTGTCAACTAGCAGTTAACACTGGCAATCTACTTCAAATTGGCTTTGTTAAACGGTAGTTGACGGGGGCAGTCTAAGGGATAGGGAGTAGTTATTAAATACGTCCGTCTTATTGTCACAGAGTAAGTCAGAAATATTTTTAATGGACTTTACTATTTAAGGATCCTTTGGAAATGCAACATAATAAGTTGGCATAAAATTTTCCATTTGATAACATGTTTTAGAAAGTTGTTTACACTTAAATATACCTATTGAACATTAAAGTTACACAAATAACGAAGTCTAGACTAACTATCGGTGGTCTAGACTTTAAAAGATAAGATTAAATTTATCTTAACACAATAAAATACTTTTAATAGTGCATTACTTATCAACAACTAAGGGCCTTAGTTCTCAGTTGATAACTTTACATAATAATATGTTTTGTTATTAATTTAATGTAATAAATAAGTTAAAGGATAAATTGGTTATTTTACAGCGTTCTTCTTTTATTAAGAAGTCTTCTTAGGAATTGAAAACAGGCTTATAGTTATATAAAAACTCTGTAAAGATAAGTTAAGATCGATTGTATGCAATTTCTAAACAAATTCGATTGTCAAGAAGATATAATGAACGTGCACATTAACAAAAAAGCCGGGATTTTGTACTGACTGTTTTATAAATTAGGCTATTAGTGTAAACCTTCGGATGCATAATATATCCATTATCATAAATAAGTGTTACGTAGCCTTTCCCTTAAGTTGTAGATAGTATCCTCACATATTATAAAACAAGATCCTCCGCTGTACCTGTCGGTGTATCTATTCGCTATACTCAACAAATACTAAACAAATTTCCATGGAATTTATACTAAAAGATAGAGTGATTAATAATGAAAATTTGAGTATATAATTTACTTAGGTTTTGTATAAATTGGTTGAAATATAACGATAGTTATTCGAACTATCGGAAAAATCAAGCCGTTTGGGAACTATCATCCAAAACGCTGCCTTATCCTTTTGATATATACTAATACAATATATGTAAGAAAAAATCCTCTTTTTTAAATGTACAAAAAAGTTCAAGGCGTTATGTATCTATCTTTTAAGGATAAGTCGCTATATCCAAATATAGTACTAAAAATGGTCACAGAAGTAAGACAGAAGGATGGATTCAGTACTGAATTTAAATAACGTTGTAACATAATTTTATATAGCTTATAGTCTTCCTCGATAAATGGGCTATCTAACAATAAAAGAATATTTCAATTCCAACAAATAGTTCCTGAGATAACCGCCTTCAAACAAACTAACTTTTTACCTGTCAAACTTTAGTATAGTTGGCTAAGTAATATATATTTGCAGGTAAAGTGAACTCACTGTTCGGGTTAGCTGAAGCGATGATGCCGCTGGTCTACGGACCCTTGTACTCCAGGGTCTACATGGCAACATTGAATGTTCTTCCTGGTGCTGTTTTCCTGCTGGGCGCTGCTATGACAGTACCAGCTGTGGCTATCTTTGGGTAATGTATATTATGTCATAATGATATGATATTATGGGGTAAGCAATATAAGGTGATAAAAAGGTAAGTGGTAGTCCATTACGTCCAATAGCTGCGCACAGGCTTCCTCACTCATAGGAGAAGGAATTTTAGAGCACCACAACAATTCTCCACTGCGAGTTGGCAGGCTTCACATACCCCAGAATTACTTTTGGTGTGTTTGGTTGGGAGCGACTTCTCGCTGTCAGATACAGTGTGCACTGTGAGACTATCATCTTGTAGAAGAAGTATTAGGTAGGGAATGGAAGAATGTTAGGACATATAATTCAAAAAGATTTCGCTTCTCCACAGAAGCCTATTAAGTCCCACTGCTTGGCACAGGCTTCCTTATTCATATGAGACAGGGATTTCAGAGTATAGAACCTCCATGCTGCTCTCCTGCGGGTTGTCAGGCTTCACATATCCCAGAATTTCCAGAACCCCGGAAGAAAGGATATAGTGTGCACTATGCTGGCTTTGAAGCCAGGTTCGAAAGCCATAGGGAGGTAAAAGGAGAATGGGGATGATCCTTTCACCTGCCAAAGAAGAGGGGGTTCTAGAAGGCACAGTTTTGCCCATTTGCTCCCCATTTCTTGAACCTTCAAGTCGGATTTCTCCGGTGTGCCAAAGATGAATGTATTAGTGAACATCTGCCCTCAGGATTGATGAGGGCTTTGCTTTGTTTTAGTTAGTATCCTGGTGTACGCAGCTAGTCCCACACTCTTCAATGGAGGTTAGGTCCTCACGATGTTGTTTGTTATACACATAAGCTATTTTAATGTGGAAGAACCTGGCGTCTTTTGTGGCATTAATATTGGTTAAGTTCCAGTACGATACTGTGGAAATTCGGTCAGTTAGGCACTACCATCTCTGACTGTATCATCACCAATTATCTAGTGACACGACAGTCAACCCATACGCAATAAAAAACATATGTTACACGCATATTTTTAACGAGTTTTGTAAATATTTAAATGCAAATAAATAACTAACCTTTACAAACACGGCCTTATGAAGATATATTATCGGAATATATTTTAATTGGAGAGATATAAAGACTAATTTATTTGGATTGCTGTATTCCAAGATTTCTTGTTAATTGAATATTCGTAAATTTTTCGAGATATTTGAATTTTTGAAAGCTTCGCGGTCGTAAAAAGAGTGAACCGGAATACTGGCAATATAGCTTAAATATGGTGAAATTCAAAACTGCCTTATTGGTCTAGTGGTTAGCATGTTCGACTTCAGACATGAGGTCCTGGGTTCGAGTCCCGGGTCAGGCCAATTCAAAAATCAATATTGAGTTTTCTATTAAGATTTTCTCAATATCTGCCCGAAGTTGGGAAGTTGGCGGTGATCCACCACCGTGCCTCGGAGAGCGCGTTAAGCCGGAAGAAATAGAGAGTAACTTGTGTCTATAAACCCTCTCTCATGCGAGTGAGGAGGCCTGTGCCCAGTAGTGGGACGTTAATGGACTGCTACTTACCTTATGAAATTTTAGTTTTCATACACCGGCACGACTGCCTCGTTGGTGCAAATGTGCGAGTATTAGCTTTGTTAGCTCAGGTACCTGGTTTCCATTTCAGTCAGGACAAATTTAGGATATCGCATTTCTTAACTCATCTGAGTCTTGAGTAATTAAAACCTTCAACAAGGTTTTGTTAAAATTGTGCCAACAATATAGTTCCATTTTTTTTAATAATTGTACTGTCATCGGTCTTATATTAGTGTGGAACATTTCAGGTTAATCCAACCATTTAAAGTGATCAAAATGTCGAATTTAAAGATTTCGTTGCCTTCACACAAAAGGATAAAAATATAGTTCCATTTTTTAAATTTATTCTATTGATATTGGTTCTTGAGAAGTGTGCAAAATTTCATATTAATTCAACCTTTTGAAGTGATCAAAATGTCGAGTTCACAGATTTCGTTGCCTAGACACATAAGCATGCAAAAAAATTGTTAAATTTATTATATTGCCATTGGTCCTTGAGAAGTGTGCAAAATTTCATATTAATCCAGACTTCTGAAGTTATCAAAATGTCGAGTTTAAATATTTCGTCACGAACATAAATACAGCTAAAAAAATTTAATATTTTTTTACATTATTCTACTGTTATTGGCCCTGGACCAAATTTAAAATTAATCCAACCTTTTTGAAGTGATCAAAATCGAGTACATAGATTCCACTACATACGTACGATTTTAAAAATGTATCACATATATTTAAATTATTGTATTTTAATCGGTGCTTTAATAGTGTGCAAAATTTCATATTGATCCAACGTTTTGAAGTGATCAAAATCGAGTACATAGATTCCACAACATACATGCGATTAGACAAATGTGTCACGTATATTTAAATCATTGAATTTTATTCATTCCTGTAAAAGTGGGCAAACTTTCAAATTAATCCAACGTTTTGAAGTGATCAAAATCGAGTACACAGATTCCACTACATACATACGATTAAACAAGTGTATCACTTATAATTTATCTATTGTATTTTAATTGGTCCTTTAAAAGTGTGCACAATTTCATATTAATCCATTGTTTTGAAGTGATCAAAATGAGTACATAGATTCCACTACATACATACGATTTAAAAAATTAATCACCTATAATTAAACTATTGTATTTTAATCGGCGCTTTAAAAGTGTGCAAAATTTTATTTTCATTCAACGTTTTGAAGTGATCAAAATGTCGGATTTAAAGATTTCCTTACTACATACATACACGCTTGACTGCCTCATTGGTCTAGTGGTTAGCATGTTCGACTACTGACATGAGGTCCTGGGTTCGAGTCCCGGGTCGGGCCAATCCTAAAATGGATATTGAGTTTTCTATTAAGATTTTCTCAATATTTGCCCGAAGTTGGGAAGTTGGTGGTGTGATCCACCCCCGTGCCTCGGACAGCAAGTTAAGCCGTCGGTCCTGCGCCTGATCTCACCGGTTGTGTCAGATTACCGTCACATCGGACTATGATAGTGAAGGAATAGAGAGTGCACTTGTGTACTATGCCTGCCAATCCGCAGTGGAGCAGCGTGGTGGGTCTGTGCTAACACTGTTTACTAGGTTTGCAAGTTGATGTCATTTTCTGGTCTTTTTAGTCTTTTTTTTATTGCTGACAGATTAGCGCTTGACTGTGATCTCACCTGATGGTAAGTGATGATACAGTCTAAGATGGAAGCGCGCTAATCTGTTAAAAGGCGATACCCCTTACGGTTTCTACACAGCATCGTACCGGAACACAAATCTCTTTGTTTGGCAGTACGTTTTTGCTGGTGGGTGGTAACTAGCTACGGCCAGAGCCTCCCTCCAATCCAGACTCAGACAAATTAGAAAATTTAATTTCCTAAATTCGTCCTACCGGGGATCGAACCCGGGACCTCCGCTAGCAAAGCGAATACTCGCACCACTGCGCTAACGAGGCCGTTAAAACTACTAGTCTGATCTAGACTAGTAAAACTTGAAATTATCAAGACTATACGACTGAATCAAAAACGAAATAAAAAGTCGCGGCGAGACAATAATATAACCATATTTTATTCTACATTCATAAAATTGTATTCAATTATCATTATAACCTGATTAGATTGCCCGACCGAGTTTTATTGCTAATCGCGGCCGTCATTTTCCCGCGCTTTTTAACGGAAGTAACCGTCACCTGCCCCACCTCACACGGACGTTATTGCGTCGGTTGCCCCCCGGATCGATGATGCTAAACTGGCCCTTGGGAGCTAAATGTTCATGAAAGAAAACCAAATGTTATGATTTTTATGTTTGTTAATAGTGAAATGTCACTGGGAAATGCTATTTACGCACTAACCCTGACCGATGACCAATCAGGAGTGTGGGACTCGGCAATGGAAGGTCTCTTATACCCACTAAAACCCAGCGGAACCCTCTTCATCCATTAGTGAGGCGCCAGGTGTTCAGCTATCGCATTCTGCCCGGGTGTCCCGAATGAGTCCGACGGAGGATTCACGGAGGCGGGAGGAGATGCGCAAACATGTGCCGCCTAATATTCCGTCTCCTTCGGCGGTGAGTGGAGGCATCCACTGCATTCTCCCTCTTTCGTGGGCTTCCTTCAGCGAGGACTGTATCGCTAAAGAAGGCCACTTCCGCCCACCATCTCTCACTGGAGAGCATCGAATTTCTAATACAGCGTCATGTTATGTAAATATTATGAAAAAGTGTGATTCCTAATGCTAAATACTGCGTAAGGAGCCGACCAGCTATCTAGGTCATAATGGTGCACCCCTTCTCCCGCACTGCCCCTCTCTCGCCGAGTTAGTTACTCGATGCGCTGCGTGGCGGCCGCCGCCGGCATGTATTTTTATTTTAATTTCATGATATCTTTTGAATGGAATATCCGATTTCAATAATTCAAAAAGTAATCATCAGGTATTGAGACAGTCTTGAATATTAAATTATTTATTTGGATAAAAATTTATAAATGGTATGGATAACACGGTCTGATTTTGATCGGCATTTCTATCAATTTGTTAAATGTAAAAAAGTAGTTATAGTGACGTAACTACAATAGTTAGACATATGGTCTCGCGAAGTTTTTTGTAGATATTGATATATTCTATAATATTGTCGAACATTTTTTTGTCCTATCATTAATACTCTTCACAGCGTATGCGATGAAAGACATTTTATGGCTAATTTTTTTATAGCTTCGGTTGGTTTTAATAGGAATTTCTAAAGATTTCTAGAGTAATCTAGTACCAAATATAGCCTATCTTACTCAGTAATAATGAAGCTTTCTAATGAAAATAGAATTATTAAAATCGGTCCAGTACTTTTTGAGTTTATTCGTTACATACAAAAATACAAATCATAACTCTTTATAATATTAGTGTAGACTGTGTAAAGCATACCAAAAAATCAAAACCAAAACATTCTTTATTGAAGTAAGCTCAAAAAGCGTTTTTGAATCGTCAGCAGTCTGTCCGTTGGTAACAAATCTATCACCGGTTTAGAAGTTGATTCTGCTGAGAGGAAACCGGCAAGTAACTCAACGGTTACTCTTTTAAATATGGTTTTTGTATGTTACAATGTGTTTAGCTTTCGTGGGCAACTGGAATCAAGACCAAACATTTTAATCGCTTAAATAATCTTCAATATTATAATATGCCTTTTATAAAAGGATGTTTTTGACATATTTCTTTAAATTATTAAAAATACGTATGCTAAAAGTGACAAATGATTTCTAAACCTCATCCTAAAATATTTCTTATATTAAAATTATATATTTCGCTCTAATTATTATTTTAAAGAATATATGAACTGTTATTCATCATATATTGCGACGTTGTATAAAACAGAAATATGTCATTTCTGTTTTATTTATTAGTATAGATTTAAAATCTTTAGGAGATTAGGAGATTACAATTTTCCAATTGCAATAATCTATGCAATTAAATATAAAGATTGTCATATCGTTTTACATATACGTCACTTTAGATGTACTGTTATCACAATGACTTAACATCTGTATTAGGGGTGTGCGAAACGAATATCAATCTCTTCTTCTTCTCGGTCGTATTCTTCAAGTTTGAAGTCAGTTTTTCCACCAGTGCTTTCCACCCTGTTCGGTCCTCGGCTTTCCTTATGGCCGGTGCAAATGGAAGACCTGTAAATGCCTTTACTTGGTCGGACCAGTAACTATTAATCTGTCTAAGTTATTGGGCTGGCGGGCAATGTGACCAAAGTAAGTAAAGTAAGTAAGTAGCAGCCCATTAACGTCCCAATGCTGGGCACAGGCCTCCTCACTCATATGAGAGAGGGTTTTTAGAGCATAGACCCACCAGGCTGCCCCACTTCGGATTGGTAGGCATAGTACACAAGTGCACTCTCTATTCCTTCACTCTCATAGTCCGATGTGACGGGAATGCGATATTTAGACCGAAAAATAAGATTCAGTTTAATAAGATTTTATTGTATATGTAAAATTTATTAAACTCAAACATTTGTCCATCGCGTCGTATGTTTTCGTATATCTATCGCATGTCGCATTACAGCCGGTTAAGTGAAAAGTACTCGAGTCATATCAGCTGTTACACTCTCATCTTGTTTTCATAAAACTAAACAATGTTTACTTTAACTAATTTTTAAGAAAGTTATAACTATATATTCATACGAGTATATGTATTGCTGACAGATACCTGTAATCACACCTGCTGGTAAGTGATGATATAGTCAAGATTATTTCTTTGTAACGTTTCACAAATGGACTTAAAACAAATATTCTATTAATTTCTATATATTAAAAGTTATTATAAAATATAGTAAGGATTTTTAATTTTATTTTGTGGAAATATATAATGGTATTGACTTTTGATTTTTATCCTGTTTGAGTCAAAATATCATTGTACATTAACATAAAGGCGTGGTACAGTTGGCCACAAATATATCAATGTATTTTATATTTATTTAATGAATTATATTTATTTAATTGTTTGTGATTTTTTTGTAAATATCTTTATAAAAGTAATCTGAATTACATCACTATTGCTTAAACAGAAGGGAACAGTAAAATGTAAACTTCGTTACTTGTTTATGACTATAAATAATGTAGATATTTTAGGTTTATTTTATTTGGATAAGGGCTTGAATAATATTAAAATAAAACATAATAAAACCCCGTCTGAATGGACTAAAAAGAAGGTTTAGTTAAGTAACAGCCTATCTACATCCCACAGCTGGGAAGAGGCGTAGTCTTTCATAAAAGATTCAGTTTTTGGAACTTAAACCAAGATATGCAGGCTTTTTCACATTACTTTCTTTTACTGAAAAGAGCAATGATAAATTTAAAACAAAAGGCTTTTAACTATTTAATTTTAACATAAATATTTTGAGTGCTAACCAAGCTACTTATCACCCACTCTCTAAACCAAAAATTGGCAGATAAATCTTTGATTGAGTTTAAACAATATATATATACTTATTATTAATGCTTATGTTCTGGTCTGGTGATAAACGTAACTGGCTATTAGAGAAAGAGAGAAACGAAATTTGTGCCTGCACTTGTCTCTCTTGCCTGTAAAGTAATATACGAAATTCTCTTTCTTTCCAACACTACTAACGTATATATCTCTCTCAACTTCCATTACCCTCATCGGATCACAATTTTCGTAACAGTCTAATCACGCATTCTCACAGCAGTTTACTAAGAAGTTATACTACAAAAGACATTAATTTTGAAGCTCTACCCGTGTTGTCAGTCCCGGCCGTATATATATGCCAGATTTTAGGGTGTCCTTTATTTTAATGAAATTTATTGACTAACATTGAGTTATTAATGCCAACTGTACCTATATCATTGCCGCTTGAATGTCTACTCGAAAGAGTATAAACAGATACGTATGTGCATTCAAAATACCACAACATCACTCCACCTCCACTAAGAAGGTGCAAATATAAGCATTTTAAGCCAATTTTTAAACAAAACTTTCCTCCCCAGATGGATGTATTTCGAACAACTGGAAGACAACAAACAAGTGGAGGAAATGGAGAACGTCAATAAGGATATTTAATGAAACTATATTTTAAAGTGATTAAACAATAAATTTTGTGCAAAGAAGTGACTTTTATTAGCTATATATTCTCATAATCGGATATTGACTTGCAGCGACACCTTTGTGTGGATTGTTTGATAAATAATCTGAGTGAGTTTATTTTCAATTCGTTGTAGATGTTTGTAGATACTTTTAACATTGATATGACAATAAAAAGGATGTTTGCTTTAACGCCGGCGAACAATTGAACGTTAGGTCTCCTTACGTATTGTCTTGTCTTACTGAATGGATCAATTCTCAATACTATAGCAAGTTTATTACAAAAACATTTGATAAAAGTATAAAAAATCATGTAATTATTGCGAAATATTCCAAATAACAGGTTTTTTAAGTAATCAAAATGTCTAGTGAAATGCAAAAGGATATAGACGTGGATGAAGCAGAGGAACAACCTCTGAAACACGAAGCTAATAATGTCATTCAAAATATGAGTTTTTTGGGTAAATTAAAATATATCAGAGCCAATATAACAGTGGAACCTGTATTAGCTTTGTTTGTAATGCCCAGTGTATTAGCGATGTTAGCAACACAGAATCTTAATTTAGATAAAGCGTGCAGAGTGAATTTACAATACGGAGATGAAGTTTGCACTGATTTGAATCTGAGAAAACGTAGAGACAACCACACATTCGAAGAAGATGAAGTACAAAAGCTTATAGCTTCTGTGCAAGCTTGGAAGAGTGTTATACACACAGCAGTGCCAACAATTTTAATGCTATTCATCGGTGCATGGAGTGATAAGACTGGGAGACGTAAAATCTGTATGACGATGCCAATCTTCGGGGAATTTATGACTTGTATACTTAACATGGTGAACACGTATTTCTTCTATGAGGTCCCTGTGGAATTGACTGTATTCATGGAGGTTATATTCCCTGCATTCACTGGAGGATGGTACACGATGCTCTTAGGTACATACAGTTACTTGGGTGATATTACTTCGAAGGACACAAGGACATTTAGGATAGGGCTTCTAAGTTTATGTATGACAGTGGGTTTTCCCATTGGGATGGGGTTAAGTGGAGTGTTATTGAAGTATGCGGGATTTTATGGGGTGTTCTCGGTGTCTGCTATGTTCCAGTTTATAAACTTTTTATATGTGACGTTCAGGATTAAAGATCACAGGTGGTTGGAAGCTAAGGATAAGGTGCGTATGATGTTTTTTATAGTTATTTAGGATTTGAATCTAATTTGATGGAATCTGAATCGAAATCGTTTCATCTTTTAACCTGTCTGTCAACTTCTACATAATATCGTATCTGAAAGTATTTTTTTTTGTTAATAAGATAGAAACTAGTTTTAATCGAAGCCTAGACTTAGATATATTAGAAAATTTATATAATTGAGAATCGAACCTCATTTCCTATTGAATTTTCTAGAGCTTCTAATAAAGTCCAGAGATTTAACGGGTTAAGTAATGAAATCGCGGATATTTATGTGCATGGAATTTCCCGTTCCCATAGAAAGTTTTATATTTAAGTTATACCTTTTAACGTTGCTTTTGTGATAGTTGTAATCATCAAAATCTATCCAAACACTACGGAGATTCGTTGAAACAGATAGACAAATATGTTATGCCTATATTTATATGGATTTTGTAAAAATCTGCTATTTAGCCATTGCAGGATAATTATATTTATATGAATAGATGTGCGAAGAGTACAAAGTATTATGTTAATCCTTATTTCTAAGAAATTTAGTTCGTTGTCATTTTGCTGATGATCTAAAACAAATATAGTGTCTAATATAACAAACAAATGAAACATCGATATATGTGAAAAGTAAATAGACACATACGTACTTATATATTTTCTTATTATTGAATATATATGTATATTTTTTTAATAAAGGATCACGACTTTTTTATATTTGGGAAAGAAAGAGTCATATTGTATATATATATATAACAATAATAGAGAAATACATGAACCAATAAAGATTATCTGCTAGAATAGCTCTTATTTGCTTCGTAACTAATGGAAACTTGCAGTTAAATAGAAAGTTTCTTCTTCAATCCGATCAAAACCTACTTAAACTTTACATATTTTCGAAAGAGAGATTGTCAATCTATACATTGATATATAGCAATACTTTATTTGTTAATTTCTTTTGAAAAGGCAATTCCATGCGTATAAGTAACACATTAACTCGAGAGAACTCGAGAAATGTGATCGAGAAATATATATCATAAAAAAGGTTATAGTAAGTTAACCTTAACAGATAGACAGATACTTTCAGGAACTTTTTTGTTCATCCTTTAATGGGAAATAATTCTGTCATATATAACTTTTGCGAAGCTTTAACCGTTTACGCAACAGAAGCTCTCAAACAGAAAAAAACGTCCGAAACATTCTTCATCAGGGTACCGCTCATATTAGTCCTAGCATGATAATATAAAAAAAAAAATATCAATAGTCTATAGTCTTCCTCAATAAATGGGCTATCTAACACTAAAAGAATGTTTGAAATCGAACTTGAAGTTCCTGAGATAAGCACGTTCAAACAAACTCATCAACTTTATAATATTATTATAGAAGTATAGACATAGGATTGATAAATTGACTACTTTACAATAATAGAATGATCCTTAGATTGTCCTTCTGCGTTTCATTGGACCTCGTAATTTGCCCGCGCTTTTTAACGCATAACCGTTGTAAACCCCGGCCCGTACGGACGTTTTTGCTTCGATTGCCCCGCCGGTCGAATGACGCCAAAGTGGCTGTTGGGACTTAAATGTTCATGAAAGGCTACCAAATGTTATGGTTTTAATGTTTGCTAATAGTTAAAGTATACAATGTTATCTTTTGTTTATTAAATTAAGACTGGTGAAGCTTCATGTTGCGCTAAGCTTTGAGATAGTAAAAAAAGTCCGTCTTGTATTTAAAGGCTCATATAGTAAAAATTAAATTTACCTCAAGGGTTTTAATTGGTATTTACATCATTTATATAAAAAACACAAATAATCATTAATAAACACTTACCGTTTATAAAATACCACACACATTGCGACCTACGAAGGGACACACGCACTGTTTGTAACGGTCACTTTGTAATTGATTTATTTTTGTTTTTTCTATTTTCTGGTATTATCTCTACGCATATTTTGTAGCGAGATAGATAATACACATTATGACTTAAAAGGAAAGAGATGTTTATATTTCTGATTGCCCGTGTCGAGACAGAACTATCATATCATGTCAACTAGTAGTTGACACTTGGCAAGCAAAAAGAATTGCAATTAAACTATAATTTAAAAGCTTATTTAAGTAAGCTTTTGCAACACTTTTGAATTGTTCAATGTTGTTATTTTAAATGTACTATTGATGATGATATATAGAACGAATTAGAATCTAAAGATAAAAGGGTCCTTTCGCACTCTGTTCTGAGAAGAGCCCACAACAAATTTAATATGGTGTACCTTTTTTTCGAGCAACTCATTTGTTACCATCATTTTTTTATTGCTTAAGTAATCCTTGAAGTTATAGTACGTTTTCTCAATTGTTTTCTTTTTAGACTAATCGTTTATTGCAAGAGGACAGACAGACTTTACTATTTAGTTTATATATATCGATTTAACAATAAAAAACTAGTATTTTACAACAGTTTCAGCTCAAATTAAAACCTATTTAGGTTGTTATACGAGTCTAGATGTAATTTACAATTTTTTTTAAATGGTATATTTTAAAGGTCTCTTTCTGAAAAATACCTCATTACACACGCAGAAGCTTTAAAGCATCCAAAAGCTCTGTAAACTACTGTATCTAACGAAATTAGCTTTCGTTTAATAAAAGATTTAAATTTATTCAGTGATGTCTCTGGAACGTCTTCTGAGAGTTTTTTTTTATAGTAATGTATACCCATAATTGAGTTGTTAATTTTATAATAATTATTATTATTTCTTATGGTATTTATGCCAGCAAGTTTTATAATATGTATACAAAGTGTTTTACCTGCTCGAAATTATATTAATAAACTCGTGTTTCAGGAGAAAAAATCCGGATTTACTGGCTTTTTAATCGAGTTCTTTGATTTTCGGAGTCTTAAGGATACAGTTCAAATCGCTCTGAAGCAAGGACCTAAGAATAGGAGGCTAAGAATATGTTTAATTTTGACAGTCGTGTGTTTGAGCTTTGGACCTTTATGGGGTATGTATTTTAAAACATATTTTAATTACTAGTCATTCTCTGCAGTGTTACACCTTTATATACGTCAATTTCGTGTGGATATCTGGAACCTGTTCTTAGTAATAGTCTACATTGCGAAAGGAATTTGTATGCCAAATTTCAATTCATTTGCGTGAATATTATTTCAGTTCTTTAGGTATATAATCGGTTTTTGCTTAAATACCAAGATCCAAGGGGTTTTAGGAAACCTGTTCTTAGTAATAGTCTACGTTACGAATAGAATTTATCCTTCGGACGAATAGTTTTAAAATTTTAGTGACTAACTTAACATAGTATAAAATAAAGTCGCTTCCCCTTTCTGTTACATATATCTTGAAAAATATCCAACAGATTTTAATGCAGTTTCCTGTAATAGATAGACTTATTCAAGAGGAAGGATTATATATATAATACAAACATATTATAGTACAAAAAAGCCGATAAATTCAATGATAGGTAATGTGATGTTGTAAGATACATATTTGTGCGCTTAAGTTGCAAAAGCTGTCTAAACTTTACGAGATAGGTTAAATTAATTTACTATGGAATTGTATATCTTTAAAAGATTAATCAAAAAGTACACGATGATATATTTATCTCAAAAAGATTACCCATAGTAACCATTTTTATCTTTTATATATTACAAAAATATATCTGTGTTTTACCAAGCTATTTTATACAATAAAGTATAATTTTTAGACAATTAAATAAATTAGATATGTTGTATATTTCATGTAGATGAAAAGTGCTTTAGATAGCATTTCATTAAAATGGATATCTTAGAAGATATCAGAGATAAAGTAGGAGGAGGCGCGTGGTATGGCAAAGTTACACAGGTATCAAATAGATATAGCCGTACTAATTAGAATGAAAAATCAATTGACAATATACATTAGCCAACAAAAACTATATAGCAATAATAAAAATAAATATATTGTTTTAAAGATGATATCCTTGACATTTACCTTGTTATTGGTTAGATTTCCAATATTCCGTCGTGTCGGATTGCCGTCACATCGGACTATGAGAATGAAGGAATATAAAGTGAAGTGTGTTTGCATAAATTTCTGTTCTATGCCCACAAAGCCGTAGTAAAGCAGAGTATTGGGTCTATGCTCTAAAACCTTCTCTCCAATGACCGGCGCCTGATCTCTTTCCGGTCATGTCGGATTCCCTATGAGAGTGAAGGAATAGAAAGTGCACTTGTGTACTATGCCTGCCAATCCGCAGTGGAGCTGCTTGGTGGGTCTATATTCTAGAGAGGGTGTCTCTCTCTCCTATGAGGGAGGAGGTCTGTACCCAGCATTGGGACGTTAATGGCCCTTTTGACTTTTTTTCTCGCTGGTAAATGCTTTTATGCCTTGGCCCCGACCGTGTGTCAGGACTGTGGGACTCGGCGAACAAGCTGGCCTCGCAATACCCACTAAAACCCAGCGAAACCCTCTTCATCCATGAATGAAATACCAAGGGTTCAAATTTCACATTCATCCCTGGTATCCCGGATGAATCCGACTGAGGATTCTCGACGACGGAAGGACTTACGCTAACAGACTCTGCCTTGTAGCCCACCTCCTCCGGCGGTATGAGGGAGCACCCATTGCAATCTCCCTCATGCGTTCGTGGGCCTCCTTCACTGACATGATCGTTTCACAGAAGAAGGCCACTCCCACCCAGCACCTGCTACTTACCTTTAACTTACTAAGTAAAGTGTTTAATCGAAATACAATAACAAGTAGGCTTGACAGGTTTTTTTGAATCGAGCCGTCAGTAATAAATCTACTAGTAGTTCTGAAGGTTGATTAAGGAGATACTAGCATGAAACTCATTAGATACTCTTTTGAGATCAATTTTTGCCATAATTAGACGATTATTAATCCTATTACTAAATAATTAAGTATGTATGTTTGTTTGTAACGTTTTCACATAAAAACTACTGAACCGATTTCAAAAATGTTTTCGTTGTTAGAAAGCTTTATATTCACTAAGTGAAATAGGCTATATTAATTTCTCAAAAAAGATTGGGAACCCTAATAAAAATGCATTAATATATCCCAGGGTGTGAACCCAAAACTCTGTTATCGCGTGCGCTGCGGAAACTATTGATGATAGTACAAAGAAATGTTCTACAATATTATAGAACGTATTAATATCTACAAAAAAGTCCAGGATACCATATGTCCAACTGCTCTATTTATGCCCCTATAACTACTTTTTTACATTTTGAAAGTTAATAAAAGTGCCGACAATAATCAAACCATATTATTCATACCTCTGTATTAATCCTTATCTCATTATATATTTTAACTAGCGGCCCGTCCCGGCTTCGCACGGGTAGACATAAATAGGTACAGATATTGAAGTTATAAGCATGATAATTAAAACGACCATGAATTGACAAATATTATGAAAAAGTGTGATTCCTAATACTAAATACTGAGTAAGGAGCCGACCGGCTGCCTAGTGCACCCCCTTCTGCCGCACTGCCCCTCTCTCGTCGAGTTACTTACTCGACGCGCTGCGTGGCGGCCGACGCCGGCAAGTATTTTAATTTTAATTTTGTGATATCTTTTGAATGGAATATCTTATTTTAATGTAAAAAAGTTATAGTGACGTAACTACAATAGTTAGACGTATGGTCTCGCACAGTTTTTTGTAGATATTGATATATTCTATAATATTGTCGAACATTTCATTGTCCTATCATTAATACTCTTCACAGCGTATGCGATGAAAGACATTTTATGGCTAATTTTTTTACACCTTCAGTTGGTTTTAATAGGAATTTCTAAAGATTTCGATAGTAATCTAGTATTCAATATAGCCTATGTTACTCAGTGATAATGTAGTTTTCTAATGAAAAAAAAATTATTAAAATCGGTCCAGTACTTCTTGAGTTTTTTCGTTACTTTTTAAATTATCAAAATCGGACATTCCATTCAATAGATATAGTTCAAAAGACTTAGTAGATTTTCCATTGCCACGATATCAGTATCTAGGTGGGTGAAACCGAGGGGCATTGCTAGTATTACATAAATAAGTATTAGTAGCGTTACAAGGTATAATTTAATCTCTATAAGCACTCCTTCACATTCAATTGCATTCATCATTGCAATATAAGATATGTTTGCTAACATATCTAATCTACATGTTTATCGAACTAGTTGCTAACGTGGATTTCATTTATACGTCATTTATGGAAATTTAATCGTTTTTACTCTATTGTGTATATACAAACATACGTAGCATCATGCCTCATTCCCATAGGGGTAGGCAGACCCCACCTCCTTCCACTTGCCACGATCCTTGCATATCTCCTTCCCTTCTTTCATTATCATTAAACCTTTCATACAAGTACGTCGTTTTAGAGTACTCTTGACCTGGCTCTTATTTAAAATATCCCGGATTTGGTCCAGGAATGTTCGCCATGGTCTTTCCCTTCCAACTTTACCATTTCATTAATCCTTTTTGTCAGTCTCCTTTTATTTATTCTCTCTACGTGCCCAAACCATCTAAGCATACCTTTCTCAATATTAGTCACTACATCATCGCAGAAAGAGACGACTTCCCTCTAACCCATCTTCAACCATCGTTAGCAAGCATTGCGCAGACTATGCTCACCTACGAGAGCTCCCCCAATTAGGGACTCCAGGACGTATTGCTGAGGTCCCCATGTCTTCTCCTCCGAACCTCGTCACTATCAGACATCCCGTCTGTGATTCTTGCAACCGCCCTGCACTGATAGGCGGCTGCAAGAACCTCGGCCTGCAGCTCCCGTGGGGGGTCGCCTGCCAGGAGGGTTGCCGCCGTTCATGATACTGTGCGGTACCCCCGTATCACCCAGACCACTATAATCCTTTGAGCCCTCCGTAAAAAGATTTTATTCGAAGTTGTCAAAGCGTCGACCTACACTGGTGCACCGTACTGTACCATATTAGAAATCAGTTCTTTTATAATAATAAAAATTCTTTTATATGTCAAAAGATTTGGCAATTTGTTTTGTTCCATCATCAAAATCTGTAATTCACTTAATTCACTGTTTTACTTAATTCTTCTTACGATTCATTAAAATTTATTTTCTTTTATGTATTTGAAATATTTTATTATGTTTCCCATACATATTGCGTTTTTGATTGCATATCTAAACTTATTTTTAGGCTATAATGTCCCTTGTGTCTGATAGTTGTTCTACATAAATGTCGAAGTATGCGAGCTATTGATTTTAGACTATATTAAGATTTAAAAGAAAGTAAATTTGGGATAAGAATGAATCAATTACTCGTCAAATGTTTACTCAAGCAATACATGCGTCATCTACTAATGAACTAAAGGAGATGGTAAATATTATGAATGAATCTTTGAAAAGGAAAGGAATGAAAGTGACTGTAAACAAAACGAAAGTTAAGCTTTTTGAAAGAAATGAATCTATGATGAATGGCAATATTTTGATAGGTGGGGGACAAGTGAAAGAGCTGAAAGCATTTGTATCTAAATTTACAAAAGATGGGACATGTGAAAGTGATATTGAAAGGAGAATGAATGCAGGGAATATGATAAATGGTGCTATGCACACCTTAATGAGTACCAAATAGTGTCTCAAAGGGCCAAACTGGTCGTGCAAGGACGAATGTTGGTGCCAACCCTTATGTTTGGTGGTGAAAGTTGAGTATGGCAGAAGAAGCACAAGTAAAATAAACGAGGTAGAGATGAGAGCGTTGAGACGTATGAGTGGATAGTAAAAAATAGTACGCCAAAGAAGCCGTATATATAGTTGCTTTATAAAAAGCGGCTCAGGTTCTTTCCAATCCATTATTGTGCTTTTCGGTAAAGAAAAACATCTGGGCTATGTGTAGCCTGCTTACCCACAGTGTGGCGGGCCTAAGCCTCTCTCAAGAAAGAGCAATATGCCTCAGAGACCTGAGATGACATGAGGAGACATGAGAGAGATAACAGAACGATGTGGTAAAAAAGATGTAGTGACTAAAAGTTGAGAAATATATGCTTAGATGGTTTGGGCACGTAGAGCGAATGAATGAAAGGAGACTGACTAGAGGGCTGTATGAGTCAAAAGTGAATGGATGAGTTGGAAGAGAAAGACCACGGCGAACGTTCCTGGACCAAATCCAGGGCAATTTAAATAAGGGCCAGGTTAAAAGTACTCTAAATAGACTAACTTGTATGAAAGTCTTAATGAGTATGAAAGAACCGCAGGAGATATGCAAGGATCGTGGCAAGTGGAAGGACGTGGTCTCTGCCTACCCCTATGGGAATGAGGCGTGATGCTACTTCTATGTGTGTTACTATATAAATCGGAAAGGTTATTAAATTTGAAGCAAACGTTTTGAAGAATTTCGAGACAGATTTTCCAAAGAGATATTCTGATATTATATAGTAGTATAGAATAGATAATAATGTAAACGCAAACAATAGAATAGATAATATTGCAAATACAAGCACGCAAATACAATTTAAACTCATGTTTCCCTAAATCCACTTACCTATGTACAAAACAACATAAACAGTTTATGTTTTATTGGTCTGTTGTTGCGTTTATGCATTTTGCATTATAAATCGTGTTATCTAATAACTCTGTGATATATTAGCTTTTAGACAAAGTTAGGGTCATAATATTGGAAAAACCACTGATAATATGACATATATCGGCCTCTATGTATAAACGGACAATTTGTATTTTTTGTAAATGAAGTGAAACTTCTTTAGGCTCATGAGGGTAAAAATTTTACGGATGAAACTCATGATTAGCGTCACAAAGATGTACAGAGTTTTATTTTATGTTAACTCGTTTGAAGGTTAGATAGTTTTAATAATTACAAATAACATGTGCCATTTTATTTTGCAACTCGTCATTTAACCAATTAATATATTATCATACATAATACAATAATATTATTTTATTTACGATTCGTCATTTGAGATTTCAATAAATTATTTGCATTAATTTTCGACACTTTTAATATTTTAATGACAATTAAATTCCTAACATATCTTCCTTTTCCCTTCCTCTAAGCCTCGGAAATCTAAAAACATCTGTATAAATATAAACAAGACTTAAAAATTAGTTTGTCAAAGAAGTTTCACTTCTGACATGTGTACTTTGTACGCACGCACTTTTAACTTTTCTTTTATTATTATATCATCCATTTATTAAGATAGTTCATCGTTTTATTAAACCGTATAGCTATTATTTAGACACACGGCAGAAATAAAAGATAAAGTGCGTAAAGAAATTTAACTTCAAACACATTGAATCAATCGAGACATTGCAACACATGCCGGGCATTGTACATATATACTAGCATCACACCTTATTACCATAAGGGTTAGCAGAGACAACATCCTTCCACTTGCCACGATCCTTGCATATCTCCTTCGCTTCTTTCATTCTCATTAAACCTTTCATACAAGTTCGTCGGTTTAGAGTACTCTTGACCTGGCCCTTATTTAAAATGTCCTGGATTTGATCCAGGAACGTTCGCCATGGTCTTCCCCTTCCAACTTTTCCATTAATTCTTGACTCATTAATCCTTTTTGTTAGTCTCCATTCATTCAATCTCTCCACGTGCCCAAACCATCTAAGCATACCTTTCTCTATTTAAGTCACTACATCTTCTTTTCTACCATAACGTCTCTGAGGCATATTGCGCTTTCTTGTGAGAGGTGTAGGCCCACCACACAGTGGGTAAGGAGGCTACACATAGCCCAGATGTTTTCCTTTACCGAAAAGCACAATAATGGATTGGAAAGAACCTGAGCCGCTTTTTATAAAGCAATTATATAGACGGCTTCTTTGGCGTATTGTTGCGACTACTATTGTATGAAGTAATCAATAGAATGTAGCTAATCTGTGAGATAAAAAAGACATATACATATATTAATTTTCTACAATTATTTCAATTTCGCCGTATACTTCTCTCGCCTGTTCAGACTTTTTTCGTAACGCTCTCGTCACACGTTCATCAGCTTACTCCTTAAGTCACGTTCTACTTGAAAAACATTTCAATAGTTCAAAAGGTAATACAGTAACAAATTATTTATGGTTAAAACACTATATTGCAAAATTAGTATTTTATTTTTAACTTTTATACTTCACTGATAATAAATAGATTTTATAAAATGGCGTCGTTATTGTACAGAGCAATGAGACACGGTATAGTTTCCAACATTTCTCATAGCGCTTTTATATTTCAATCATAATTTATTCCATTTTATAAAATTGCCCCGTTATTGTACAGAGTAATGAAACGGTATTATTTTTTAGTCAACGGTAAAGAGTATTGTACCTTAAACATATATGAAACATATGTCTACATTTGAGTTTCATTTTAAAAAATGGCGCCATTTTTGTACAGAGCAATGAGACAAGGCATAGTTTCCGACATTTGTAATAGTTGGAGCTATTTTTAGTGTTTCGTAAAGGTATACGTTAAACATATATGACTGTATACTTTTATATTTCAATCATAATTTATTCCATTTTAAAAAATTGTCCCGTTATTGTACAGAGTAATGAAACGCGGCGTAGTCTTGAAAGCCTCTAATAGTTGGAGCTATTTTTAAATTTTTCGTAAAGGTATATTTTAATATTTGAATCATAATTTATTCTATTATATAAAATAGCGCCATTGTTTAACAGACCAATAAAATGCGGAATAGTTTTGGAAACTTGTAATACAAGGCACTATTTTTTTAATCTATGATAAAGATGTACCTGAAACACATATGAAGGCATATTTCTGTGTTTACGTTACATTTCATAAATTGGCGTCGTTATTGTACAGAGTAATGAAACGCAGCGTAGTTTGCAAAACTTTTATTATTTGGCACAATGTTTTTAGTCTACGGTAAAGGAGTATTATACCTTAAATATATATGAAGGACATGTCTTTTGAGTATCATTTTATAAAATAGCGCCATTTTTGTACAGACTAATGAGCCACAGTGTAGTTTCCGAAACTTCTAATTGTTGTCGCTAATTTTTGATGGACGTATGTTACGTATATATTAAGGGAAATCTTTGTATTTGGTGTGTAGATTTTTGTATTAAAATGATAATTTATTCAATTTTATAAAATGGCACCGTTATTGTACAGATTAATGAAAGCCTTCAATAGTTGGGGCTATTTTTTAGTGTTTCGTAAAGGTATATTTTAAAAATATGTGATTCCATATTTTCATATTTGAATCATATTTTTATTTATGCCTGAGAATAAGCAAGAAGGAGAGCATAAAGCATAGGGGCGTAGGGTTCTCCGCCGACATCTTCATTAATGGTATCCATAATTGCCATACTGTGGGCGTTGATGAATAATGTTGGTGCAATCAAACACTATTAACTCAGATTATAATGTTCAATCTCTCAACTCAACTCATTAATAATAATAGGAACGCGACAGTTTCAAAAGTCGACCTCATCGCCAGGCTGTCACCCGAGAACTGCCGAGAGACGCGCGCCGGACTGCCACTTATTGACTCGCGCTGATAGACAGATGGCGTCAGCGTCCTACAGACTATTGCACATGGACTATATAAAATAGCGCTATTATTTTGCAGAGTAATGTGACAAAGTAGTAATGCTTAATGTTTTAAGAGCTAGATAACTAGGATAACAAATATATATAAGGACTTATATTTACAATTAAATTTATGTGTATTATAGAAATATTCAGAGAAAATTATCAGCTCAACAGAGGACCATTTTCCTATAACTCCATTAATGTCAGCTCAATTCAGTAATTGACGGTCCTCGAAACACTCTTATGGATTGAAACGAATGAATACGGACAGCTAGCCTCCATATATAACTCTAGCGTAGTCCAGAGGTTTCAAAACAAAACATAATAAATTTTATGTTATTCTTTTTCATTGCTGACAGATTAACCCTTGACTGTGATGATACCATCTAAGATGGAAGCGCGTTGATCTGGTTAGAGGCTATTTACTTCTTATCCCGGAGATTCTGCGGTCGCGTTTTATTGACCACGTAATTTGCCCGCGCTTTTTGATGGTAACAACCGTCGCTTGCCCCGCCTCGCACGTACGTTCATGAAAGACTACCAAATGCTATGATTTTTATGTTTGCTGATAGTTAAACCATACAATGTTATTTTTTCCTTATTAATTTAAGACTTTGGTGTAGCGTCATGTTGCGCTAAACTTTGAGATAGTGGAAAAAGTCCGTCTTATATTTATAAATTAAAACTGACCTCAAGGGTTTTCATTGTTATTCACATCACTTATATAATCAAAAACACAAATAATCACTAAATCAAAACAAAAAATATTTTTGATAACTATATTTACATTTTATTGCTAATCACAGGCATTACATAAAAGTTTTGTTAAATTTTTCGGGTCACAACATGTTTGCTTTTCAGGGTCGAGACATATATATATATATAAGTCTTAGATATATAGACCAAAGCTTAGGTGTCACTCAAGCAATTAATAAAACAGGATTTTACGAAAATTTTCACGTAGATTGATCAACTAGTTTGCAAGCGTATTTTTTATTTCTAGAATTAATGGGCGTTAATTGATTTTATCAGGCACAAGCCGTATATTAATAACCTGTTTTGTTTTTTTACGACATCCATTTATTCTACAATAAAATAAGGAACTATAAATTAAGTGTTGCTACGTTTTTTTCCTGATTCATATATTCAAAATTAAATATTTAAATGTATAGAAACTGTTGGAATTTCAAGTAAATATAACTGGATGTATACTGTAAGGTTTACTTAATGATCAAAACTTGTGCTCAGAGACTAATTAAAAAAAAAGCTTGAAAGAAGTGATAACTTAAAGTAATCTAGATTGCACTATTTCATAATGTACGGAAGGGCTACTTATTATTAAAGTCTTTTGTTGATTAAGTTTTAGGTTTTAGGCTCACTGTCAATGGTATATGTCTATCGCACACTAAATACTGAATAGGGTGAGGGGGAAGCGTCTGTTCGAAATACGTCTAGGGCTTTTAGCGCTGGGTTAGAGTAAGAGAGCAGGAGTCTGTCTACCGTTACTGTTTTAGATTTTAAGTCAATAAAAATAAAGAAAAAGGTGAGCGCATTTTATTGGATTATATCATAATTTTGACTGACTTTATCGTCATTTAGCTCCAGGTAAGATTACAGTCAAGCCTTAACCTGTTAGAAAAAAAAACAGTGTGACTCCTTACGAAGCAAGCGCTCTACCATCTTAGACTGTATCGTCACTTACAATCTGGTGAGATTACAGTCAAGCGTTCATCTATGAGGGAAGCCAGACAGACTGGTGCCGTCACACACAGGCCCTATAATTTAATATATATGTCTAATAATAAGAGAGAAGGAAGCATAAAGCATAGGGGCGTAGGGTTCTCTGCCGACATCGTCATTAATGAGATCCATAATTTAAATTCTTATACTGTGGGCGTCCGTGAGTAATGTTGGTGCAAACAAACACTTTTATTAATTAACTAGGATTATCATGTGGAATCACTTAATGTTCCCGATATCAATTTACACAAACTCATTAACAATAATAGCAAGGAACGCGACAGTTCCAACAGTAGACCTCTGGTTGAGCGCCACTCGACAACTGCCGAGAGACTCCCGCCGGACTGCCACTATGGACTCTGTCCCACGTCGATAGGTCGTGCCAGCGTTCCACAGACACCTGCCACATTAATAATTATATATATTAGTTAATTATAACATGTATTTTTGGGTTTGTATGTAAATATATATTTATTAGTATGTAACATATACTTCTGGACACATCTATTGGCCCACCTTGCATTTTCAGCTTCGTTTGGTCCTAGCTAAAATTTTATATTAGGTCGAGCAAAAAGTTTTTATGCAGTTTTGAACCTGGCACATTCATAATTTCATTCAATAGTCTTTTTTTGAATTTCGAACACAGAATTTAAAGAAACAAAAGACAATTTGGAGCCTGTTCGTTGTTAACAAACAATCGAATACTAAAAAAAACTTGATTTTATTGGTTTACTCGGATTTAATTCTTGAAAGTGTGATTTTTCTCATTGGTTTTGCAACAAACATTACTTATTCTTACCATTAAGGTAAGGTTCTATCAATAATCAATGGATACTTCGCCTGAAGTCGCCGCCCAAGCTGTGGCACTTATCCAGGCGGGACACAGCCAACGAAATGTGAGTGTTCAACTTAATTTAAGTCGATCTGCGGTCCGAAATGTTTATTCGCGGTACCTAGAGACTGGCGGCTTTGTTCGTCGCCAAGGAAGGCCACGATCTCGGGTCACAACTGAAAGGCAGGATCGATTCATCGTGACGACCAGCTTGAGAAATCGTCACCTTACCTCCATTGAGATACAAAACCAACTTCGCGACTTCCACGGAGTATCTGTGAGCGCTCGAACAGTTCGGAGAAGGTTAAAAGAACGCGATATGGTACCACACAAGCCAGCTAATGGCCCCAAACTAACGCGAGCCCATCGAACAGCGCGCCTTCATTTCGCGCGCACTCATTTAAATTGGACTCAGCAGCATTGGAGCCGTGTACTCTTTTCTGATGAGTCTAAAATTGTGTTACATGGCAATGATGGAAGGAAGAAGGTCTACCGACGTAAGGGGGAGCGTTTTGCACAATGCTGCTTTGAAGAGAGGGTTGCTTATGGCGGTGGCTCATGGACTGTCTGGGGCGGTATATCCGCGAGCGGTAAAACTCAACTTGAGATTGTTACGGGACCACGGCTGCCAACATTAAATGCTGAAAGGTACATTCGTGAGTGCTTAGAACCTCACGTGATGCCATACGCGGACTATGTGGGCCCTCGAAACCTAAACTCTAAGGTGGGCCAATAGATGTGTCCAGAAGAGTACATGCTATGTATGTATCTACCTACCACTTTCCGTAATAAATTTGTCCAACCCTAAGGTTGCCTGGCAGAAATCGCTATTTAGCGATAAGGCCGCCTTTTTGTATCCTATGATTAAGTTACGGTATCTATTGCAAGTATTGTTTATGGTGTACAATAAGTGTATTCTCTCTCTCTCTCTTTAATTTATTTATATTGATACTTTCACAATATATTGTAAGAAATTAAAATATGGCGTGTTAGTTAAAAAATTAAAGCCGGTTTTCGTCATAACTTATTAAAGTTGGGGAGCAGTGTCCGAAGTTTCAATTTTAAGCGCAATCATTTAATGAAGCGTGGAATTTTCCGCGACTTTACATGATAATGGATAAGTGTTATTAATTGTCAATACGATTCATATTTGGTTGAGTTAATGTATTAAAAGAAAACATTGTTTGCTTTTATGAAATCATGCAAATGAAATTGTTTGCATGAATGGGTGAGGATATTAATGCTACTCTGTCGGCTGATGTAAGCCATTGCTGCCAACATATTGGCCTTGGCAGCTGTGCCGAGTGTCTCTCACTGTATCCCCATTCTGTAATACAACATTCCATAAATAGAAAAAGATAATTTGGGGTTATGAATAAAAAGTGTCACATTTAAAAGACCCGACTGAGTTTGTTGTTGGTAACTTTAGCTTTTATGTCAAAAATTAAGGTAAAGAGAAATATCTCTTGTGAGGCAAAACACTATCTTAGACTGAGAGATTACAGTCAAGAGTTGATCTGTGAGCAATAAAAAAAGAAGAATATAATAATCTCTTACAAGGCTAGCGCACTAGGATCTTAGACTGTATCATCATGTAGCAACATGTGAGATTACATGTCAGCAATAAAAGTAAAGAAAAATATAATGATCACGTGGCGAGCGAGTTAGCATCCTAGACTGTTTTATCATTTAGCACCAGGGGAGATTACAGTCAAGTGTTGACATGTCAGCCATAAAAGTAAAAAAAATATAATGATCGATTATATGGCGGGCATGTTACAATTTAAGACTGTTTTATCATTTAGCACCAGGTGAGATTACAGTCAAGCGTTGACATGTCAGTAATAAAAGTAAGGAAAAAGAGAATGATCTCTTACATGGCGAGCGTGTTATCATCTTAGATTGTATCATCATTAAGCACTAGGTGAGATTACAGTCAAGCATTGACATGTCAGCAATAAAAGTAAAGAAAAACATAATAATCTCTTATATGGCGGGCTCGCTACCATCTTAGACTGTATCATCGTTTAGCACCAGGTGAGATTACAGTCAAGCGTTGACATGTCATTAATAAAAGTAAGGAAAAAGAATGACCTCTTACACGACGAGCGTGTTACCATCTTAGATTGTATCATCATTTAGCACCAGGTGAGATTACAGTCAAGCGTTGACATGTCAGCAATAAAAGAAAAAGAAAAATATAATGATCACATGGCGAGCGAGCTACCATCCTAGACTGTTTTATCATTTAGCATCAGGGGAGATTACACTCAAGCGTTGACATGTCAACAATAAAAGTAAAGAAAAATATAATGACTTTTAGGAGGTTAGCGCGCTACCAGTTTAGACTGTATAACATTTAACACCAGGTGAGATTACAGTCAAGGGTTGATCTGTCAGTAATAAAAATTAGGAAAAAGAGAATGATCTCTCACGAGATGGGTTCGCTACCATCTTACACTGTAACATAATGTAGCACCAGGTGAGATTACAGTCAAGCGTTGGCATGTCAGCAATAAAAGTAAAAAAAAAAAAATAATGATCTCTTACGAGATGGGCGCGCTACCATCTTAGATTGCCTCATCATTTAGCACCAGGTGAGATTACAGTCAAGCGTTGACATGTCAGCAATAAATGTAAAGAAAAATATAATGATCTCTTATATGGCGGGCATGTTACCATTTTAGACTGTATCTTCATTTAGCACCAGGTGAGATTCCAGTCAAGCGTTGACCTGCCAGTAACAAAAGTAAGGAAAATGAGAATGACCTCTAATGAGGTAAGCGCGCTACCATTTTAGACTGTATCATCATTTAGCACCAGGTGAGATTACAGTCAAGCATTGACATGTCAGTAATAAAAGTAAGGAAAAAGAGAATGATCTCTTACATGGCGAGCGTGTTACATTCTTAGATTGTATCATCATTTAGCACTAGGTGAGATTACAGTCAACAGCGTTGACATGTCAACAATAAAAATAAGGCAAATGAGAATGACCTCTAATGAGGTAATTACGAGATGGGCGCGCTACCATTTTAGACTGTATCATCATTTAGCACCAGGTGAGATCACCGTCAAGCAGCAACCTGACAGTAACAGCAAGGCAGAAGAAACAAAAATAATTACCTTTAATCATTTACAATTAGTTGAGATTATAGTCTAGCGCTAAAATATATAAGATTACTTATATCTAATAAACTTTAAACTTATACAGGTGAATTGAGTATAATGTACATTTTTACGCGATACCGTTTCAACTGGGACGAAGTGAAGTACAGTATATATTCGACGTACAATCTCGTCACGCATTCAATAGGTGAGATTATTTTCATACTTTTTAACCGACTTATATTGTATTTGTTTTATACTATACTATAATATACTATTATATTGTATTTGTTTGTTTTTGTGTATAAATTTCTAGGAAGTATAGACAACATACTTCTTACGATGCATGATGTATTGTTTTGTTTATTATGCTATTTGGTTTACAATAAACAATATTTCATTAATAATGTGCAGTAAATATGAGTGATAATTAGTAAATACATATTTACGGTTTTTCTCTATTGTTTATAGGATAACACGTTCACCTGAAGGTAAGTGAAGATACAATGTAAAATGGTAGCATACTTAATTAGAGGTCATTTAACTGGTAGTGATGCCCGTTTGACTTCATATTAAGTACAATGTTAAGCTGCAATATTCGACAGTCTTTATTAAGGGTCCCATACACTAACAGTACACTTGCAGTCTCAGGTTCTGTCTACAATCTATACCCACTGATTCAAGTTAAATTATTGCCTAATGGGACTCGTTGGATGTTATTCTTCTTACTACACACATACAGCAGGTAGTCGATGGAGTGTATCAAACGACCTCACATTAGGGCTTCAGAAAGTTGTCTCTTGGTCAAATTGATTAAGAACAGCCTCACGACATTAGTCGCCTTCAGAAAACTGTTGGAGAATCTATCGTGGACGGCGGTGGTCTACTGTGAAACCATCAAGAGACAGCTGAGTGTGAGAATTACATATCACACGAGAACGAATTCGGGAAGATGGCAAATTTGATCTTACTCCACTGTACTAAGAGTTGTTGCAGGTACCACTATTTCAACACCAGTTTCGTTTCAATTTTTAAGCTGGAAAGGTATTAACGTTTGAACAATCATCAGTTAAGAGTGTGTTAATCAAAACCTAGTGAAACCCTTGATGCGAGAGTGAGGAACCAGAGGTTCACCTAAAAACAATCTACCCTGGTAGCCTCGTTTCATACCAATAGGAATCTTGGAAAGACAGAAAATTTCGTCTAATTTTGCTATGACTAGAGTCATTGCAGGTACATCTGTTTTAAAAAGAGCCAAAAGAATATCGCGCAGTACAGTCTCTGTAGAGTTTGAAGATCTCGGAGTTCTCTGGTTATCAAAATCAAAACATTTACTACTACATTTACTCAAGTAGGCTCAAAAAGTACTTTTGAATTGTCAGTAGTCTCTCCGTTAGGAATAAATCTATCACCGGTTCGGAAAGTTGATTGTACTAAAAGGAAACCGGCAAGAAACTCACCAGTTACTCCTTTAAACATAGTTTTTGTACGTTGGAATCAAGTCCAAACATCTTTGTCGCTTAAGTAATCTTGAATAATATAATTTGCGTTTTGTAATAGGACATTTTTAACATATATCTTAAAACTATCTGGAGACAAACACAGAAATGATTTGTGTACTTTATTATAAATGCGTATGCTCATCTTGACAAATGCTTTCTGAACCTTCTTCCCCTAAAATATGGCATTACAAGTTTGTTTTTATTTCCTATTTTGCTGTATAAATGAATATTATCAAGGATATATAAAATGTTAATCAGTCTATTGCGTCCGTACTGTAAGAATTGATATTTCTATGAATTTTACTCTTAACGCGAAATCCTAATTTATATATTGCACAAAGGAACGTCATGGAAGGTTTAGCTGATGCAACCCCACAAAACTCCATGCCTGCTCCGAAAGTTCGTGTATTTTGTGGAGATTTCCCTCTTTGAGTTCAGCGTGAACTATTAATTCATTATTGTTGCTATTGACTGAGAAGGCAATTTCCGTTAGTGACCTGTCCGATTGTCCTTTGCAGCAGCAGCAAACGTTGCTCTAAGCCTAGGTCTGAGCCTCGCAGGAGGCGCCCTTAGAGCAAAGTTTCAACTACGACGCAGCAGGGCACTTCTATGGCTCCACCCCTCTCGATTACGCTGTCAAAGCCAGTAGGGCTAACAGCAACTACACACTTCGAAATAATAAAAGGACTGTTAGTGTATGGGACACTTTGTTGCAAGTTTCGTTCGTAACCACAAGTCTATTTCATTACCTCACGTTGTATTTTACAATTTACCTAAATAACACGTAACATCTTTCAATTATTTTAGGTACAATGTTCTCGATAAGTGTCTTCAGTAAGAGATTAGGAGTCGATGACGCAGTGCTGGGTATGATATCCACAACCAGCAAAATAATCGGCTCATTTGTACTGGCTTTCGCAAGAAATAACAAAGAAATTTATATGGGTAAATAATGTTTCATTACTGAAAATTACTGTGAGAATTTAAGGACTAAAGCATGTTATAAAGAAGGTCAATTTAATTTATTTTCAAGCATTTTATTTTAACAAAATACCCATTTGTTTGCAGCTCCGCTGGTGGAAATATTAAATGGCACTACTACGATAGCTCTGCGGTCCATCGCTTCTAAATTAGTTTCCCACCAAGAGTTAGGTATGGGTTTATTCCATTTGATTAAACAGACTTAATGCTCTAAAATGGTAATTCCGTATTTAAGTTCAGTTCATTAGTTCACAATCATTCTGTATATATCTTATTCAAAATGTTCGCAACAAATTGCTATCGATTTCTAAACTATAGTTAATCTATGTGTTAATAACAATGAACTAAAAAGTCTGTACACCCTTTTACGAAGATTGACGTGTGGAGCAATATGAAACTTATTACTAGTACTTACTGCACGTGTCAACTAGTAGTTGACATGATACCATAGTACTGTCACAACTCGGCAATCGGTAATATAAGAATCTCTTTATTTTTAAGTCATAATGTGTATTATTCATTGCACTTCTTGGTAACCGCCGTAACACATGCGTAGAGATAAGACCAGACAATATTAAAAACAAAAAACAAATCAGTAACAATCTCACCGTTAGTAATGGCGCGTGTGACGCGTCGAAGTTCGGTAAGTTTTTTGAGGTATTTTGTAAACCGTGAGTGTTTATTAGCGATTATTTGTGTTTTTAATTATATAAGTGATGTGAATAACAATGAAAATCCTTGAAGTAAGTATTAATTTATAAGATATGAGCCTATAAATATAAGATGGACTTTTTTTCACTATCTCAAAGTTTAGCGCAACATAACGCTACACCATAGCCTTTATTAAATAAACAAAAGATAACATTGTATAGTTTAACTATTAGCAAAGATAAAAATCATAACATTTGGTAGTCTTTTATGAACCTTTAAGTCCCAAAAGCCACTTTAGCAATAGACTCAAAAACGTTCGTACTGGGCGGGACAATCTACTGTTGTTTACGTAAACCAAGCGCAGACAGATTACTGCGTTAGAAAATAGCATGGCCGGGCATTCAAGCGGATAACAAGTTCATAAAATCAATAAATAAAACATAACAAACACTACCATGTATATGACACACGTACTCTTTTATTGATTTTTAAAGTCTGCCGTGAAATTGAGAATAGATTAATATTATTTAAGGCAATAAATTTAGCAAACGATGAAAGAGTATTTAATTTCATCGTTTTTCATTTGAAATGAAACATACACACATACATAGCATCAGCATACAGGTCTCATTCCCATAGGGGTAGGCAGAGACAACGTTGTTCCACTTGCCACGATCCTTGCATATCTCCTTCGCTTCTTTCATACTCATTAAACCTTTCACACAAATTCGTCGGTTTAGAGTACTCTTGACCTGGCCGTTATTTAAATTGTCCTGGATTTGGTCCAGGAATGCTCGCCTTGGTCTTCCCCTTCCAACTTTCGCATTCACTCTTGAGTCATAAATCCTTTTTGGCAGTCTCCTTTCATTCATTCTCTCTACGTGCACAAACCATCTATGAATATCTCGAGGCATTAAAAAAAACGATATCATTTGGTTTCTATATTTTTTTCTAGTTAATTTTTTTGAAATCTGTAATTATAGAAGTATAGTCTTTGACAGTAGAGCCTTAATAGTGTTCAAACTTATAATTTCAATGAATTATGGTCGAATTTCGACTACTAATAAGATAGTAAACATTTTTATTATTGATGTGAAACTTCTTTAGGCGCATGAGGTTAACATTTTTACGGGTGAAATGCGTGATTAGCATCACGAAGATATGCAGCGTTTTTTATGATTATTAAAGTTTCTTTGTTTGTTTATTACACAAAACACTTGGCATTTTTATTTACAATTCATCATTTGAAATTTCAATAATTCATTTGTAGTGTAATAAACTGCCTTATTGGTCCAGTGGTTAGCATGTTCGACTACAGATATGAGGTCCTGGGTTGGAGTCCGGGGGCGAGCCAATTCAAAAATAAATATTGAGTTTTCTATTAAGATTTTCTCAATATTTGCTTGAAGTTGGGAAGCTGGCAGTGTGCTCCACCCCTGTGCCTCGGAGAGCACGTTAAGTTTGATCCTGCGCCGGATCTCTCTCCGGTCATGTCGGATTCCCGTCACATCGGACTATGAGAGTGAAGGAATAGAAAGTGCACTTGTGTACTATGCCTGCCAATCCGCAGTGGAGCAGCGTGGTGGGTCTATACTCTAGAGAGGGTTTCTCTCTCTCCTATAAGTGAGGAGGCCAGTGCCCAGCTGTGGGACATTACTTTTTTAACTTACTTTTTACTTGTAATGATTTTGGATCCTTTTAATATTGTAACGACAATTTATTTCATTAAATTCCTAACATATCTTCCTTTTTTCTCCCCTTAAGTCCCGGAAATCTAACGTTTTAGATTTGTATAAATATAAACAAGACTTAATATTAATTTCAGGAAAAGTGTTTTCTCTATTCGGAGTAGCGGAGACAATGATGCCTCTGATATTCGCGCCGCTCTACTCCCGTGTCTATATACTGACACTGCACATCCTGCCTGGAGCGGTGTTCCTTCTGACTGTGCTGTCAACTATACCAGCATTCGGAATATTCGTGTTAGTATATTACTAATAATAGATATTACTATTATATAATACTAGAATTGCAATATTTTGATAGATGAATTTACTGGTTAAGGAAACATCACTGAAACGGCGAGCAATGCTTGGATAGGAGCAGTATCGTTGGTCTAATTTACAAAACTTGAGTTAGGACAAATGTGCTTCATGTCCTTTTCAAATTCTAAATAGATAGATAGATGTATACTTTATCGAACATCACAAGTGGAAGATGTGAAAGAATTTATATACTTGGGATCTAAATTTACAAAAGATGGAACGAGTGAAAGTGATATTGAAAGGAGAGTGAATGCATGCAGTGTTGGTGACAATGTGGTAGAGATGAGAAGTATGAGTGGATTGAGACTGAGTAACAAAGTAAGAAATAGTGTGATAAGAGAACGTTGTGGTATAAAAGAAGACTGAGAAAGGTATGCTTAGTTTTGGGCACGTAGAGAGAATGAATGAAAGGAGAGTGACAAAAAGGATTTATGAGTCAAATGTAAATGGGAAAGTTGAAAGGGGAAGACCAAGGCGAACGTTCTTGGACCAAATCAAGGACATTTTAAATAAAGAGTAAGTCAAGAGTACTCTGATCGGAAGAACTTGTATGAAAGGTTAATAAGAATGAAAGTGGAAGGACGTGGTCTCTGTCTACCCATATAGATGAGGCTTGATGTATGTAATAATATGTCATTGCTTTTTTCTTCACAGATGGTTTTATAGTCAGCATAAGAAAGATGCAAGGGAAAAGAGGCTCACGATACCGTCCATTCCGACTTCACCACCTGATGCTAACGTTGCTGGTGCATAAACTCCAATATTTAGGAATACGATTAAAAATAACGATATAAAAGAACGAATATAACAAATCGATTCTGAATTTTATAAATTTTAAGAGTTTTGAATGTAACAAGAGCAAATAATATATGTCGGAGAATTAGAGAGAACGGAGAAGCATAAAGCACAGGGGCGCCGGGCTCTCCGCCGACATCGTCACTAATTGGATCGATTATTTAATTTCTTATTCTGTGGGCGTTCGTGGGTAATGTTGGTGCAATCAAACACTTTATTAATTAACTCGGATTATAATGTTCAATCACTTAATGTTCCCGATATCAATTTACACAAACTCAATAACACTAATAGCCAGGAACACGACAGTTCCAACAGTAGACTACTCCGGTCGAGCGCTACTCGACAACTGCCGATAGACTCCCGCCGGACTGCCACCATTGACTCTGTCCACGCCGATAGATGGCGCCAGCGTTCCACAGACATCTGCCCTCCGACATATATAAAAGTGGTGGCATCGATTTTGAATGCTATAGTTTTTAAGCAAAATAGTATTTTATTAATCCTATTAGTAACAAGACATTCAGGTTAATGAATTTTTGTTAAGAAAATTTAGTATTAAAAGTTTATTTTAGTAGATTGATTTTATACTTTTTTAATTTTAAAAAAGCATTGTAATGTTTATCTAGTATACATAATCACAGATAAACTAGATTTTTTATTGATTTTACGAACTATAAAAGAGTAATCGTGGAGGTGCCTATAATTTACACAATCCAGAAGTTATTTGAACAACAAAATCATGATTAAATCAGTTATATGTACAAAGGAAATGTCTTTTAAATTTTTTTTTAATGTAACAACGAAAATGTATAAATTTTAAGTTATTTTATTATAAATTGTTGCATTAATCGAATGTTTAAGTAGGTTATCAGCTGTACGTACGAAAAAACATAACTTATTGTCACGTTTCAAGCGGAACAAGCGGTAAAGACGCATGATCAGCCTAATCCCATCGTTTATTGCAACAACAATTATTCATCAATGTTTTCTTATGGCGTTACGCAAAAGTATTGTCCGTAAACCAACACATAACCAATTTTTTTGTATATTTTTTTATTAAGAAACAATTGGATGATAAACAAAGGAATTAAAATCTATAAAACACCTTCTAATTCGTCTTTATGTGGTTTTAATATTCAAATAAAGCTTATATTAATATTGTATAAAATGTGAAGAAACACTCAAGTTATTATTGGTACATGGTTCCTTATAATATTGAAAATTTAGTTTGTATTTTGTCTAAATATTATTAAGTAAGTTTTATTAAATTTAGGATCCATTTGTAAGAAGATGAATACGCTGAGATTGTATATTGTGTTTTTAAATAAATAAATTTTCCATTGTCTATTGAATTTGTTATATCTTCTAATATATTGAAGCAAATGTAATCTCGAAATATCGTAGATGGAGTCACGCTAACGTCGAAAGAGGTTTTTGTGTCGTGGCTGGGAAATGATAAAAAAAGTTAAAGTAAGTGGCAGCCAATTAACGTCCCACTGGTGGGCACAGGCCTTCTCATTCCAAGGAGCAAAGGTTTTAAGAGCATAGACTTACCACGCTGCTCCACTGCAGATTGGCAGGCATAGTACACAAGGGCACTCTCTGTTCCTTCACTCTCACAGTCCGATGTGACGGGAATTAGACACGACCGGAGAGAGATCAGGCGCAGGACCGACAGTTCAACGTGCTCTCCGAGGCACGATGGTGGATTACACCGCCAACTTCCCAACTTCGGGAAAATATTAAGAAAACTCAATATTGATTTTTGAATTGGCACTACCCAGGACCTCATGTCTGTAGTTGAACATGCTAACCACTAGACCAATGCGGCAGTTGGAAAATGATGTTCCTACGTAATTGGGATGGAATACATAGCTCGATCCAGGAGTATTTGTTTCTTCACCAGAATCCCTGGCCTCCCTGATGAATTGGACTCAAAGGTTCAAAAAACCGGCAGAGGGCACCCTCCGTTGGAAGAAGAAGTAATTCAGCGCTTATTTCTCTACACAGCATCTTGGCAGAACCGTTACGTTTTTCCTTGGTAGCACATCTTTGCTGATAGGCTAGGCTAGTAAAATGCAATTTCCTTAATTTGTCTTTTTATAACTGCTAGTAAATACTTTTATGCTCACCTGACAGCGAGGTTTATGGATCACATACAGCTTGACGTTGGTAGGGCAGAATATATACTAAACCCTAGCGGTTCCTAGTCATCCTTAAAAGGGACACTAGCAGCTCGCTCGCGCAATCTCATATGGTGCTCCGGATAAAGCTGAATCGTGGTTTAGGGCTGTTGGAAGTAGCTCAGAAATTCGCCCCTTACGCGACGGATATCAGGGGCTTCAACTACCGGGGGGACCTTTTGCTGGAGGTTAGAGTTGGGTTAACGATCACTAGCGAAAGGGAGTGGCCTCCTTCTGCCAATCTGTTATTACGCTGAAGGCGGTATATGAGAGGTAGAGGGAGTCTATGGACGCTTGTCCCACCCGCTTCCTAAGTTTCCCAGGGGAGTATCCCGGAATACCAGAGTAGATTACGTCAATCAACCCTCTGATGCTCCACTAAAGGATGATGAGGATATCGCTCGAGCCCTATACTACCGTTGGGGGTGCGTGGGGGGGCTTCCAGTACCACCCTTTTCCTTCTGAAGAGATTCCTTTAGCAAGATAATGGTCTTGCAAAGTGACGGCTCTCCAACCTGCATTTTTGAAGACCCTCACGCTTAACAGATAGAATAGATGCCGCTGAGATCCCCGCGATGGTCCTCCATTTTGTTCTGCAGCAAATCGAAACATGGCTGTTATATTTCATCATAAATGTATTGTTTTGAAATGATGTAACCATCTATGACCAATTCGCTATTATCGTACGCTCAAATAACTGCCACGGACGCTGCATAAATCCAATTTATTCATAGCACACATATCGCATGCATCATAGTGTCCACTCTCATCGGGCAGATTTTATTCATTTAGTGGGAATAAATTATTTATCAGTAGGGACACACCGATTCGTACAATTTCACATTTATAGAATGACCCAGTTTGGCAGCATGATTTTTAATTTATTAAATGCACTAGCGACCATTTTACGGCACTAGAACATATGATGCCATTAATATCTACAATAATATTATAAATAGGAAAGATTTGTATCTTTGTATTTAACGAATAAATTCAAAAAGTACTATACCGATTTTAATAATTCTTTTTTCATTAGAAAGCTACATTATCACTGAGTAACATAGCCTATATTTAGTACTAGATTACTATAGAAATCTTCAGAAATTCCTATTAAAACCAACCGAAGGTGTAAAAAAATTAGCCATAGAATGTCTTTCATCGCATACGCTGTGAAGAGTATTAATGACAGGACAAAAAAATGTTCGACAATATTATAGAATACATCAATATCTACAAAAAACTGTGCGAGACCATATGTCTAACTATTGTAGTTACGTCACTATAACTACTTTTTTACATTTAACTAATTGATAGAAATGCCGATCAAAATCAGATCTTGTTATACATACCATTTATAAATTTTTATCCAAATAAATAATTTAATATTCAAGGCTGTCTCAATACCTGATGATTACTTTTTGAATTATTGAAATCTGATTCAAAAATATCTGCCGGCGGCGGCCGCCATGCAGCGCATCGAGTAACTAACTTGACCAGAGAGGGGCAGTGCGGGAGAAGGGGGTGCACCATTACGAACTAGGTAGCCGGTCGGCTTCTTCGGTAGTGGACGCAATCGACATTGAATATTTCGAGTGTTTTTAACACATTTTTATGCTTCACTTAAAAAGTTCTTTTCAGAGCTACTTAGTTTTAGTATTAGAAATCTCACTTTTTCATAATATTTATCAATTCATGATCGTTTTAATTATCATTGTCATAACTTAAATATCTGTACCAATTTATGTCTACCCGTGCAAAGCCGGGACGGGCCGCTAGTAAATTATAATTTGGATATTATAAATATGAAGACAAACTGAAAGAGGTTTATTGTGTGTAATTTTGAAATGAAATCTTATTTAGGCTCTTCATACTTGCCTATGTAATGCTAGTTTGGGTAGAGATATCTTAATGTCACTGTTATATTCTAATTCATAAATTAACTAGCTATTCTCCGTGGTTTTACACACGTTGTTACCTATCCTGCGGACATATGAGGCATCTGTAATGACCAATCGATTTGACGGCTGTTGTCCTTACATTTCGATTCGAGTATTTATCATGTACTTCAATATTTTTCTAAATATTTTTTACGTGTATTTCTTCTATAACAGATAACCTTTAGATTGTCCGACTGCGTTTTTTTGGCCCCCGTAATTTGCCTGCCCTTTTAACGGAAATAACCGTCGCCTGCGCCGACCCGCACAGACGTTTTTGCGTCGATTGCCCTGCGGATCGAATGACGCTAAAGTGGCCCTTGAGACTTAAATGTTCATGAAAGACTACCACTTATCTTTTGTTTATTAATTTAAGACTCTGGTTTAGCATCATGATGCGCTAGCATTTCTTACTCTGTCACTCAGTTTTAATCCACTCATAATTCTCAACTCTCTCATCTCTACCGCATTTTTTTGACTTTTGTGATTCTTCTGCCATACCCAACTTTCACTACCATACATAAATGTTGGTACCAATACCTCTGCATGCACAGCTAGTCTAACCCTTTGAGACACCATCTAGCTATTCACAAAGGCGAGCAGGGCACCATTTGCCATATTCCCTGCAATCACTCTCCTTTCAATATTACTTTCACATGTTCCATCTTTTGTTAATTTAGATCCCAAGTCTACAAATTCTTTCACCTCTTCCACTTGTTCCCCATCTATCAAAATATTGCCATTCATCATAGATTAAAAATGCATAACTTTCGTTTTGTTCACATTCACTTTCATTCCTTTCCCTTTCAAAGCTTTATTAATAATATTTACCATCTCCTGTAGCTCAATAGTGCATCCACTATTGAGCTACAGCTAGCAAGTGTATTACTTGATCATCAGAGTACAGTAAACATTTGATGAGAAATTCGTTGTTTTGTTATTCATATCACTTATATAATCAAAAACACTAATAATCACTAGAAAACACCTACAGTTAACAAAATACTACAAAATAACTTAACGACCTTCGACGCGACACACACACCGTTAGTAACGGTCACTTTGTAACCGATTAATTTTTGTTCTTTCTATTTTCTAGTGTTATTTCCTCGCATATAAACAATATCACTTAAGAAGAAAGAGATGCTTATATTTCTGATTGCACGGACAGAACCAACGTTTTCGATTGCCCGTTGCCCGTGTCAACCGGTAGTTGACACGCGAAGAATGTTTCAAAATTCTTTTTTTCGTTTTGAGTGATTCCGTTGCGTGCGCTGCGTAAAAGGTAAAAGTTTGGTAAAAATCATGTACAACAGAATTGTTCTCCTTTATAAGTTCTAAAAAAACCTCACGACAACATATGTCTATCTTTTAAGGTTTTCTCTTCCAACTTCATGGTTGTGGCGCAGATAAAATACGGTTAATTACAATTATATTTTCTGAATTACTCAAATACAGTTGATCTACCTCTGAAATTTAAACAATGGCACAATGTTTTTAAATAACAGAATGATTCAAAAGGAGATGTGGTCTTAGAAGTCTTATATTAGTCGCAGTTATTTGATATCCTGTGGTAGGTGCTTCCCCGGAATTCCCTGGTAATCAAGCTGATCCCTATTCAAACGGGATTAATTTCAAAGACGTCGTTAATCAGTAATAATGTGGAATGCGAGCTAATTAACTCTTGGATGGTGTATGGAAAATGATTGCTTTGTTTATAAGGAACATTTTCTATAGAAAGCGAAGCGATGACTATCATTCTCTTACCTCTATATATACATACGCATTATTGCATTATCTAAATTGTACGTACATTACTATCCATGACTTTTGGCGTTCACAAAATAAGTGAAAAGATTTCCCATAAAAAACCATTATTTATTTAATATAAATAAAAACATTGGACGCATCATAGGAACGAAAAGGGTATTTAATGAACAAGAGCAATCTCAGACGTGTAAATATTTTAAGACTATATGAAAGCGAAATTTAGGAAAACAGAAATCTCAGAGGTGTAAATATCTCAGACTTTGTCAAAGTATAATTTGGGAAAAGAGTAATCTTAGACGTGTAAATAATCTCAGATTTTGCCAAAGCGAATCGTGAGAAAAGAGTAATCTCAGATTTTTCAAAGCGAATCATGGGAAAAGAGTAATCTCAGTTGTGTAAATAATCTCAGACTTTATCAAAGCGAAACTTGGGAAAAGAGAAATCTCAGTTGTGTAATTAATCTAAGACTTTATCAAAACGAAAGTTGGAAAAAGAGAAATCTCAGACTTTGTTAACGTAAAATTTGAGAAAACAGAAAACTCAAACGTGTAAATAATGTCAGACTTTGTCAAAGCAAACCTTAGGGAAAGAGAAATCACAGACGGGTAAAAAATCATAGACTTTATCAAAACGAAAGTTGGGAAAAGAGAAATCTCAGACATTTAAATAATCTCAGACTTTGTTAACGTAAAATTTGAGAAAACAGAAATCTCAAACGTGTAAATAATGTCAGACTATGTCAAAGCAAACCTTAGGGAAAGAGAAATCACAGACGGGTAAAAAATCATAGACTTTATCAAAGAGAAACTTGGGAAAAGAGAAATCTCAGATATTTAAATAATCTCAGACTTTGTTAATGTGAAATTTGAGAAAACAGAAATCTCAAACGTGTAAATAATGTCAGACTATGTCAAAGCAAACCTTAGGGAAAGAGAAATCACAGACGGGTAAAAAATCATAGACTTAATCAAAGAGAAACTTGGGAAAAGAGAAATCTCAGATATTTAAATAATCTCAGACTTTGTTAATGTGAAATTTGAGAAAACAGAAATCTCAGACGTGTAAATAATGTCAGACTTTGTCAAAGCGAAACTTAGGAAAAGAGAAATGTCAGACGTATAAATAATCTGAGACTCTAACAAAGCGAAACTTTGGAAAAGAGAAATCTCAGTTGTGTAAATAATGTTAAACTTTATCAAAGAGAATGTTAGGAACAGAGAAATATCAGACTTTGTTCACGTGAAATTTGAGAAAACAGAAATCCCAGACGTGTAAATAATGTCAGACTTTGTCAAAGCGAAACATAGGAAAATAGAAATCTCAGACGTGTAAATAATGCCAGACTTTGTCAAAGCGTAACTTAGGAAAAGAGAAATCTCAGATGTATAAATAATCTCAGACTCTATCAAAGCGAAACTTTGGAAAAGAGAAATCTCAGTTGATAAATAATTTTAAACTTTAACAAAGAGAATGTTAGGAAAAGAGAAATCTCAGACTTTGTTCACGTGAAATTTGAGAATACAGAAATCCCAGATGTGTAAATAATGTCAGACTTTGTCAACGCGAAATTTGAGAAGACAGAAATCTCAGACGTGTAAATAATTTTAACCTCTATCAAAGATTAGATGAAGATTGGAGACGAGTAACCTCCGGTGTGTGGATAATATCAGAGTTAGCCTCAACTTAGCGTAGTTAAGCTAGAATCTTGTTATAAGACACAAACTTTATGAAGTTCCAAAAACTCTAAGACAAACGGGTACGAGTGTAAGTGAAAAGCAATGTTTTGCTCGGGCTCATTTGCCTAAATCTAAATAATGGTTTGTTCAATTATAAATTCGGCCGGTTGTTTTGTGGATGGAATTTATACAGTTCGTGAACTCCACACACATGGAAATTTCGCAGCGAGATTGCCATTTATCTGTATATTTCCTCCATCGACGAACTTTTCTCCTCTAGTCTCGTAGCCATATCGTCAACACCGTTATAGCTAGGATGCTCTAATGGCCTATAAGCTGTTTTGGCTATTATAGCTATTGAAACCTGACAGTCTGAAAGCTATTTTGCCCTGAATTTCTAGTTAACCATCGTACCGACAGTCTGAAAGTTGTGATGGCCTGACAGCTGTCTTGGCCTGAATACAATGATGTCCTGAATGCTGATTAGGGCTTATAATAACTTCACTTGCGCAACGAAATGGTTTCTGAAACGGACTATATACTTCTCTGGTAGAGATAGCACAATGATGAACTTTAGAACTGGTTACAGATGAACTCATCAGCTATATAAGCATATCAAATAAACGTTTACACGAAAGAGAAATTTTTTTTTTATGAAATTATTAATTATTCCAAGGTTTTATTGAATAATTAATTTGATGGATTAAAATTTGAGTGATGGGCTAAGTCTCACGTATAAAACTGTATACTATATAAGTGTGAACTTGTTTTATTTCAGCGTAAAACTATTTCAATATTAATGTAAAACTCTGAACTGTTGAATGGATTTTCATGACAAAACGGGCAGGTATAATATGCTCTGCTACTCATGAATTGGAATGGTTTATTAATATATTGCGATGGAACTGTTGAGAACGTCGTAAATTAGCTTCAAAAAACAACAAGTAATATGATGATATAGCGTTAGATAAACGTCACCAGGCGACAAAACCCCACGTCACTCAGCCGAGATCGTTAATTATTTTCAAATCTGCCTTCAAATTTTGAAAACCTCATTAAGACGCGAGTCGCCGCACATAAAGGGCTTTTCGAATAAAACAAAAGGTAATTTTCGCTTATTCATTAAACGTAATTAAAAAGGGAGCGATAATGATGGAGCTCAAAAATTAATAAACGTAAAATAATGCCAGGTTCGGGCGCGTATCGTTACGTGATATTATAACATTTTATAAGGAATTCGGCTTAAGTTGATTTAAGCTTGTTTTAGATATTACGTGTCATCGTTTTACTTAGTGAAAGTAGAGCTTTTTAATCATTTATTACGAAAATTGACAGGCCTTTGATGTAGTAGACTAGCTTTGCTAAATGGTGTCACCTGAGTATTTAGCGATTTCGCAGAAATATGATAAAAATAGTTTTAACCGACTTCAAAAAAGGGAGGTTATCAATTCGTCTGTATTTTCTTTTTTTTATGTTTGTTACCCCATATTTCCCGACTGGGTGGACTGATCTTGATGACTTTTGTTTTTAAAAGAAAGGTGGTGCTCGTCATAGGGTCTCAATAGTAGTAGGGCATCCATGAGATAACCGGATAAGTCTTAAATTTGCGTAAGCATGTGCGCGACAAATGGACGAATAACTCAAGATCACGCCAACCGATTTCGATAATTCTTTTTTTATTAGAAAGGATATACTTCAAGGGTTGTTTTGTGATAGTTTGGTAAGGTTCTGATGATGGAATCCATGACAAAGTGACGAAACTCTTCAATTCTTAGGAGCAAATCAACGATCCTCGGCAGAATCTTCTATAAGCTATCCAGATATTTGAGTCGCCTACCGTAACTTCGGTATGGTCAAGTGCTAGTCGTAGTTAAATATGAAGATCAATGGAACTCCTCAACGGCTTACAGTACGAGTGTGATTTTTGGCAAAATCTATAACTGTCTGTAATCAAACGCCAATGACCTTACGTTTGTTGCTGCATTGCAATATTTGAAAGGTGAATTATGTGTGAAGCGGTGGCATAAGGGTTTCAGGTTCGATCCCGGATGTGGCGATATTAATGTAAATTTAACTTTGTAAAGTTATTTAATTTAAACGGTGTTATCTCATATGAGAAATGTGTTTTAGGTGTACATATATTCAGACAAATTTGTTAGTTTACTTCAGATTCACTAAAAATAAAAAAATAAATCTAAATTTTAACAAAAAAAAGAACGGCCTTCAAAAAAAAACTTACAAATACATCAATATGCTCTAAAAAGTAAGAAATAATTGCGTATTCTTTTATAGTGTTCTTCCTATTCTTATATTTGGAGTCGGTGTCAGCCAAGGTGCCAACATATGTAGCTATAGGTGGTAACTTTATATACAAGCTATAGGTGGGAGAGACGCGGGAGCTGCCAAGTGGACACGCGGGTACACCTACTTTGGCTGATGCCGACTCCGAATATAACAATACGAAGAACACTTTAAAAGAATACCCAATTATTTCTTATTTTTTAGAGCATATTAATGTATTTGTAAGTTTGTTTTGAAGGCGGTTCTTTTTTTGTTAAAGTTTATATTTATTAGGAATCATTTCCTAGTAAAGAACTCTTTTTGATAAATATGAAATCAGTCGGGAGTATTCGCTTTCCTACTCAGAAAATTACATTTTGTAATTTATCTGAGTCTTTTGTGTTGGGAGACTTCGGCTGTGTCTAGTTACCGCACTTTTTTGACACTGGGAATGCATTTATGCACCCTGACTAATGTCGGATGTGTAAGTCTCGGCGAGGAGGAGACTTCGCAATACCCATTAAAACCCAGCGGAAACCTCTTTATCCATTAGTGCAATCTCTGAGGAGCGCTCGCACATTCCTCTCTCATATCCCGGCTGAGTCCGACCAAGAGCTCACGATGGCGGCATGACGGGTGCAAATATACGCCTGAAAAGGGTTAGCGCTTGACTGAGATGTCACCTGATGGTAAGTGATTTGTTTGTCGGTACGATTTTGCTGGTGGGCTAGTTACCATAACTAGTCGCGGCCGAAACTTCCCACCAGTCCGGACTCAGACAAATTAGCAAATACAATTTTCTTAATTGGATTGGATTCCGTGGATCAATCTCGTGGTCTCTGCAAGCAAAGCGAGTACTTGCACCAATGCGCCAGGGAGCTCTTTCAGCGAGATGACCGTCTTAAAGAAGAGGGTCCACTCTCGTCCAGTATCTCTCACTGAAGAGTATAGGCCCTAAAACATTTTCCAGCGAAAGATTCAGCGCCACGCTGATGGCCTAGCTACCAACCTACCAGCAAAGACGTACCGCCATGCAAAAGATTTGTGTACGATGCTGTGTAGAAACCATAAGAGGTAAAGTGCCACTATTGCATCTTAGACTGTACCATCACTTACACAGTCCAGCACTAATCAGTCAGCAACAATAAAAAGTATATGTATATACATTTTGTTATTGCACTGCCTGAATCTCTTTAAGGTATAATTAAAAGTTTATTGGTCATTGTTTTTAGAGGAAGTTTAAGAATTATTGTCATCTGTTTATGAATGTCGTTGTTATAAATAGAGCCACCCGACAGATTTGCACACCACAAGGTGACACTCTACAAAACTTGCATCCGCCCCATATTCTCTTATGCGAGCGTAGTGTTCGCTCACGTTCCTGCACGCTGACTGCTTCGACTCCAGACGCTCGTCGATCTCCATAGAGATCTCGACCTCGCAACGGTCAACAGCTATTTTTAAACGCTCTCCGTAGTCTACTTCAAGAGAGCCATCAGTCACCCCAACCCTCTCATTAGAAATGCCGCCTCTTATAGTCTTAGGCTAAACATCCCGCCTAGGAAGAGGCGGCTTAACACGTCCTTGACGACCCAGACGACCAGATTACTATTGACAATGCCCCGTACACTATCACACACACACAGGGTCTTCGCCAGCGAAGACGAGGTCCCTGCTATCTGACGCACCCCGATCGCGGACCAATGGGCGCCAAGACTAAGCACTATCAGTTTACCCCTTTTTAGCAGCAGCAAACGTTACTCCAAGCCTAGGTCCGAGCCTCGCAGGAGGCGCCCTTAGAGCAACGTTTCCCCCACGACGCAGCAGGGCCCTTCTATGGGCCCACCCCTCGGCGGAGCTTCTGCGCTCGCCATCCTTCTCGGTTACGCTGTAAAAGCCAGTAGAGCTAACAGTAACTACACACTTCGATTCGAGATTTACACCATCCGCACGTTTGGACGGCTCGGACTTATTTAAAAGACAACGTTTGTTTGAAAGAAATAGAATACTTGGATTTTACTGTAAAATAACTTGACCTCCCCACTTTTTTAGAAGGCATTCGGACCTACCCTCATTATCATATGTATTAATTAGTAAATATGTACGTGAAATGTTATATTTAAAGAAATATATATTTCATTGAATTATTCGTAAAAGGTGCTACCAAAAGGATATGGTAATAAAAGTAACAAATCAACTGGGTTATTGGAGTATTATTGCTTGTATTGAAGTCCCAGGTTCATTTCTAAAGATTGGCAAATTGAGTGAAGAATATATTCTGCATTGTCTCAATCTACATTTGTAAAAGCCATTGTCAAGTAAACACATGTCTTTAATAAAAGTATGCCTTCCGGTGCCATGCTGTCTGGAAAATATTATAGATAGATATTCCGTTAAAACTGCGGTCCATATGCTTTTTATAAGACAAGCACGTTACCATTTAAGACTGTATCATTGTTTATTATCACAGAATATTCTTTAGACAAAAAATCGGCAACACTGAATAGCCCTTTAAAGACTTAAGTTCAATATTTAGTTATAGCATTGTCTCTTGGAAACATCACGTATACTTTAAAGGTACAATAAATAGTAAAAATCATTAAAATTATTTGAGATTATTTTTAATTATCTAAATACAAAATATACATCGACAACTATATCATCACTGCAAATCGAAGCTAATGTTTTATTTAATTAATTAAATTGTTAGCACTTCTCCTTACAATCAACCTGCATTTCAATATTCTGTTTCTCCCTTATTCTATCTTTTTTATGTTCATTGTAAAGCCATCTGAAAATAAATGAGGTAATTTGATAAATGTAAATACAACTGCAATATATTGAAGTCATTAATTGATAATGTAAGGACTCAATAAGTTAAAGTACCTTGAGTTCGTTGCTATTATAAATCTCGTATCCCTTACATTGCCCGGCCGCATTTTATGGGCCCCGTAATTTGCCGCACTTTTTAACGGATCTAACAGTCGCTTGCCCCACCCCGCATGGTCAAATGACACTAAAGCTCTTGGGACTAAAATGTTAATGAAAGACTACCAAACTTTAAGATTTTTATGTTTGCTAATAGTCAAACTATACAATGATATGATTTGTATATTAAATTAAGACTCTGGTGTAGCGTTATGTTGCGCTACACTTTGAGATTTAAAAAAAAGTCCATCTTGTATTTATAATCTAAAAATAATAAAACTTACCTCAAAAGTTTTCAATGTTATTCACATCACTTATATATACAAAAACATAAATACTCACTAATAATCACTCACAGTTTAGAAAATACCCCAAAAAACTTAACCACCTTAGACGTGACACACATACCGTTAGTAACGGTCACTTTGTAACTAATGTATTTTTTGTTGTTTCTTTTGTCTGGTGTTATCTCTACGCATATTTTGTTACGATAGTTACCGAGAAGTGAATTACATAATACACATTATGACTTTAAAAGACAGAGATGCTTATTATATTTTTGATTGCCCGAGTTGAGACATAATGATAGTTGACATGGGCATAAGCTCACCCAAAAATAATGACAGCTGGTACTGTAAGGATAGCACCCAAGAGGAATACTGCTCCAGGTAAAATCTTGAGGGTTGCAGCATAAACCTTAGAGTAAAGTGGCCCATATATAAGAGGAGTCATTGCTTCTGCGAGGCCAAATAGGGAATTAACTTTACCTGAAACCAATTTAAATCATTTTATTATGATGACATATTACTGCTTGACTGTACTTTCATCATCAGATGAGATATAAAAGATTAGAGCACTTCCATTTTAGATTATATCATCATACGCCATCATCTATAGCCTATAGTCTATATAGTCTGACATGGAAAAGCCTTGTAAAAAAGAATTTAAATAAATATAAGAATACGAAGAACACTATAGAAGAATACGCAATTATTTCTTAATTTTTAGAGCATATTAATATATTTGTAAGTCTATTTTGAAGGCGGTTCTTTTTTTGTTAAATTTTTTATTTATTTTTTGATTTTTAGTGAATCTGAAGTAAACGTGTTGCAATGCAGCAACAAACGTAAGCTCATTGCTATTTGATTACAGACACTTATATTTTCTGCATTAAACCGCACCCTTACTGTAAGCCGTTGAGGAGTTCCATTGATCTTCATATTTAACTACGACTAGCAGTTGACCCTACCGAATTTACGGTAGGCAACTCAAATATCTGGATAGCCTATAAGAGATTCTGTCAAGTATAGTTCATTTGCGCCTAAGAATTGAAGAGTTCTGTCACTTTGTCATGGAATCCATCATCAGAACCTATCTCAAAAGATACAAGAACAACCCTTGAAGTATATCCTTTCTAATAAAAAAAGAATCATCGAAATAGGTTGGCGTGATCTTGAGTTATTTGTACATTTGTCGCGCACATGCTTAATGCAAAATTTAACACTTATCCGGTTTTCTCATGGATGCCATCATCAGAACTGGATTAACTGGATTTAAGTTGCACACTTTAATATTGAAATGTTTTTACTTGAGAAAATCTTAGGTTGTCATTTAGATTTTATATATATCAATATGATAATATAAGGAAAGGTAGGATAATAAAAACAGTTGTTAAGTTATTTGCTCACTGTCGCTGGTATATGTCTATCGCACACTAAGCACTGAGTTGAGAGAGAGGTAAGCGTCTGTCCGAAATGTGGCTAGCACTGGACTAGAGTGAGAGAGTAGGAGCCTGCCTACCGCTGCTGTAAGGGTATTTATTAATAAAAAGTTTTGAGGTATTTGCAATTTGTTACTGGTATATGTCTATCGCATACTAAACACTGACTAGAGAGAAGGGGAAGCGTCTGTACAAAATATGGTCCAAACACCTGGATTATCAAGAGTCAAGGGTTTAAATCCTGTGTAGACACTACTAAGATCTTTTTCTAAAACTTCTTAAGGAAACTTGCACATTTCTAGAGTAATCATAGATTATGTGTAGCCTAATGCGATACATCAGCGTGTTGAACCCAAGCAATAAAAACTCTCTCTCCTATAAATGAAGGGGCGTGTATCCAGCAATGGGCTTACTTAGTTATAGGAGGTAAAATTGGAAATCAGTTAGTATTAGGTAGGTTGTTTGCTCGTTTCTTACAGCTAACAAACTTTTAACAAGCACTTACCAAACTCTTCACCACTGACCAGCTTCGTTGCAATAGATCGCATAGCAATGAATGAAGTGCCATTTAAAATTTCCAATAAAGGTGCTGAAAAGACATACAACGAGGTTTAAGGTTAACGTCGCAGGATAACTGGCAGTTGTGAAACAGCTAAACATTTTTTGGAGTAAGAATAGAAAGGATTACAAATCGCTGAACCAAGTGGTAAGAGAAGCAACGTGTCGACGCTTCGCCACAGCATGGGTCGGTTTCACACGTCACTATAAAAATTTCACAGCAAATTTATTTGTTTCAATTCGAGCAGGATTTCCAGTGCTTTTGAATCGTCAAATATAATGCACTTTTCATGTTAAGTCCAATGTTACGCAGTTCTTTTGTTCTGAGAAGAACCCACAGCAACCTCAGTCAGGTATTATTTTTCAAATCATCGCACTACTTCTCACTATCTTTGCATTTATCTTGTTTAAATTTTCAGTGGTTAATAAATTACTTTTGCGCTCGACCACTTAAGTTTAAATATCTTCCCTGTATCGTCACTTACTATCAGGTGAGATTACTCATCAAGAAACCAATTAATATCAAACTTATCAAGAAACCAATTAATATTACTTGTTTAGATTTATTTATTTATGCAATATGCAATATAATTTTATTGCGTTTCAGTCAGAGTGCTACCATCTTAGAAAATATTACTTACCATCAATACATTCAATCACAACATCACGACTCATACCTCATAGGGGTAGGCAAAGACCACGTCCTTCGTCTTCACTTCTTTCACTCCCGTTAAACCTTTAATAACTGCCTCATTGGTCTAGTGGTTAGCATGTTCGATTACAGACATGAGATCCTTGGTTCTAATCCCGGGTCAGGCCAATTCAAAAATCAATATTGAGTTTTCTATTAGTATTTTCTCAATATTTGCTCGAACTTGGGAAGTTGGAGGTGTTATCCACCCCCGTGCTTCGGAGAGAACGTTAAGCCATCGGTCCTGCGCCTGATCTCTCTCCGGTCGTGTCGGATTCCCGTCACATTGGACTATGAGAGTGAAGGAATAGAAAGTACCCTTGTGTACTATGCCTGCCAATCCGCAGTAGAGCAGCGTGGTGGATCTACGCTCTAAACGCCCTCTCTCCAATGAGTGAGGAGGCCTGTGCCCAGCAGTGAGACGTTAATGGGCTGCTACTTACTGCTGTTATTTTTCTTAAACCTTTCATACAAGTTCGTTAGTTTAGAGTACTCTTGACCTGGCCCTCATTTAAAATGTCCTGGATTTGGTCCAGGAACGTTCGCTTTGTCTTTCCCATTCACTCTTGACTCATAAATTCTTTTTAGCAGTCTCCTTTGAGTCAAACCAGTATACCTTTCTCAGTTTTAGTCACTACGTCTACTTTTATACCACAACGTTCTCCATCAAAAAAAAATGTAAAATATTTAATTAACATCATAATAATTTAGCACGTATTATTTAAATATTAAGAAGGGATATCATTCGTTTGATTAGATTATTACCTATCGGATGTTAACCTCACCTCGTTCTTGTGTAAAAATATCATAACATTTCTATATATTATTACGTAAAGTAAAATATACATACATAGCATCACGCCTCATTCCCATTGGGGTAGGCAGAGACAACATCCTTCCACTTGCCCCGATCCTTGCATATCTCCTTCGCTTCTTTCATTCTCATTAAACCTTTCATACAAGTTCGTCGGTTTAGAGTACTCTTGACCTGGCCGTTATTTAAAATGTCCTGGATTTGGTCCAGGAACGTTCGCCTTGGTCTTCCCCTTCCAACTTTCGCATTCACTCTTGACTCATAAATCCTTTTTGTCAGTCTCCTTTCATTCATTCTCTCTACATGCCCAAACCATCTAAGCATACCTTTCTCAATTTTAGTCACTACGTCTTCTTTTATACCACAACGTTCTCTTATCACACTATTTCTCACTCTGTCACTCAGTTTTAATCCACTCATGCTTCTCAACGCTCTCATCTCTACCGCATTTATTTTACTTTTGTGATTCTTCTGCAATACCCAACTTTCACTACCATGCATAAGTGTTGGCACCAACACTCCAGCATGCACATACATTTTAATGTGTGAGGCAAAAATGTTGTACCCCTCTTTACGACAATTGCGAGGACTGAGGACTATGAAATTACAGAAGGTTATAGTTCATATAGAGAAGGAGTGCAAAATGTTAATATTTTTCTAAAACAAAGCAAAAATAAACATTCAACAAGCTCTTCAACAGAGCTTTTCAACAGGTGGGCCTAAAAATTAACATGGATAAGACGAAAGTTATGTCCAATATCCATATTCCGTTCCACCCAGTCATCGTTGAGAACACGACACTCGAAATTGTTGACGAATATACATACCTGGGACACATAGTCCAGATAGGTAGGTCCAATTTCGAGAAGAGAGAGGTCAACCGCCGGATCCAACACGATTAGGCAGTATTCGGAAAGCTACATAAGATCTTTTCCTCCTATATCGCTCAGTGCCTGAAGACTAAAGTCTTCGAACAGTGCGTGTTGCCAGTGATCACCTTTGGATCGGAAACGTGGTCGCTGCCTATGGGCCTCATTCTAAAGCTCAAAGAGTTTCTCTTCGCGATCAAATCAGAAATGAGGAGGTCCGTCGAAGAACCAAAGTAGCCCTAAGAATCACAAAAGCTGAAGTGGCAATGGGCGGGGCACATAGTCCAATGAACCGATGGACGTTGGGGTTCGAAGGGGGTGGAATGAGGACCCCGCATCGGAAGGCACACTGTAGGCAGACCCCCCACAAGGTGGACCGATGACATAAGGAGGGTCGCCGGTAGCCGCTGGTGCCAGGCGGCATAAGATGAGGTGAGACTTATGTCCAGCAGTGGACGTCCATTGGTACAAGTGAGATATACTCTTCTGTCATCCGCTGACAATTATGTCAAACGAAATAAGGTTACATTAGAAAAGTTACTATGGTGGTTAAGTTTACTTAACATTTCTGATGTTCTATGTAACTTTCTTAATTTTTTCTTTCACAAAATCCATCTCCTGACTATAACAAACGGAATAACAAAAGAATTATAGAAATCGGTCAAGCCGTGCACGCGTGATGCCGTGACATACGGAAATAATAATTTTTATATATAAATAGATTATTAGAATAACTTTTAATGAGTACAGTCTTTGACAACAGAACCTTAATAATGTCCAAATTTATAATTTAAATTAATTATGGTAGCAGCACTTGTTGGCAATAACAAAAAGTTTCTTGTAGACAGAAAACACACCGCGTTGCAAATGACGATACTGCTACAAATTCAGTTAACAGACACTTACTTGAACAATAGTTATTGCTCAAAGTTTAGCACTATTCAAAGAGCTTGAGCTTTAAGCTCATCGCTATTGATTATAATCAAGACAGTTAATACTTGATAACTTCAGTGCAAGTATTAGCTTATTTAAAGTGGATTAACGAGTATATAAGACGATGGTAATTATATATATTTTGTCCACGACGTAAAATTGACTGCATCTTAAAGAAACTTAACACTGAAATGAAGTTCTCAGCTCAAAAATCCCACTGACCGTCATTATATGCCGAGACCCCTTCGCGATGCCATTGAAATCAAAAACAAACCAAAATTCAAACGCGAAGATGGTTTTAAACTGGCAGATACTAGGAGGAGGTTGAAGATCTAGCAGAATAACTACCTCTTATAGTCTAAACGAGCTCTGAGGTACGTCAGAAATTACTTCATACTTCGTGATGCTCGAGGTATTCATCCATCTCCACGGTATTGCCAGCCAAAACCAAAGACCAGCAAATACAGGGCGTCCCCTGATTTATAAGCTCTTGCTGTTGTCACCAACTGACGTAGACGATGATAGTGATGACGACGTGGTGGCAATGATGCCATCGTTCTGGAAAATATACAGGAATGGCTTTTTTTCGTTGGGAAATGCATTCATGCACAAACGTGTGAAAGTCGGCGAACGAGACAAGTTCGAAATACCCACTAAAATCCAACGGAATCCACTTCCTCCGAGTGAGACACTAGAGCACATTCCTACCTGGTAGGTAGGTTAGTTGCGTAAGCATGCGCCTTCTAGTATCCCACCTCCTTCGGTGATGAGAGGGAATATTTACTGCATTTTCCCTCTGAAATTCTGGTCAAGTCTCCTTTAGCGAGACTATGGACTTGAGACGAAGGGCACTCTCATCTAACACTTCTCACTGGAGAGTATCGTGCCTACAACGGTCCTCAGCGAGAGACCTCCACCGTTCAGAGAAGGAGAAGTGACGTGAGATCCTCGGGCTGGACAGCTTGACATAATGTGGTGCGATATATTGAAATAACCTGGATGAAACTGCTAACGATAATAGAGGATACCAGCCCCTTTAAGTATGCATAATAGATCACTGCTGCCCGAGGAAATACCCGGGCATTGAGACCAAGCCTCAAGGCCTAACAAAGTTGACAAGATCCCTGGATTGGATACGTAGAATCTCGTGGTGAAGTTATTCCAAAGCAGCAAGCGACACTTTTTCCAAAAAACCAAGTTAGTCGTAAATGAAAAATGTTTTGGAGTTCAACTTGGGATTATTTTCATTTTTTAAATAGTTATATCTTTTGAATGTCGGATTTTAATAATTTAAAAAGTAGTTTCAGGTATTGGAACAAGATAAAAGAGCCGTTATAGTGGAATGACTATAGGAGTTAGACATATAGTCTTAGGTCATAGGTCTTCAGTTCTTGTAGGTTCGGTTTGTTCTTGTTCAGTGTTTGGGCCTTCAGGGTTTGATAGTTCGGTCGTCGGTTGTTCAGGCTTGGGTTTTTGGGTTTCACTGCTTCTGATTCGGTACCGGTTCAGAGGTCACAATTCGCGCTTAATAGAGATCTACTCCGGTCGGGAGTCTAAGGCTAATAGTAAGTGAGTAAGTAGCAGCCCATTAACGTCCCACTGCTGGGTACAGGCCTCCTCACTCCGAGGAGCGAGGGTTTTTAGAGTATAGACCCACCACGCTGCTCCACTGCGGATTGGCAGACATAGTACACAAGTGCACTCTCATAGTCCGATGTGACGGGAATCCGACACTCGCGCAGAGATATCATGCGCAGGACCGACGGCTTAACGTGCTCTCCGAGGCACGGGGGTGGATCACACCGCGAACTTCCCAACTTCGGGTAAATATTGAGAAAATCCTAATAGAAAACTCAATATTGATTTTTTAAATTAGCCTGACCCGGGACTCGAACCCAGGACCTCCTGTCTGTAGTCGAACATGCTAACCACTAGACCAATGAGTAGTCTAAGGCTAATGTGTCGATGTAAACTCTAGGAATGCCCTTTTATATAACGCTCCCACCTGACATGCACATGCAGCATGACGAGCGGGAGAGAGGCCGATTGCGGGTGCTGGGGTAGATGCTCCCGTCCAACACACCAGTCATAGTGAGTATTTACGTCGCAAATGAAATGTGTATGGCGAATTACGAACCGACTGGATTAATAATTTCTTTATATTTCGCAATTTGAAATCATTTTTCACTTATACATCTCTCTGTTGGGATAAAGGGATATTCATTCTTAGTGAACGTCTACGTTGCGACAGGTATTTCAAATTGATTAATTGAAAATAGTCGTCTCTCGTTTATATATCTCCATCTTATCTGACTATGACAAAAATCGTTCTTAGTGAGCATCAACATTGCAGCAGGAGGAACTATATCAAATTCCCACCCAATCAGATTAGACATTAAGGTGTAAATTGAAAGGTTGAAGACAAAATAGTTAAAGAAACTAATACAGAGTACGAGTAGATCGTTATTATAACTTAGATCAATTCATTACTAAAACCTGACTTAGCGTCACATAGTTGCCGACAATTATTGCTTTAAGTTTCTTACTCTCGCAGACAAGTTGTGAGAAACTTAGTTTTTGATTGGAATTAGTTAATGTTTACTTGTTTAGTTTTCTAGCAATATTTTGGAGCAGAAAAAGCAATTTTGTACAGAAGAAACAAATTTCTTAAATATTGAAGTTAAATAAAAAACATGGATGCATTATTTTATTTATCATTACGTTATAAACTAAATAAAACTTAACATACACATTACATAAAAGGAAAAAATATATGATAAATACTTTAAGGAAAAGAGTAAATAGCAGTCTTTTAACGTGCCACTGCTGGGGATAGGTCACTCCTGTGTAAAAACTATACGAGGGAAACTACCTCCAACCTATTTATCATAAAAATATTCATCATACTTTGATGATTAATATAAAAGCAACAGTATTGTATTTATAGCCTCATATCTTAAAAATTAAAACTTATCTTAATGGTTTTCACTTATATAATCAAAAATACAAATAATCACTAATAAACACTCACAGTTTATCATCAGTTTCTTGCCCTTATCCCATTAGGTGGGGTCGGCACAGCATGTTTCCTTTCGCCACTTCACTCTATCTGCTGTCATTTCTACATTCACTCTCCTTACACACATATCCTCTTTCACACAGTTCATTCACACTTTTATTGGTCGCCCTCTCCCGGCCCTGCCGCTTACCATCATATTTGGGACACTCTTGCATACATGGCTTTCCTCCTTTCCCATGACATGTCCATACCAAGCCGTCCACTCTTTAACTTCTCGGTCACTGATTCTACTTTCACACTTCCTCTAATATACTCATTCCTAATCTTATCTAATTTTGTCACTCCATGCATCCATCTCAACATTCGCATCTCCGCTGCATGCAATATCCTTTCATTCTCCCCTTTGGTGACCCAGCACTCTGATCCATACAAGATAACAGGTCTTAAGATCGTCTTATAAATTTTCCCCTTTAGTTTAAGGGGCATCCTGGCATCTCCGCTTCATCCAACCTGCATTTATCCTGTTAGTAACATAATACCACAAAAAAACCTAACTACCTTCGACGCGACACACGCACCGTTAGTAACGGTCCCTTTGTAGTTAATTTATTTTTCTATTGTCTGGCGCTATTTTGTTACGACAGTTACCGAGAGTTGACATGGGCATAAAGAATAATAACTGAAAAGAAACCTTACCTAAGTATATTTCCAAATCATTTCTTGCGAAGGCGTATGCAAATGATGCTATTATTTTGCTCATGTTTGAAATAATACCTAATATTGTGTCGTCCAGCTTCAAATAATTACTAAATAGACTTATGGAGAACGCAGTTCCTGAAACATTAGAATAGCATCTTAAAGTTACAGGTCTCCTACATTATATCAAAGACTGTTAAAAATATAAGCAAAAAATCAATTTGAGTCTTAGTTCAAACTATTTCTATATAACAACGTGAGTCTCATGCAAAGTAGGGCGACATCAATTTGATGCTTATGCCTCTGTGCCTCTGCTATATAAATCGCTGATATCTTCTAAGATATCCATTTTAATGAAATACTGTTTTGCACAGTTTTGATCTACATGAAATATACAATGTTTATAATGTGTTTAATTGGATAAAAAATAATATTGTCTTGTACAAAATGGCTTGGTAAATAACATATATTTTTTTAATAAGTAGAAGATAAAAATAGTTACTATGAGTTAGTTTTTACAGATAAATATATATAAAAAAAAAATTTATAACGCTCTTTTTACAATATACAATTTCTTTGTACATTAATTTTATCTATTTTGTAAGATTTAGCTAACATTGGGATTTAAACGCAATAATAATATGTTTATTACGTCACATTAGAAATTATAGATTTTTGGCTTTTTTGTACTTTAATATGTATGTTTTATACATATAATCCTTTCTCATTAATCACTCTATGTATTGCTGAAAATTGCATTAAAATTCATTTAGTAGTTTAAAAGATATAAGCGAACAGGCAGCGGATGCCACTTCAAATCCTTTTGATGAATACTTTGATAGCGGACGGACTTGATAACTTAACAGATATTGCCAAGTATGCTTTTATAATAAATACTTAGATTATAAACATAGAGACAATCAGTCAAGTTTCGCATTTATTACTATATTTACTCTTATATTAACTTAGAAACAAAAATAAAAACTATTACACAGAGGACATCTTATCAGACAGATGGTGTAGGAGCTATATCTATAAGTTACATAATAGTGTGTTATATATGTCGGAGGGCAGATGTCTGTGGAACGCTGGTGCCATCTATCGGCGTGGACAGAGTCAATGGTGGCAGCCCGGCGGGAGTCTCTCGGCAGTTGTCGAGTAGCGCTCGACCGGAGCTGTCTACTGTTGGAACTGTCGCGTTCCTAGCTATTAGTGTTAATGAGTTCGTGTAAATTACGTAAACATTAAGTGATTGAACATTATAATCCGAGTTAGTTAATAAAGTGTTTGATTGCACTAACATTACCCACGAACGCCCACAGAATAAGAAATTAAACAATGGATCCAATTAATAACGATGTCAGCGGAGAACCCTACGCCCTTGTGCTTTATGCACATACTACATATTACATATACTTATACATAAATAACATACTTAGATATATATAAAATACATATAATATAAGAATAAACTCATCGTGAGTCTTGGAATAAAGTGAAAACGACAATTTTGCTTCCTCTTAGAAACTGTTCCTAAATTTCAAATTGTCGTTCAGAAATCAAATTGAATTACAAAAAATAAAATACTTGTGTTTTTTCATTTGTTTTTGATATATGACATTGACAACTAATAATTTCTGAACGCATCTGTAATATTTTTACGGATTTTGGCGGGAATTTGGGCGTAAAGGTCACGTTATTGACTAAAGGAGGAGGTTATCTATTCGTGTGTATTTTTTTTATGTTTGTTATCTCATATTTTCCGACTGGATGGACTAATCTTGATGATTTTTTATACGAAAGGTGGTGCTCGTCATAGGGTCCCATTTTTTTAAAGCAGTTCTGATGATGGCATCCATGAGAAAACCGGATGAGTCTTAAATTTGCATAAGCATGTGTGCAACAAATGGACGAATAACTCAAGATCACGCCATCCGATTTCGATGATTCTTTTTTTATTAGACTATACTTCAAGGGTTGTTTTGTGATAGTTCGGTTAGGTTCTGATAATGGAATACATGATAAAGACGGAACTCTTCAATTCTTAGGAGCAGATCAACGATACTCGGCAGAATATATTTGGAGTCGGTGTCAGCTGCAAATGGACACGCGGGGAACATTTATCTTGGCTGACACCGACTCCGAATATAAGAATACGAATAACACTATAAAAAAATACGCAATTATTTCTTACTTCTTAGAGCATATTAATATATTTGTAAGTTTGTTTTGAAGGCGGTTCTTTTTTTGTTAAAATTTCTATTTTGTTCCAGTTCTGACCACATTTTTACTACTTTATTTAGCATTAAATATTCTTTTATGATTCTTTATGTTTGTATAATATTAATATGTGTTGTTTCTTACCTATTAAATTTGTAACGATGCTGTAAGTAGACCACATACTAAATTTAACTTCGTCCCAATTGAATCTGTATCTTGTAAATAGATACATTATTGAGAATTCACCTGAAATATAAGTTATATTACAACAACAATAAATTACCGCTTTGTTCAAACGCTGTTTTATAAAACCCGAGTAAATATTTTACACAAATACTTTGCTTTATCTCTGTAAGAGTTATCTTGTAAATATAAATAAAGAAAACGGAAAGTATTATATGATAAACAACATAAATATGTTACGATAACTCGATGAAAATGTAGTCAAAGCGTTCGTATATTAATCTTTATATATATATATGTATATATATACATATATTTCGGAGATTATATGTCGGAGTGCAAGAGTCTGTGGAACACTGGCGCCATCTGGGTATCGGCGTGGGGGCAGAGTCAATAAGTGGCAGTCCGACCCGTCTCTCGGCAAAATGTTTGATTGCACCAACATTACCCACGAACGCCCACAGAATAAAAAAAAATTAAATAATGGAACCCATTAATGACGATGTTGGCGGAGAACCCTGCGCCCCTGTGCTTTATACTTCTCCGTTCTCTCTTATTCTCCATATATATAACACTTATGTGCGTGTTTATGTCACTGAACATCTCCTAAACAGCTCGGCCAATGTTGAATTTTGTTTATTCATGAACGACTGAAAATCTAAAGTTACGAGGGCTTATTCGCGCCCAATTATAACAAGAACTTAAAATAAACTCAGTCGGGTATCTTTCTTGAAGTAAAACTTCTTAACGCTTACTTGACTTGGGGGATAAGCTGTTGAACACGTGACGAGAGCGTTACGAAAAGTATGACCGGCCGAATGGAAGTTGAAAACGTTTTACTCCAGTCGTGGGGTGTAAAGCTCTTTTCATATTGATCTCGATGATTCTTTTTTTTATATGAAAGGTGGGGCTTGTCGTAGTGTTCCATTTTTATGGTGCAGTTCTGATGATGGCATCCATTAGAAACCCGTAAGTAAAGTAAGTAAGTAAGGAGTAGCCCTTTAACGTCCTACTGCTGGGCACAGGCCTCCTCACTCATAGGAGAGAGGGTTTTTAGAGCATAGACTCACCACGCTGCTCCACTTAGGATTGGCAGGCATAGAACACAAATGCACTCTCTATTCTTTCACTCTCATAGTCCGATGTGACATATGTGATAGATCAGGCGCAGGACCAACGGCTTAACGTGCTCTCCGAGGCACTGGGTTGGATCACACCGTCTACTTCCCAACTTGACCTCATGTCTGTAGTCGAACATGCTAACCACTAGACCAATGTGGCAGTTGAGAGTTGAGAAAACCATATTCGACGATTTGTTTTTTTATTGGAAAGATATGTTGTAATAGCGGTTTGATGATAGTTTGGTTAGGGTTTGATCATGGGATGCATAAAAAAGTGATGGAACTCTTCAGTTCTTAAGAGCAAATTAACGATACTCGGCAAGGTCTTTTATAGACTATCCAGATATTTGAGTCACCTACCGTAACGTAGGTATGGTCAAGTGATAGTCGTAGTTAAATATGATGAACAAAGGATCTCCTCAAAGGCTTACAGTAAGGGTGCGATTTGTGGAGAATATATAACTGTCTGCAATCAAATTGCACTGAGCTTACGTTTGTTGCTGCATTGCAATATTTCCTTAAGGTGTATTAAGTGTTGGTAGGCGAGTGGGGGGGAAATTATTCGATCCCGATGAAATTGTTGTTTAAACGGTGCTACCTAATGTGACGAACACAGTTTTTGAATTGAAACTTCTTTAGGTATACGAGGGTAAAAGTTTCACTTCTGACATGCGTACTACTACCAAATTTCCACGAGATCATGAAGCACGTGACACCCAAGGCAACCTATAGTTTTATATAAATTTCCTATAAGACGAAGCATCCTTCTTAGCCCTTTATGTTTTCGCTTTTAATATTGTAGTTAGATAGATAGAAAAATCAGTTCGAGTACTTGCTTCGCTAGCAGAGGCCGAGAAAATTGCCTTTTCTAATTTTTCTGAGTCTGGACTGGTGGAAGGTTTCGGCAGTGGCTAATCACCATGCTACCAGCAAAAACCTACCGCCAAGCAAGAGATTTTCGTGTTTTGGAACGTAAATAAGTAGTTATAAAACATGTAATAACTTACCTTGCAAGGGTCCAAATACTACATAAACGACTATAAGTAGGAGACAAACGCGAAGCCTTCGATTTCCATTGTCATTTCTGAAGGCGACTCTAAATGTTTCCATGACTAGTTTGATATCGAGAAATTCTTTGAAAAAACCGAAAAATCCTTGATACTTCTGAAAAATTAATGATTTATGACATATATCTTATATAAATTAAATGTCTGTCATTTTATCTATCTTATAGCAGTATCATCAAAAGGAATAATTTTGGAAAAAGTCGTTATTTTCAAATTAATAACGGGACATTTCAATTTGTGTTTATATAGGTATATTAAAAAGCAATTTTGTACATATATTTGACTCTATGTTACTTTAAAATGCATTGTTGTCATTAAACCTTCCTTCATCATCATTGTCACCAGAACTTAGTTTATAATTCACTATTTTAATTAGACCTTACTTTATAATGCAATTCAATCAATACCTAACTTTTTATATACACTGCTCTCATCAGACCTTACTACATCATGCACTGCTCCCAACAAACCTTACTACATCATATACTACTCTCATCAGACTTTACTATATCATGCACTGCTCTTAACAGACCTTAATTTATAAAGTAAATCACTCAATATACCTTACTTTTTTATACACTGCTCTCATCAGACTTTACTATATCATGCACTGCTCTCATTAAACTTTATTTTATCATGACTTCTCTCATTAGACCTTTATCATGTACTGGTCTCAATAGACCTTACTACATCCACTCTTCTCATCGGATCTTACTCAATCATCTAACATCTGCTATTATACTTATCAAAAGACTTACTTCAATTAAAGACGCTTTTTTTTTGAATTTGGTATAACTTTATACGGAGAAAAAGTTGAAAAATCCGATTAAGCGGTAAAAAACGCCATTAAAGAGTTCATCGTTTCTTATCCCCTTACAAAAGTCTTTATTTTCTTATTCAGAATCAAAAGTGTTGTCAAACTTATATCTGTATATCTGTATATCTGTCATTCGTCGAAGTTGGACGTCATACTTTTCGTCTTCAAATTAAAATAGTTTTTACGTGCAAATAGTTTGCAATCTCACAGTTACCCTAATTAATAGTGAAATTAACAGCCTGGGAAGTGTTTTTATATCTAAATCTTGTTGATTTAACGTGTTAAATATTCAAAATCGCTTCATATTTCTAGTTTAGTGAAGTGCTGTCAAAAATAACATTCTGAAATTACCCGCTTTGTCTAGCGTGGCTATTAGTTAGCTATATTGATTACCAACAGTTCTTGTTTTTCAATAGATCCCGTAACAACATTACAGCGCAGTTTGTAAAATTAGTACTTTATACGTACGTCAGTGCCGGATCGATCCTGTATTGTGTTCAACAAAAAAAAAAAATATTTTTTTTGGTTTTATTAATTTACTGCTTTTATTTTAACTCAATTATGATTTGCAGTACATGCAACTCTAGCATTTTAGTTACTTAAAAACGTGTAAGATGTTCTAGCAGTGACTGTTCCAATATATACCATTCGGATTGTGTTAAAAACATTGATAATGCTACTCATCGATCGAAGTGGATATGCCCGGCATGTATTGTCAAGCGTCCCAAAGATAGTTCTAAAACACCTATAAGTATTAAAGGGAAAAGACTGCAGAGTGCGGATGTAGAACTCCACCCAGAATCTGCCAAAGTATTTGACCCGTCTTTGGACGCTATAATGACCGAAATACGTGGGTTTCGCACCGAAATGTGTGAAAAGTTCGAATCGCAACAGTCTATACTCGACACTTTCAGTGGCACTTTAAGTAAACTGCAAGAAGTAGTTAAAGAAATTATATCTAATTTCCATTCGATACAAGCTGAACTAAACGACGCCATGAAATCTCTTAATTTTTTGTCCGATTCTCATGATGAACAAAAGGCTTATAACAAAGAATTAAATGAGAGAATATCGAAACTCGAGTCTGATAACACAGAATTGCGGTCGAAGTCATCAGAATTGGAACTTAAGATAACACACATGGAACAACAGTCTCGTGATTGTAATTTGGAAATTCAATGTGTCCCTGAGCACCGCTCTGAAAATCTCTTAACAATAATAAATCAATTGGCCACTGTGGTAAACTTTGAACTGTCGGCTGCAGATATAGTGGGCTTTCATCGAGTTGCTAAAATGAACTCAGAGTCGACTCGACCGCGCGCTATTATTGTTAAGTTATCTAGTACCCTCAAACGTGATAACTTTTTGGCTGCAATAAAAATGTTTAACAAAAAGCATGTCGGCGATAAACTCAATACCTCACACCTGGGACAGGCAGGAACCCAAAGACAAGTTTACGTGACTGAACATTTGTCTCCAAACAATAAACGTCTTCATGCGTCTACTAGACTTGCGGCCAAAGAGAATAAGTATAAATATGTTTGGGTACGTAGTGGTCGGATTTTTGTACGCCGAAATGACGAGTCTCAATCAGTTTGGATCAAGAACATGGACTCACTACGTTTACTGTAACATTATTATTATTTCTGATTATTCTTTTTCGCATGTATTTAGGTCTTTAGTTATTTTACATTCAATTTTAAACTTTTGTATCAGAATGTTAGAGGTCTTAGAACAAAGACAGATGAGCTATATCAGTCAATATTGCGTTTTGATTATGATGTAATTATCCTTACAGAAACGTGGCTAAATGAAACGGTTTTCGACCATGAAATTATAGACGATAGGTATATTGTTTTTAGACGTGACCGTGCTTCAACGTCCTCATCTGCGTGTAAGTCTGATGGTGGTGGAGTGTTAGTGGCAATTCATAAAAAATTTGATGCACACAGGAAAGTTACATTTGAATGCTCTTGTGAAGAAGTTTGGGTATCGGTTAAATTTGGTATAAACAAATATTTATATATCTGCGCAGTTTACGTTCCCCCTCCTGTCGATGCCAGATACATGGATATTTTTTTAAGAAACGTGGCAAGTATAAGTCAAAATTCAATATCATCATCGCACTTATTAATCATAGGTGATTTTAATTTATCGCATCTGTCGTGGCAGGCTTTACCTGGAAATCATTTTCTATCTCCCCTTCCCTCAAATCATTTAATTGTGAACAATTTTCTAGACACATTGTCATTTTGTAACCTATACCAATATAATCGCATTTTAAATAACAACAACAAAATGCTTGACCTAGTCATATCGAATCATTCATTAGTTACGGTAAATGAGTCGATGTCTCCATTACTTCCAATTGATCCCCATCATCCGGCCTTGAAAATTGTTTTTGATATAAATACTACACGATCTCTAAATAATCACTCGGCTGCCTCCCTTAATTTTAAATTAGCTGATTTTGATTCGATTAATAATGATCTCTCGCTTACTGATTGGGAAGTACTTAACTCTGCAGAATCGATTGATAGTGCTGTTGACTTGTTCTATGATATACTAATGCCAATTGTTTATTCACATGTCCCGTTAACCAAAAAGAAAACAAATTATTACCCTTTTTGGTTTTCTCGTTGCCTAATAAAAGCTTTGAATGAAAAAGCTAAATATCACTATAAATACAAGAAGTACAAAAATGAAAGAGATAGACTTTCATTTGAAATCATTCGTCATCGCTGTGATTTGCTCATTTCCGAATGTTACAAACAATTCAAAAAATCAGCTGCAAATAATTTACGTAATAATCCGAAATATTTTTGGCGGTTTTGTAAACACAAGATGACAAACAGCAACCCCATTCCAAATGAAATGTTTCTGGACCAAGACAGAGCAATAGGCGGTCAAGAGTTATGCGAGTTATTCTCAAAATATTTTCAGTCAGTTTATGCGCATTCTGCCATAAATCATCAATTTTCTACATTAGGTAACAATTTCAAACCCAGCTTTAACGAATCAATATCAGCTTCTTCTGTATATGTATGTCTAGATGACGTTCGTAAGTACCTAGGCACTCTTAATATCAACAAGAGCTGTGGACCGGACCTAATTCCACCTATTTTACTCAAAAAGTGTGCTGAAAATCTAGCCTACCCCCTAACATTTCTTTTTAATTTATCGCTGAAAACTGGTGCATTTCCCACAAAATGGAAAATAGCCCATGTTACCCCCATACATAAGACTGGATCATTAGAAAATGTCGCAAATTACAGACCAATCTCGATATTGTCGTCATGTGCCAAAGTTTTTGAAGCACTTGTCCAACGGAATCTTCTTCATCTGTTAAGAAAGTACATAAGCCCAAACCAACATGGTTTTATGCCATGTAGGTCAACTACTACGAACTTAATTGGTTATGTCACGGATATTACTGACGCGCTAGATAAAAATATCGAAGTACACGCTGTATATACCGACTTCAAAAAAGCCTTTGATTTAGTAAATCATGACTTATTATTGTTTAAACTAAATCACTTAGGAATTCACGGTTCTTTGTTAAGGTGGTGTGAGTCATATTTAAAAAATCGATCCCAGTTAGTGTCTCTCTTTGGTTTTAAATCTCAAATTAAAACTTGTCCCTCGGGCGTTCCCCAGGGATCTCACTTGGGCCCCCTCTTATTTTTAATCTTCATCAACGATCTTGGTGACATTCTTACATCAAATTTTAAATTTTATGCTGATGACTTAAAAATATATCGTACCATTTCAAGTAATATTGATCGCCTCTTACTTCAAGAAGATATCAACAATGTCACAATTTGGTGTAAGAACAATTTAATGGCACTAAATATTGAGAAATGCTTGACTATAAAATTTACAAAAAAAAAAGAGACACTAAATTACATTTATTACGTGGACAACTCTCCGTTACGGGAAGTAGATGTTGTCCGTGATTTGGGAGTTCATTTAGACAGTAAACTTTCTTTTCGCTGTCACTATGATGCAATTATAGCAAAGTCTTCCAAACTAGCAGGTTTCATTTCGCGACAATTAAAGTTGTTCCAAGATCCGAACCTTGCACTTGTGATTTATTTTTCACTTGTGCGAAGTATCTTGGAATACTGTAGCCCAGTTTGGACCCCATGCTATAGCGTTCATTGTGATAGGTTAGAACGTGTTCAAAAACGCTTTCTCTACCACTTATCATACCATAATAGGAGATGCCGTGAGTTGAAATCATACGATTCACGTCTAAAACAATACAATTTACATTCCTTAAAGAATAGACGCAAAATGTTAGATATGATCCTGGTTTTTAAGATTTTAAACGGTTATGTTGATTCTCCAGAGATGTTAGAACGTTTACAATTTTGCATTCCACGGTCTGGTAGTCGCTTGCAAAATCGAAAGACATTTCAATTGCCAATTTGTCGTACAAACATAGCACAACACGCAATCGTGAACCGTACCTGCTCTCTGCTAAACGCATACAATTGTGATATGTTTTCGTTTTCTCTGGCCTCTTTCAAACTGCATGTCAAAAATCTTTTTGTTTAGTTTTAAGAATAATTTTAAAATTTTAGTTTAAGTTGACGCCTACTTCACGCAAGCTGTGGTCACTTCGAGTAGGTAACAATCCCGCACAACACATCTAATGACAATTGTAATTGTAATGCTAGGGATTGTTGCCAGTTTAGTGACCCAAATAAAAAAAAAAAAAAAAACTTTATTAAGTTTGAACTCTATGAACTATTAAGCCTTTTTTAAGAAGCAAATGACTTCGCAATGCAACTAATATCTGTTAATTTTTATAATTGTTTAAAATCTAATTACATTTAGTATTAAATCAGGAATTATTAGTAATGTTATGTTAACTTCAAAGTTTGTCTTAGTTATGACAAGATTGCTACTACAATTTGTCAAGTTGCATCTTAACTTGATTAACTACATCTTATTATCTCTCAAGACATCAAAAATTTGAATATAAACCTGCTTAATTTACTGGCAAAATAACGCTTTATATCGGGTTAGCAGAAATATTGTATACGAGTAAGTACGCGATATGAATTATAAATGTCGTTACATAAAATATTTTACGACAAAGTTAAAATGTTGTTAGTTATCGTCAGCGTATAATTTAGTTCTTAAATTTTATGAACACAAACTGTTCATATATCTAGAATAAAAGAAAATGCATGAGAATCGGTGAAAACTTGGAGGAATTGAGTAAGTAAGTAAGTAGCAGCCCATTAACGTCCCACTGCTGGGCACAGGCCTTCTCACTCCGAGGAGCGAGGGTTTTTAGAGCATAGACCCACCACGCTGCTCTAGTGCGAATTGGCAGGCATTGTACACAAGTGCACTCTCTATTCCTTCACTCTCATAGTCCGATGTGACGGCAATCCGACACGACTTGAGAGAAATCAGGCGTAGGATCGACGGCTTAACGTGCTCTCCGAGGCACGGGGGTGGATTACACCGCCATCTTCCCAACTTCGGGCAAATATTGAGAAAATCTTAATATAAAACTCAATATTGATTTTTGAATTGGCCCGACCTGGGACTCGAACCCAGGACCTCATGTCTGTAGTCGAAAATACTAACCACTAGACCAATGAGGCAGTCGGAATTGAGTACGTTGTCGTAATTCTATTAATGGGAAGTGTGAGTTAAGTTTCAACAGACATACACACAAATGAGCTTCGTGTAACGAGTAACAGAAAATTTCCATGCCATGTCATTTTGGGAGAACTAAAATAAGAGAAATAGGTAAAGGAAAGGAAATTGTCAGAAAAAAATAGCTATAAAGAGATTAAACCGCCCAAGTCATTATAGTTTTCTTTTCTCCTTTACTTGTACATACATACAGGGACCACGTCCTTTCACTTGCCACGGTCCTTGCATATCTCCTTCGCTTCTTTCATTATCATTAAACCTCTCAAACAAATTTGTCGATTTAGAGTAATCTTGACCTGGGCCTTATTTAAAATATCCTGGATTTGGTTCACGAACATTCGCGTTGGTCTTCCCCTTCCGACTTTCCCATTCACTCCTAACACATAAATCCTTTTTGTCAGTCTTCTTTCATTCATTCTCTCTACGTGCCCAAATCATCTAAGCATACCTTTCTCAATTTTAGTCGCTAGATCTTCTTTTATAACATTCTCTTACTTTGTGCCTCAGTTTTATTCCACTCATTTTACTTTTATGCTTCTTTTACCAAGTCTTTCGCTACCATACATAAATGTTACAGTCTAGCCCTTTGAGACACCATCTGGCTATTCATAAAGACGTGCTGAGCACCATTTACCATATTCCTTGCATTCACTCTCGTTTCAATATCACTTTCACATGTTCCATCTTTTGTAAATTTCCCATTTATACAAATTCTTTCACATCTTCCACTTGTAATGTGCGATAAATTACATCTATCTATCTATCTGTGTAGAATTAAAAAAGAACATGAAATACATTCTAAGTTTCCTTTGTACATAGCACATTTGTCCTAACTAACTAACTAACACGATACTGCTCATATCCTAGCATTGCTCTTGGAATATGTCGTTTTACTGATGTTTCCTGCACCAGTAACGATTTTTTAAAGAAACCTAAATTGCTTGATCAACTTTGTAAATTTATTGTTAATATATAGCTTAATTATATATACCCTACTATAATCAATGATCATTTTCATATTATATCTCATGATATATGAACGGCAGTTATGTTTTATCTAGGTCAGCAAAACTAGAATTATAAAAAGTTATATTCCATACCTTATCCCTTGGTTTCGGTTTTGGATCTTCCAGATAAAAGTGTCCATAAATAAGACAAAACATATATAGACTAGCAGATAGAGAAAATATCCCGTAGTAACCTATCCAAGTTAAGAGGATACCACTTAAAGCACTGCCAACAGGATAGCCTAGTGACATACATAAATTTACTATCCCAACTCTATAGGTTCTATCTTCAGGCGTTGTAATATCACCTATGTAACTAAAAACACCGATAAAGTTTGTGAACCAGCCACCAGTTATAGCAGGAAAGATAGATTCAGTTAAAGCTGTCACTTCAACTGGTAATTCATGGAAATAGTAGGTGTTAATTATAAAGCCGATGCAAGTGATAAATTCTCCAACAATCGGCATTAATATGCAAGCCTTTCGTCTACCAGTTTTATCACTCCAAGCTCCAACGAATAAAATTATTAGAACAGGTATCGTGGTTTGGATAACGTTCTTCCACGCCTGTATTCCTGCAATGAATGTTTGAACTTTTTCCTCATATTCAGTGTAATTTTCCGTCTGTCTAGATTTTAATGCGTCACATATTTCAGTACTGTACTTTAGATTTACAAGGCAAGCCTTTTCTAGATTCAAGTTTTGTGTGGCGAGCGATGCTAAAATGCTCGGCATTATATAGCACGCCATAATGGGTTCGACAGTTACATTTGCTTTAATTATTTTTAGTTTCTGTATAAAAGATTTTTTAGCACTTTTCTCTGTATTGTCAACATTGCCATGATCAGATTTGAGAGGCGAAATCTCAGTAACATTTTCTGTATCTTTGTCACAATTTTCATTAACTTCCTTTGGTATAGCCATTGTAATATACGTTGAGATATTTAAAAATATTACACTAAACAATGTTACACTAAAACAGCTTACATCTCGAAAAATTGATGTCGTCTGACAGTAAAACAGTGTAAACTAAACAATAGAATTATCTGTATAACACTTATTTGCGATTATTTATACAACAATTAAATTAAATATTTGCAAAGTTCTCCGACGCTATTGATAAGAAACCTCTAAACCGTTATCAAGGTTACATCTAAATGATACTTTGTGGGATAGATTTTAACTTATTCTCAATCGAAAGAAGGAAAAAATAATAAAGAATTACATATAAACTGAAGCAACTTCTGGTTACTCATAATTCCTTGCTGTTATTTAACAAATTGAATTCAAAATATAAGGATAACATAACGTAAAATTTATTGACGGATTTACAGTAGTTATTTATATCTCGTTTATGAGAACAAAGATTATATGTTATTAGTTATGTTTGTTTGTTTTGTGATATTTTTTATTGCGCACAGGTTGGCGCTTGTGATCTTAACCGATCGTAAGACAGTCTATAATGATAACATATTAACCTGGTAAGAGGTAATTTACCTCTTACTTGTTGTATCTAATTCAAATTATTTGCTTTTCTGATAGAGTAGTAGCTAGTTTAGAGAAATTCAACCAGGGATTACTACCAGCAAGGGTACTGTTTCTACAACGTTAATAAAATTATTTTAGTTGCGCAGTGTCATCTATCATTATCATCATCATAGCTAATATCATAATCAACTCCACCACAATTGTCATCTCCACAATCGACAGCGTCTTCATCATTATCATCATCGTAAATTTAGGCAACACATAATTTAAATTGTACGAAGTAAAAAGCATTTATTGGAATAGGACGTTTTAAAGGCTGATATACAATAATAACAGTTTGTTATCGATCTCTATCGAAATGGTTTGAACAATTTTTATGAAATTTTTGTTTAAGTACAGGTACATCTGAGAATAGTAGGAGTGTGCGAATAATTCGACGTTACCAATTACTCGTTCCGAATCGAATGTTGATATTCGATTCAAAATTTAAATTGAATAATTCGTTAGTTCCCGGGTAATTAAAAAAATTTGAATAACGCGAATAGTTAGTTCTTTTTAGTTAATAAGTGAATTTTTGAGTATTTTCATTTCAGAGCTTCTTATGTCTTTTAAATTTACTATATTATTCGCTAAGTCGAATATTTCGATACACTATTTAAATTATTTCAATAAAAACAATTGAAAATCCAAAGCTATTTCATTTTCGAATCGTCGAATTATTCGACTCGAATTTCGAATCGAATATTGATATTCGATTCCAACGATATTCGCACACCCCTAGAGAATAGGTTGTAAACCATTTTTCACCGTTTCACCCCCCCCCCCCCCACCCCACTTTAATGGCAATACCAAGTTTCAGTCAGCTAGTATTGTAATCAATATTTGCTTACCATATTATGTTTTGAACTAAAGGTGCTTGCAGATTCTGAATCTCTGAGAACAGAAGACCTTACAATACTTAATTAGACACCTCAATTGTGAACCAAACTTAAGCGTGGACCCCAGAAAATCGGAATATCAGTAGCAAAGACAATATGGTTTAGTAAGCAGGACTATTCTTCTTAGGGCACTTTGTCTGTCATTATCTAACAAATTAAAAGGCTTTTTATTATAATAATAAAATTTTATTATAACCATCTACAGCATTAATGTAGAGAAGTTATATTCGGGACGCAGGAAGCAGTAAAATTCCTTTTTGACTCCTATAATTCAAGTTAATTTTCATGCTATTCGTTCAACATTTATTGGCTCTATTCGTTCCAGTCATTATCTCTCTGTTCCTGGTAAGTGCTACTGGTCTTTTAATTCGAGGGGATGTTGTTTTTTTAATCTTCTTTGGTTTCTTCTGTGTTCCCAAAAGAGCCAACTGTGGAAAAGTTAAGATCTTTTTAAATATGTTACTCGTGAAGTCTTTCGCGTTGTTATTCGCGTTACTGGTGTTAGAAATATTTTACCTAAAAACTTAACTAATTATTTTGGCTTATTATATTACTAGATATGGCGTTTCTACAATATATTGTAATATTTTTTAGCAAGTATACTTAGGAAAATTTAATTGATCCTTTATTTACTCCTCTTGTTCTAAATAATATTATTAATCAGCATTCTTACGTCTTCTTTTAAGTAACAGATATTTGGAATTGTAGCGATATTCAACGCTTCTTTTGCTCCCATAGCTAGATAATTAAACTTTGCAACTATTTTTTATTTATAATCAATGTGTTTACTAACAATTTCTTTATAGTTTACTTTTACATTATAAAATGGTGCATTTTCAGATAAACTTTTCGGAATAGTGCGATCATAAATACTTACACGAGACATTTATATTATTACACCATCATGGAGTGTTTCTTCGTTACAAAAAGCGTCTATATCTTATTTATCTTTATCTACGTATTCATCAATATTTAAATCACATTTATCTTAATCACCTTTTATTTCACAAAAGTTTATGTGTGTCTTAAGTACATTTACAGACCTGATTAAGGGATCATTTCTAAAAGTAAGAGGCCTCCTAACTATAACATGCTTTGTTGGTGAAATCAAGCATTATGTAGACAGATTTACTTTAGTATTTATAATATTAGTGTAGAATTATCAATGTAATATTTTAAAGGTATTTTCTATCCAAAACATAGTCAAATTCAAATTCCACTCGGAAAGAAAGATACAGATGGACATAATCAAATTATTCGAGTTTCTTAATTACTAAGGGACCCTAAATATCAATGTTATTTTGTAACTGGTAACAAACAAGATAATAAACATGTCATATATGTATATGGGCGCTCTTCCTCAATGTATAGGGTTTAGGAAAACGTCATGTAGGCATACTATCAGTCAAATATTTGCCACTATTGGCTTCCTAGCTATAATATCGACTGTTTACCGTGAACTGGTAATGTTTAGTTCATGTATAGGATATGTGCCGTGTCTTTGCTTAGGATTGGCGTGAGTCAATATAACATTTTGCAAGGCTTGCTCACGTACATGCATTGTTTCTTTCAAAATGCATCAATCACTTGTTAAATTTCAATGACTAATATGAAACGTCTTCTAAAATATCCAATATTTCACAGGTGACACAACAATCGTGAGTTCAGAATAGATACTTCGATTATATTTGACAATCTTGTTCCAATAAATAAATATGTACTTTTCCTTACATGAACACTATAACAGCGGGAATAGTCATGGCTGCCCCCATGAGGAATACAGCTCCAGGCAAAACCTCCATGGTTGCTATATAAACTTGGGTATACAGTGGCACGTATACCAAAGGCATCAGGTTTTCCGTGAGGGCAAATATTGAATTCACTTTACCTGAAAATTATTTTCGGTACTACAAAATTTTGAGGTCTTTAAGAACAAGAACGGTGCTTTTTTTTGGAAAAAAAACAACTTCCCTTGAAGTATTGTGTACAACTTAATACGCTTTGATGTCGTAATGGTGTGGTACAAGGGTAGAGTATACTACTAACTACCGGACTTCGGGCAAATACTTGCCTCTGTCTATGACGCCGTAATCTTACAGAAGGAGGCATAAGAGAGGCAAAGGGAGAGAGTGGTCGATGCTCCTCCCTCCCGTTGGAGGAGGGGAGGTGTAAGGCAGCGCATATATGTGCGCCTGCTTCAAACAAGCTGATAACTAGAACAAACGTTCTCAGTTTCTATTCATCGTTGTCGTCATCGGTGTCTCAACCGATGGACGTTCACTGTTGGACAAAGGTCTCGCCTAATGAATTCCACTTGCCCAGATCTGAGCTGCTTATATCCACCGGATGCTAGTGAATCGCCTAATGTCATCAGTCCACCTGGTGGGGATCTGCTGAAGCTGCATTTTTTAGTGCGATGCCGGCTATGTAGGACCTTTGGCCCCAACGTCCGTAGGTTCTGCCTATGTGTCTTGCTCGTTGCCACTTCAGCTTTGCAATTCTGTTTGCCCACTGAACCGGTGGCTTTAGTTCTCCTACGGACCTCCTCATTTTTGAATCGCACACGTAGAGAATCCCCGAGCAAAACCCACTCTATTTCTCAATGAGCAATTTTGAGCCTTCTCACGAGGCTCACAGTGAGCAGTCATGTCCTGAAATCATATGTAATCGCTCACAATAGCCCAATTAAAAGACCTTAGTTTTCAAGCACTGAGGAATTGTGGATGAAAAGATGTCCCATAGTTTCTCAAACACTGCCCATCGGAGTTGGATGTTTCTATTCATTAGTCAAACATATTTTAGAAGTTTCTACAAAAATTATTTTAATGTATAAGAAATCTCTTACCAAATTCAGTTGGTGATACTAATTTTGACACGATCGATCTTAAAGACAGTAATGAGGTACCGTTGAGAATATCCACCAAAGGGGCTAAAATGCAAAAATAAATAATTTACTTAATACAATCCTTATTTAATAACTAACAAAACTATAATTTTAACGTGGTAGAGCTCAGATGTAGTCAGTAAGACAGGTTGATACCATTTGTTGGTAAATGACACATAGCTTCCATTTACTTCTTATGCCTTCTAAACATCGTACCGGAACGAATTTTTCTTTTTGCTTGGTGGTACGTCTTTGTTGGTAGGGTGGCTAGAGACCCTACTAACAAAGAGTCAAGCCACAGTGGAAGTCCTCTCCAGTCCAGACCTAAATTTCGTAACGTTCCAATTGACTTGAATTTTAACAAACATTCCTTTGGCCACGTAGACTCTTAGAATTTTCCCATATTTCCACGAGATCGAGAATTATTCGGAAAAACAGCTAATATTACATAAATTATTACTGTATGCTAGCTTGTATGTGAATACAACATCCACTCGATCTTGCAACTAAAATATATGTATTTTTGTATTGAAAAATTGTAAATGACCGCATCATTGACTTCTATAAGCTTGCTTTATTACCTATTGATGTCTAATCAATACTTGCCAATAAAAAATATCTTTTCATTCGGTGCAAAACAATACACAAATGATGCTGCAATTTTGCTGATCGTCGAAATAATGCCCAGCACTGAATCGTGCCATTGGAGGTATTTACTGAACACTGATATCGAGAATATTGTGCCTGAAATTATTACAATATGTTAAAACATTCATAAAAATAAATATTATTTTAATAAAGATCACACGTGTGCAGATTATGGTCGAAAATCATTCTTAACGGCTTATGTCTCCATATATCATAGAGAATATATTTGGGCCTATACATATTCTTCTCTATAAAGGTGCTTTGGATAAATGATCACATAAATAAAGATTTTAGCAAAAGAAGAACCGCCTTCAAGGCAAACTTACAAATATATTAATATACGAAGAACACTATAAAAGAATACTGAATTATTTCTTACTTTTTAGTGCATATTAGTATATTTGTAAGTATGTTTTGAAGGCGGTTCTTTTTTTGTAAAAACTTTAATTTATTTTTAGTGAATCTGAAGTAAACTAACAAATTTGTCTCAATATGTGTACACCTAAAAGCGTGTTGCTCATATGAGATAACACCGTTTAAATAAAACAACTTTACAAACTTAAATTTATATTAATATCGCCACACCCGGGATCGAACCCGCAACCTTATACGTTACAGTTCGGTTATTTTGTCACCCCGCTATCACCAGCCTTATATACGGTAATCGAGCGCAACACTAATACGTAAAAGTTTCCTTCTCCCCCCCCCCCTCGACTCTGCTACCACCTCTTCGCACGTAATACACCATATAATATTGCAATGCAGCAACAAACGTAAGCTCATTGCCATTTGATTACAAACAGTTATATATATTGCCAAAAATTGCACCCTTACTGAAAGCCGTTGAAGAGTTCCATTGATCTTCATATTTAACTACGACTAGCACTTGACCATACCGAAGTTACGGTAGGCAACTCAAATATCTGCATAGCTTATAGAAGATTCTGCCGAGTATCGTTGATTTGCTCCTAAGAATTGAAGAGTTCCGTCACTTTGTCATGGATACCATGATCAGAACCTAACCAAACTATCACAAAACAACCCTTGAAGTAAATCCTTTCCAATAAAAAAAGAATTATCGAAATCGGTTGGCGTGATCTTAAATTATTCATCCATTTGTCGCGTAATGCAAATTTAGGACTTATCCGGTTTTCTCATGGATGCCATTATCAGAACCAAATTTAAAAAAATGGGACCCTATGACGAGCACCACCTTTTATATAAAAAAAAATCATTAAGTCCGGTCCATCCAGTCGGAAGATATGAGGTAACAAACATAAAAAAACAGACGAATTAATAACCTCCTGCTTTTTTTGAAGTCGATTAAAAATACAAAATTTTAGTCCAGGATCTAGGAGAATTCAGAACATTTTCTTGTGTTAAGAATTGTTAATCAGATCGCCAAAAATTTGGCTGTGCCACCACATCATAGCTACTTCACAACATCGGCGTAATTTTGCTAGAATGCTTTTATAAGATAGTCTTCAGAGAATATCCACAGGAACTATATATTGCTAAACCAGAAATACATTTCTACAATGACTCTTCCTGACAGCTTCAGAATTGAAATTGAAAACCTCTTTCATGATCTGTATATCAAAACCGTGGATTGCTCCGTTTTTTTCTGTGTCTCAACTAAAATAATTTTAATGCAAGGGTGAAAAGTTACCGTTAAGACAAACATATACCAACTAAGACCTCATTACAGCTTTACATCAGCCTTGACTGAGGTAAAGCGTAAACCTTACGTGAATAAAAAACATATGAAGCACACACATTAGAACGTGGTATAAAAGAAGATCTAGTGGCTAAAATTGAGAAAGGTATGCTTAGATGGTTTGGGCACGTAGAGAGAATGAAAGGAGACTGGCAAAAATGATTTATGAGTCAAGAGTGAAAGGGAAAGACCAAGGTGAACGTTCCTGGACCAAATCAAGGACATTGAAAATAAGGTCCAGGTCAAGAGTACTCTAAAAAGATGAACTTTTATGAAAGGTTTAAGGAGAATGAAAGAAGCGAAGGAGATGTGCAAGAATTGTGGCAAGTGGACGGACGTGGTCTCTGCCTACCCCGAAGGGAATGAGGCGGGATGCTATGTTTGTACTTATGCAAAATTGTGTCTATGACTCCAATCAATTGAAAAAATACTTTTACGTTAACTATACGTATGCTTAACTTCAATAACTTTATCAATTTATTTTCAAAGCAAACTGAATAAATTATATCTACTTATTCGTTAACTGTAACTTACCAACTGTATGAGTAACAAAGTTATAAGCTTGGAATGCACTGAATTTAACTTCGTCCCAATTAAATCTGTATCTTGTTGAGATATACATTACAGATAATTCTCCTGAAATGGTAAGTTTGAAATAATTATAACAAATAGACCATACAGACAAATTGCTTTTATCATTTTTAGGTAAAATGAAAAGTTTAAAGGAATTCCTTATACGCTGTATTAATTGAATGGATTAACTTTATCTAAATGTTGAAGTATAAAAGTAATTTTATTATTGTATAACTTTTCTTGGTCATTAAATCACTGATGATGGTATTCTAGTCTTATTTCAAATAAATTTAAGTGAGTAGTATCAATTTTGATCAAAAAACTTTCAGAATTAATATTTAGAAATGTATCAAGATTTTTTAATGGCAATCAAACTAGTTCGCTCCCTATCATATGTTGGAGACGAAATCTTACAATTCTGCAAGTTACTAAATAAAATTTAAAAAGCCTTTAGAAATATAGTGAACATTATAGATTCTGAAAGGATTTAAGTTAAATAACTTACCATGCATAGGTCCAAACAAAATGCTGACAACGAGGAGCAATATACAAATCCTAAGACGTCTGTTGTTTTCACCCTGCTTAAAGACCACTGCAAGGGTTTCTTTAACATTTTTCAAATCGAAGAACGTACGGAAGAAGTGTAGTATGCCCTTGTTATCATGCTGAAAGAGGAATAGAGAAGAATTGTACTGTTTACTACCTCAATATCCAAAAAGAAAACCCCTATGGAATAAAAAAAACAATTATATAAGATAAATGAGGTATCGATATAGATAAAGAAGTATAGAATAAGAACGCACGCACACATAATAATTCGCAAGCATTTATTCAGACACACACTCACAGTCACACATTCAAAAATACACAGACAAGACTTACAAATGCTCACCTTTGCACACACGCGTTAACTCTCAGGATAAGTTGTTTATTATATTATTCTGTAAAATCATGAGGAAATAAAAGGCATTGTTATTGTTCTAATTATACTATCTCAATAATTCTTTCTAACGAAGTTTTGTTAAATCAAGGAGAAATAAAGTCTTTCTCTAATAAAGTATCTGAAATATTCTTGTGAGTACAATGAGGTTATAAGAATTATTAAGTTGATCGAGAAATAAAGCAAGAGATATTCTGGACAATTTTAAAATCAATACTTTCCTTTAAACTGCGGTTTTTGGAGTTAGTTTATCATCTTCAATACATTTAGGATAAAATTTTTTGGATAATATATCCAAGAAGACTGACTTTAAAGTCAGTCTTCACAAAAGTAATTTCTAGCATTGATACTTTAAATCTATATCCTCTGTTAAATAGGAAATTACAACTCTTAGTTCCATTTGTTTTTTAAATATCTACGAACAATATGAATCACTTAAGGTCTAGTATATTCATTTGTCGGCTTAATTCGATAAAAGATTATTCAATATCTATATCTCGTTTGCTACCATATTTATCAAGTTACTGAAACCATTGCATTGATAGAAATCTAGACTACATTTTAATGATTACTGAAATAATAATAACTGTCTTAAATACCACTTAGCCCCACCAATTATCATCTGATGTACATACCATTCATAAGGAAACCAGGGAAAGGCCTAATGGAGATAGAGTAAGAGAAGGACAACTAACAGGACTATTACATTTCCTTACTTACTACTGATGCAGTATAATCTACGCAAGGTTCATCATTATAAAGGCATTAATCCTATATCGGTCCACGAAACAATACATCACGCTTTATTCCTATAGGAGTAGGCAGACAACGTCCTTCCACTTGCCGCAATCCTTGCATATCTCCTTCGCTTTCTTCATTCTCTTTAAACCTTTCATACAAGTTTGGTTTAGAGTACTCTTGACCCGGCCTTTATTTAAAATATCCTGGATTTGGTCCAGGAACATTCGCCTTGGTCTTCCCCTTCCATCTTTCTCATTCGCTCTTGACTCGTAAATCCTTTTTGTCAGTCTCCTTTCAATCATTCTCTCCATGTGCCCAAACCATCTAAGCATACCTTTCTCAATTTAAGTCACATTTGCTTTTTGTATAATGTAAAGGAAGTCCAAGATTTTCATGATTATGAGAAACGGTAAAAGTAACATAATCACCTGGTGCTGTTTTGAGACATTGATTTATAGTTTATAAGTAGAGTTTTACAACAGCAATTAAAATATTACCAAGTGATATTTTTTAACAAACACCCAATTTATTTTGCAGCGTTATCGTGATGTTTTCCTTTATTACCTAGCAGTTAGGATATCAAGTTCTAACTTTATTGAATTAAAGTTTATTATTACTTCCAAGAGAAAAACCATAAGTATTTCGTAATGTTGAATCAGTATGAAATGTATTTTTCTTAATAAACAAGTATTATAATTTAAAATAAACTTTCCATTGTTTGTCGTCATTACTTTGATGCTACTATTTCCTTTAGTATCTTTAATTGAATAAATATTTGTATACATGGCTTTGTTGTCCATATTAAAACGAAAAATAAATATGATTTTTTATTATCCATGATTAAAATAACGTTTGAATTTATAAATTAGGTTATGGTGAAGTTTTTAGGTTTAGCTCCCTGATAGCCTCATCCAGTCTCACCCGTAATCCAAGAAGTTAAAATCAGGCAGTTATCTGTGCAAATTCTGGACTATAAGGTTAAACAATAAAAAAAATATTAGATTGTAACTAAGGACCTTAAGAATTATTATCGATAATTCCTATACGAGATCATGATAACGGTGTTAAGATTATAATATCTCTTATTGATATTATAGTATGTAGGCAAACCCAATTAGCTATTAAATGTATAATTATAGTTGCTATCAAAGACGTTGATATGGGATTACAAGACAAATTAGGTAATAATAATTGGTAATACTTTAGGTCTTATTTTTGCCTAAAATACGGCACAAAAACAATAGGATTTAGTGTTATAAATCTTATTGATATTTGCTGAAATATTCAATTATGATGTTGATTATTCAATTTGTGAATGTGGCCTGGACGAAGGCACAGTTTTCTAAACTTTCTCATCCATGACATTATTCCTTCCACTGTTCCTTCTCCTTTAAATATTTAATATTTGTTAACCCTTGTGTATAGTATTAAGTTGTTAATGTTTTGTAATAAGTGTTTATCATGTGTTGTCCCAAACCCTTAACTTTTTTTAGTGGTGGTAATGACTATTTGTACATTATCAAAATTTTGATTTGCAATCACAGAAACCGTACAATCTCCTACTTGCCTTCTCCAATTAACTGGCGAAACTGGCGAAATTGCGTGTACCTTGTCACACCTTAAAGTCAATTATTAAAAGAAGAAGATGTTGATCACGTGTTTGAAAATGTTGCAATCATGGTTGCATTAAAAGTTTTTAAATATTCTGCCAACAACTTACCAGTTTCTGGTCTGGTGTACGTTTCGGATCTTTAAGAATAAAAATTACATATAGCACATTAATAAAATGTAAACCGCCAGAGAGACTATAACATCCATAGTAACCAATCGTTCTCAATAATATTCCACTAGCACCCATTCCTATAGGAAACCCAACTGTAAGACTGAAGTTGATTAATCCCATTCGAAAAGTTCTATTAGCATCGGTTGTTATAGCACTTATATAAGAAAACATTGTTAGAAAACAAACACACCACGAACCAGAAAAGCCATCTATGATAGCATCACTAATCACAAAGCCTTCTAAGGGAATTTGTTTTAAAAAGTATGTATTAATAATACCATTGACACAAATTAAAATTTGTCCAGTAACAGCGTAGGCAATAAAAAACTTTCTGTGTCCAGTTCTATCTGACCAGGATCCAATGAATAGTGCAAGTGCACAAGGAACTGATGCTGTGATGTATGTTTTCCATGACATAGCTTGAGCAACAAGTCTCTGTACAGCTCTCTCAAATTCATTTTGTTCACCTAATGTCTGATCTCTGAGAGCATCGCAGATTTCCGTAGTAAAGTTTAAATTAACACGACAGGCTTTCTCTAAATTTAAATTCTGTGATGTGAGTATCGATATAATGATTCCAAGCACGAAAAAAAACATCGGTGGTTCTACTGTTATATTTTTTATTACATAAAGACACTTTTCTTTAAATGTCTTTTTAGTTATATCTTCATCATCCTGCACATTCTCTTGCAAAGGATCTGTTTCAACAAAATCTCTCTGGCTCTCAGCATTGTTATTTCTTTCCAGATTCATCTTGATTTTTATTATCTTATTTAATACTTATTTAAATAGCATTATTTCAACAAAATTGTTAACGTAATTAATTTAATGTCTGAGACACACTGATTTTATATGAATCAGTACATGAATTAAATTGGGTAGTGCCAATTATTGATAAGCTTATATTATCTATTAATCAGTCTGTAATAGTATTTTGATAGTAACAGTAACCATGTTTTGATAAAGAACCGTGTAATTAAGGTACATATGATTCAATTTTTCATTATTCTCTGTTTAGTGTTATTTCCATAAGATTCTCGGTATTTTTATTTTTCCAATTGTTTTGTAGATATTTTAAGATTTGGTGTAAAGGTGTAAAATTATAATTAGAGTTATGTGAACAAAAGTATATGTCACAAAGTGACAGCAGGTATTTCCATAGGAAGGAAGAGAAGTGCAGACTATAGTAGATGTTTTTCGGAATAGGTATGCCTATAACGCTACTAAAGCACAATAGGAGGCTTTATTGCTTAATAACGATGTAATAAACGAGGAAGGTGGGCAATAACAAAAACAGATATACAAAGAACTACACATTACTACATGTATAATTATTAAATATATGAACAATTAACAAGGGCCTAAGCATTTTTAAATGGCCACATGTGATTCTTGTAATCTTCGCTTCATAAAATCGGTATTCGAGATATCAATTCCTATTGATCTTAGTTTACCCTTGACAAAAGAAGACAAAGTTTCAGAAGTACATTTTAATGTAAATTCATATGGAAAAGAAATGTAATGCCATATATTGTAATAAGACCAATTGAATCTTTATTACATAATTAGCTTACATAGCATCACGCCTCATTCCCTTCGGGATAGGCAGAGACCACGTCCTTCCACTTGCCACGATCTTTGCATATCTCCTTAGCTTCTTTCATTCCCATTGAACCTTTCATACAAGTTCGTCGGTTTAGGGGACTATTGACCTGGCCCTTATTTTAAATGTCCTGGATTTGGTCTGCTTTATATAAATAAATAAATAAATATTTATTTCAGTCCACTGATCCATATATAGTGTGTAAGTAACAATTTTTCCTTACTTGCAAAGTTAGTGTTGTTCGTTTACAAGGTATTGTTAGCTTTGGTCTTCCCCTCCCAGCTTTCCCATTCGCTCTTGACTTATAAGTCCTTTTTGTGCCAAGTGCCCAAACCATCTTAATTTTAGTCACTGCACCTTCTTTTGTACCACAATGTCCTTTTATCACACTCACACTTCTCAACGCTCTCATCTCTACCGCATTTATTTTACTTTTATGCTTCTTCTGGCAGTGTTGGCACCAACACTCCTCCATGCACAGCCAGTCTGACACTTTGAGATACCATCTGCCTATTCATAAAGTCGTGCAGAGCACCATTTACCATATTCCCTGCATTCACTCTCCTTTTAATATCACGTTTACATGTTTATATGATTGGAAATATATAAAATATTTTGATACACTTATTAAAATTAAAGAAACTTACCATCATTTGTTCAGTAGTTCTCTTGGGGTCCTTTAGCAGAAAAATATTGTAAAACAAGTTAATACAATGTATAATCCCGGCTAATCCATAGCATCCATAAAAGCCTATTTTTCGTAATAATATACCACTGATACCCATTCCTATAGGAAATCCTACTGTCAAGCTGAAGCTAACCAACCCCATGCGAAAAGTTCTGTTATCATCATTGGTTACAGCACTTATATATGCAAATATAGTCAAAAAGGCGATGCACCAGGAGCCAGTTATACCGTCAATGATGGCTTCAATAAAGACAATCACTTCCAGTTTCAGTTGCATAAAGAAGTAGTTATTTATAATACCATTGAGACAAACTAAAACCTGACCGGTTAGTGTTAACAATATGAAACACTTTCTGTGACCTGTAGTATCAGACCAAGATCCAATGAAAAGAGCCACGGCACAAGGTAGTGTTGCAGTGATATAAGTCTTCCAGGACAAAGCTTGGGCAACAAGTTGTTGCACGGCTCTTTCGTATTCATTTTGTTCGCCTAAAGTTTGTTGTCTAAGTGCGTCACATATTTCTGATGTGAAATTTAAATTAACTCTGCAAGCTTTTTCTATATTAATGTTTTGGGATGTAAGTATAGACAGTATATTTGCTAATACAAAAAACAACATCGTTGGTTCCACTGTTATATTGTTTACTATGTGGTAGCAATAATTTTTGAATGTCGTCTTAACATTATCAACATTTTCTTCTCCTTCACGTAAGGGGTCTGTTTCCGTGAATTCTTTTTTGCCATTTTCAATGTTATATTCGTCGTTTTCTTTCTTCAAAACATCAGCTTCACTTAAGTTTGTGTCTTTGATACTATTTTTTTCTACAACCATATTGGTATCACTTCAACTGGCATTATTTTTAAGGAAACCAGTTCTCAATGCAACTGTAACACTGTGAAACTGATGGAATACATAGTAAAATGATGATAAGCTTTAATAGTATATTTATGAGTTTATTGTCAGGTAATAAAGTATCCGGATTAAAATATTTGATAAAGGATATTATTATCTATTTTGCTAAGTTCTAGGTTATTGTTTGAATATCTACCGTTGTTTTGTAATCATTTTACGATGAATTATGATGAGGAAACAAAAGTAAACTAGTAGGAGTACCAAGGGCATGTCAGTAATTTCTATTGATTAAGCTATTGTCCTATAATTCATCGTTATTGATGTTATGATTGAGTATATTGTATGATTGGCTTCTATATATACCTACATATTATAAACTAATGCCAAGTTTATCTGTTTGAATGAATGAATGAACGATACTTTAAAAACTTTTAAATAGATTTTAGCGTGGTTTCGACTTTTAGATACAGTTATTCATGAGGAAGGTTTATGTATATCCTTTCTCAGTTTATTTGTGTATCAAGATTTCTTTAAGACATAGATATACTGCGGACTTTTCCATGATGATTGTTTTGTATTGGGTAACGTTTTTGATAAAGCTTTCTATTCATCCTATATTTTCAATAATCATCGTTATATTTCAGCGATTAACAAGAAATCTTGACAAATATATACCTAAATCTTCATCATTAATCACTCTATCTATTAGTATAAATCGCATTAATATTCGTGCAGTGATTTTTGAATTATTCGCAATAAACAGAACAGATGGAAGTCATTGTTTTATCATATGTAAGGGAATATAAATGGGCCTTAATCGATCGTCAAAGAGCTGATGTATTTCTAGTAGACAAAGTCTGTCGGCAAATTAAATACTACAGTTATGTCGCTTATCTAATATGATTTGATACAACGTTGCTTAAGCCGCGTAATCTAAATGATTACATACAATGGCAACTAGGCCACATTTCCACACGTTATAATAAAGATATCGCAAAAAACTGTTATTCTAGCATGAGAACTGAATTTGCTCATCATAATTCAATTTATAATGCTTTTCGTATGACAATTGACACTGTGAAAACAACAAAATAAACAACAACTCAATAAACAGATGTTAAATTAAGAAATTAATCCATAAGTGTATATTTTCTAACAGTTGGGATATACCGCCCGGCACGCCAGTCGCTGTGCCTACGCTGTTTAAATCTTGGATATCTTCTAAGATATCTATTATAATGAAATGCTATTAAATGCAATTTTAATCTACATGAAACATACAACGTATATAATATATTTAATTGGATAAGAAATAATTCTGTATTGTACAAAATAGCTCGGTAAATAACACATATTTTTTGTATGATGTAAGAGATAAAAATGGTTCCTGTGGGTTATCTTTTACAGATAAATATATACTATTGCAGATTTTTGTATGGATCTTTTTAAGAAATATAATTTGTTAGTACAGTGGTACCTCGACATACGAGTTTAATTGGTTCCGCAACTTTGCTCGTATCTTGAATTACTCGTATCTCGAAGCAAATTTCCCTATACAAAACAATTGAACTTTAGAAAAAAACATGTCCACGGAGGTTTGTTTCTTCCTCCCTCTCAGAATGTTCCGGAAGTGTTAGGCAAGTGTCATTAAAAAGTTCAGATGCACGACCTGTGGCAATTTTTTCTGGATGTTTTTTTTTCCACGAACTGTGAAATTCTCACCCACATTCCTAAGATCTCCTTTATCTCACTTGTAGAAATAACCTTCTCCTCTCACTCCTCAAAACCAATTTCTTGCATAACCAGTCACAGCAGCATACTGAATGCTGCTGTGACTGTAACTCTTGTATCTCCTTAGTCGTCAGTTCCTGGGTGTGCTCCTCGATGAGCTCGTTCACGTCTCTCTCTTCCACCTCTAGACCCATAGATTTCCCCAGAGATACAATCTCCTCCTCTACTGAAACACCGGGTTCCAATTCTTCATAGATCCTATCAGCTGTAGCTGTGCTGTGTCAGCTGTAGCTGAAAGGATGAGCTGTAACTGACCGTGATGGCGCGACTGCGTGTTACTATCGAACCGAACTCGTATCTCAAATTTCGCTCGTAACTAAAAGCAAAAAATCACTTGCTCGTCGGCTCGTATCTCGAAAAACTCGTATGTTGGGGCACTCGTATGTCGAGGTACCACTGTACATTAATTTGTTCTATCACTCATATATCGAGGTACCACTGTACATTAATTTGTTTTATCTCGTAAGGTTAAGCCAGCGTTTGCGATTCAAGCGCACAATAATAAGTTTGTTACGACATCACATTAAAAGTCATTGAATTTTTCGGCTATTCTGTACTATGTATATGAAAGTTATATACATATAAACCTCCGTCTTTAATTCTTCTATCTATTGCTGAAAACTTCATTGAAATCTGTTGGATAGTTTGAAAGATCTAAGGTCACAAACAACGGAAGCGACTTGCTTTTATGTTGCTTGCTTGCTATTTATAACGTAATGAGAAGAGTTAATATTCGGGAAAATAAATAGAGACTTACAGATAGTTTTATTTAATGGATTTTCAATAAAAAATGTCTATTACATCTAGTAAAAAATAAAGCAATATTAAATTATAACTATTTAATAATTAAAGTTAACATTATAAAGTAACACACGTAAATATAAGTCAAGATAATCGACAAATTATTTTATTCAATTTAATGTAAAATATATACTTTGTTTCAGCTGCCAATTGTAAAATTCTCTGGATTATAATGTATTCAACCTATTTAAATTTAGCTTATATAGAAGTGTTTTTTGTGGGTTTTTCTAAGTAAAGTGTGACTGAGTAAAGTGTAAATACACTTTTACATACTCTCACGTAGATCGTAAGGCAAAATTTTACCTACCATACCAAAAGAAGTGTCACTAGATTTGACACAGTATATTCTCTAAGATACAGTAAGGTAACTTATTAACGTCCCATTACTGGATACAGGTCTCTTCACTAATAGGAGAGAGGGTTTTTGGAGCATAGACTCACCACGCCATTGCGAGTTGGCAGGCATTGTACACAAGGACATGCGTTAACACAAGTGCACTCTCTATTCCTTCAATCTCATAGTGGGATGTGATGGAAATCCGAGACGACTGGAGAGAGATCAGGTGCAGGACCGACGGCTTCACGTGCTCTCAGTGGCACGAGGGTATAGCACACAACATAGGGCAAATAACGTATAACAATATAAATTTTTTTATTCGCCCAACCTAGGACTGGAACCAAGTGAGAGCTACAGGCGGGAGCTCTAGAGGTCGTGTATCACTACACAGCCGCTGCAGAGGCAGATGGCCTGCGGCCTCATGCCGACGAGTTCTGAAGGCTCAGAGCCCAGGCTCTGGTCTAAAAATGGAGTATAAATCTCGGGTTCCGGACTCAGTAGCGGATGTGGCCACTGTGGCGGCGATCCGTCCTTACCTGGAACAATATCTTACCACGGGAGCACAGGATGCTTTCTTACAAACTTGTGCAGGTTCTGATCGAACATGGGTGCATCGGAAAGTTCCTGCAGTAAAATTGTCCGGGAGGAGTCATCCGCTTATCATCAGTGTGGGGAAGATATCGACTCAGCGCATCTCACTGTGGCAGATTCTGCGGCCTGAAGACCTCAGTGTCACCTCCTGGTGGCTTTGATCGGCGGTGACCTCTCGGTGGGGAGCATTGTAGGCGCGATGTTCTCCAGTGAGAGAGGGTGGACGGAAGTGGTCTTCTTTTGCAAGACGGCAGTCTCGCCGAAGGAAGCTCACGAGAGAGAGAGAGAGGAAGAATGCAGTGTATGCTCCCCCTCACCGCCGAAGGAGGCGGAAAACAAGGCAGCGCATATTTGGGCAGCTCGTCCCACCTCCCTCCGTGAATCCTCCGTCGGACTCATCCGAGACACCAGGGCAGAATGCGAAAGCTGAACACGTGGTGCCTTACAGTTACAGTTCTACACTCCTGGTTCATTGGTCGGGGTTAGTGCATTAATTGCATTTCCCAGCGACAAAAAAGGGACTCGAACCATCGACCATTAGAACAACGAATTATATCTACATTTATAAATTAATTGCCGCTCGTCAGTCTCGCTAAAACTCGAGAACGGCTGCACTGATTTAGACAATTTTGGATTTAAATTGTTTGTGGAAGTCCAGGGAGGATTTAAAAGGAAAATAAATGAGAAAAATGCCTGCGATATCGTATTAACAACAATTTCGCTTTCCCTTAGAAACTATCGAGTGCCTTATTGGTCTAATGGTTGGTATTTTCGGCAACAGACGTGAAATCCTGGTTTCGAGTTCCGGATTGAATGATTTCAAATGAGATATTTAGTTTTCTGTAAAGGAATTCTTATTATTGGCTCTGTGTTGTGTTGTTGTTTGTGTGATTCATCCTTGTGCCTTAAGCCATCGGTCCATCGCTTAATCTCTCTCCAGTCGTGTCGAATTCCCCTCAAGTCGGACTGTGAGAGTCTATGCTGTAAAACCCTCTCTGCTATTAGTGAAGAGGCCAGTGCCTAGCAGTGGGACGTTAGTGATCTGCTACTTACCTCTAGAAACTATTACTACCTATCACACATCTATTAAACTTATAAGTAGGACATGAATTGTGAATCTCTGCAAATAAAGTGATGAAGTTATACTTGCTGAATAGTTGTGATAGTATTTTAGTCGTATTAGCTTCGAGCTTGTAAAATGTAGTACTTTGTTTATATTTCAATTAAAGTCAAAATGTTCATTATTCAATTAGGCTTAACAAACTCTTTTAAATCATCAAAAAAGTCCAATAGATTTGTTACTGCTGAAACCTCTCACTAGTGTTAGACTCATGTAAATTATAAAATATATTGAATCCTGGGAATCTACTACCGAACAAATGTTTATACTGTAGCATCTTGTTAAAAAATATTATCTTGAAGCTTTTAGGACATAAAATAATTTGTCAATATCCGTTAAATTTTCGGGAATATATAAATACCAGAATTAGGTACATCAGTCTTTTTTTTATAAACATTCATAAACGGGTCGAATCCGATTGAGTATTATTTGATATTGGTGGTTTCTCGGGTACTTTCTCTGGCACTGGATCCATTTCCTTCTTCGTTTCAGCTTCTAAAGCTCTCTGTCTTGCTGTCTTAACATCTATCCGGTGTTGAAGTAAGAAATATCTATGAAATTAATAATAATAATAAATCTCTAGAAATATATTATCCACCTTCATAAATATACGGTTTTTATTGCACATATTTAATAGAGTAATAAATCTTTATTGATGTTGCTAAGTAAATATAATAATCCTATGTTATAAAGACGTTTATTTAAATAATGATAATTATTTACTTACATTAATATGAAGGAAGCTGGTACTATAAAACTTGCACTGGAGAGGAAGACTGCCCCAGGAAGTACATGAAGAGTGTTCATGTAGAGCCATGAATACAAGGGCTGGAACACTAGTGCTGCCAATGTCTCCGTTAACGAGAACAAGGAGTTTACTTTTGCTAGAAATAAAAAGAATAAGAGAAGAATTAGCATTAGAAAAAGAGCATCTGGATATGTGAATCATATGATAACGTCTGTTTTATTGAATTAGATATTGAGAGGAAAGCATCTGCCTGTCAGTCATCTGATAGTATTAGTTATTTATAGGAATATTTGTCTGAATTATCTGTCTTCAATAGCCATTCATAGGAAGACATCTGATTAAATTTGAAATTGATAGGAAAGCCTTGGACCATACATAGCATCACGCCTCATTCTCATATAGGTAGGCAGAGACAACATCTTTCCACTTGCCACGATCCTAGCATATCTCCATCGCTTCTTTCATTCTCATTAAACCTTTCATACAAGTTCGTCGGTTTAGAGTACTCTTGACCTGGCCGTTATTTAAAATGTCCTGGATTTGGTCCAGGAACGTTCGCATTGGTCTTCCCCTTCCAACTTTCGCATTCACTCTTGACTCATAAATCCTTTGTGTAAGTCTCCTTTCATTCATTCTATCTACATGCCCAAACCATCTAAGCATACCTTTCTCAATTTTAGTTACTACATCTTCTTTTATGCCACAATCTTCTCTTATCACACCATTTCTTACTCTGTCACTCAGTTTTAATCCACAGACAAGCCTTGGACCATCTACTTGTTATCTGGACTTAATTATATATTGAAAGAAATGCATCTGTTTGTGTCATCTGATTGCATTACATATTGATAATAAAGAATCTAACTATCAGCCTGACGCCTGGTTGAATTTGCTATTAATTGGAAAGTTTATATTTGTCAGTCATTTAATGGAATTAGATATTGACAGGAAAGCATCTGCCTGTAAGTCATCTAAAAGAATTAGTTATTTATAGGAAAATTTGTCTGAATTGTCTATCTTCAAGAGCCATTCATAGGAAGGCACCTGATTAAATTAGAAATTGATAGGAAAGCCTTTGAACATCTACTAATCATCTGATCATCGAAGGGAAAACCTCTGTTTTGAGTTATCTGATTGAGTTAGATATTGATAGGAAAGCTATTGACCATCTATTTGTTATCTGACTGAATTATATATTAAAAGAAATGCATCTGTTTGTATCATTTGATTGAATTACATATTCATAGTAAAGGATCTAAATAGTAAAAGGATCATCATCTTGTCATCTGGTTGAATTAGCTATAAACAGGAAAGTGAGATTTGAAATTATTTATTTTACAGTCAACTCGGAGAGGTTCATCTTTTCATCCCAGTGTAAGGAAAAATCATATTATATGTAACATGTATGAATGGTATGTACATCTATTGATTATCAAAAAAAACTTTTTAGATTTATAATTGATAGTATTTTACTTACCAATTTCCTGTTTGTCAACTAATTTTGAAATAATTGATCTTAAAGAAGTAAACGTGGTGCCACCGAGAAACTCAGCAACAGGTACTGAAATAATTTTAAAGAAAAACAATTATTAGGACATACTTCAAAGTGTAATGGATGAAGGTGAGCAGGTGTGCAATGGACTAGCTTAAAAGAATATGGAGAAACAGGAATATCACAAAAGCTTCAATGATTAAGCTCGTAAAATCGTTAATATTGCTGTACGCCGCTGAAACATTTACCCTCCGAAAAACAGAAACCGACAAGATTGACGCTCTGGAGATGTGGTGTTGGAGGAAGATGCTCGGAATATCATAGACAGAGTTCCGAACAACCGACCCCATCCTTGATGAGCTTGGCATCAAAGAACGCCTATCCATCTAAGTACGCAGTCGTATACTGACATTCTTTGGGCATGTAAATCGGCGTGGAAATGACTCCATAGAACGTCTTGTGGTACAGGGGAAAGTAGAAGACACGGGACCGCGAGGGAAATCTCCAATGCGGTGGAGGGATCAAGTAAAGGCTGCGGTGGGCGCTCCAGTACATCAGTGTGCCCAATTAACAACCAGCAGGCAAAGGTGGCGGGAAGTCGTGCGGCGGGTACTGTCTACTACCGAACACGCTGGAACATGAGAATCACGACCACTCTTACAAGAGTGATGCGACTAAGAAGAAGAAGAACTTCATGGTATTGCAACTAAAGCTTTACATTTTCTCATTTATTTGGCGTAAACATGGCATAGTTATGACTGTCAGTAATAAGCGGGCATAAATTGAAGAACGAGTAGATATAGGGTCTTTCACTGACTAAATTCCTGTACAAATGTCTATGAATAAAATGTGACGATGATTCTTTAAAAAAAACCATTGATTAAATGGCGCGTTGACGTTATCTTGCTTAATCTTAAATTATAGTTAAATGATTCTTTAAAATAAGAGTCGGCCTTTTTCATAGAAGGACCACAAATGTTGGCAGGGCACAAATATTGTGAGCATATTTTGGCCAGGGTACAAATGTTGTGAGAATATTTTGGCAGGGCACAAATTTTGTGAGAATAGTTTTAGCGAGACACAAATGTTGTGAAAATATTTTGCCTGACCACAAACATTGTGAGTATAGTTTTGACGAGCACAAATGTTGTCAGAATATTTTGGCAGGGCACATATGTTGTGAGAATATTTTGGCCAGGGTACCAATGTTGGGAGAATATTTTGGCAGCGCACAAATGTTGTGAGCATATTTTGGCCAGGGTACAAATGTTGTGAGAATATTTTAGCAGGGCACAAATGTTGTGAGAATATTGTGGCGGGGCACAAATGTTGTGAGAACATTTTGGTGACTCACAAATATTGTCAGAATATTTTGGCAAGCCACAAATGTTAGGAAAATATTTTGCCTGACCACAAACACTGTGAGAACAGTTTTGACGAGCCACAAATGTTGTCAGAATATTTTGGCAGGGCACAAATGTTGTGAGAATATTTTGGCAGCGCACCAATGTTGTGAGAATATGATGGCAGGGTACAAATGTTGTGAGCATATTTTGGCCAGGGTACAAATGTTGTGAGAACATTTTGGCGGGTCACATTTTGTCTAATAAAAATATTCTTATTTATTTGTATCTCTCAATTTTGGCGTTATTTTAAATTTGCCTTAAATATGGACTATTAATTGATTGTTGTTTATTGGGACTAAGTTTATAATTGTCACTTGTTTCTAATTATGCTTGGTTAATAAAGATTCGACCGAACTAATTGAAAACATTAGTATCCAAGTTGTCGTCATTACGGAGCTATTTAGAATACAATATTGCGATTTATGAAGGAAGAGATTCATTGTCTTCTCAATTGGTCTTCATTTTGGGTTATAGACATCTGAAATAATATTGATCGATGAAATGGGTGTCTTCAGAACGTTTTATGGCAATGGACAGGTTTATTAAGCAGCCCAACTAACAGGCTTGAGTTTTTATTACTATATATGGGCTAAAATACGTACTTAGATACATTTCTAGATCGGTTCTCACGAAGGCTGTCCAGATTGACCCTAAAAACTTGCTGCCCACAGACACGAGGCATAGAATGGAGTCGTCTATTTGCAGTTTCCTACTCAGTATTGCTATAGAGAACATTGCACCTGAAATAGATAAAAAAATGTATTTTCCACTTGCCTTTGATACTCATATGTTAACGAATGATTGTTATGTCATGTGAAGAGCTCCAATATTTTATGAGTTAATTCAATTATATTGGTTTATACTGAAATGTAAATCTTATACTTAGTGGTACATCTTTGTTAGTAAGGTGGTAACTAGCCACAGCCGAAGCCTCTCACCGGTCCATGAGAAAAGTTAGAAAATAGACGGTGCAGTGTTCCGGGTACTCGGTTTGCTCGGGTAGCAGAGGTAACATAAAAACAACTATAATTAAAACAGTAACTGCTGAATTTCTAGCCGTTTTCTTTCCAGCGATATCAATAATCTAAACCGGTAGTAGATTTGTAAACTACTGACTATTTAAAAGTGTTTTTTAAACCAACTTTAATAAAGAGTATTTTGATTTTCATTTCGATTTTGATTGTGATTGTGATTTTGATTGTGTCTGTATCTGTGTCTGTGACTGTAAATGTGAGTGTTGCTTTGGATGTGGTTGTGGCTGTGTCTGTGGCTGTGGTTGTGGCTGTGGTTATGGCTGTGACTGTGGCTGTAACTGTAACTGTGGCTGTAGCTTAGGATTTGGTTGTCGCTGCGGCTGTGACTGTAACTGTGGCTGTGGCTGTAACTGTGGCTGTGGCTGTGGCTGTAACTGTGGCTGTGGCTGTAGCTTTGGATGTGGTTGTGGCTATGGCTGTGGCTGTGGCTGTGGCTGATTTTGTGGCTTTAGCTGAAGCTATGGCTGTGACTGTGGCTGTAACTATGGGTGCTGCTTTGGATGTGGTTGTCGCTGTGGCTGTGGCTGTAGCTTTGGATGTAGTTGTAGCTGTGGCTGTGGCTGTAATTATAACTGTGGCTGTGGCTGAGTTTGTGGCTTTAGCAGAAGCTATGACTGTGACTGTGGTTGTAGCTGTAGTTGTAGGTGTGGCTGTGGCTGTTAAAATAACGTTGACGTTGATGTTGTCGTTCTCATTCACTTCCACGTTTACTTTGACCTTGACTTTGACTTTAGCTTTTGATTATATAAATGGACTACTAAACCGATAATTGCTTTTTATTTTGACTTTAGATGGGTTTAATTTCAATTAAAAACCCATTTTTTATATTTTATTGTACACGGACACAGTCTGAAAGAAACAGTCCCTATATATTAACCGTTATCAATGTTTTTAACGAATTTGCTTAAAAAAAATATCATCATATTGTATATAGTTTTACAGATCTGAGTTAAGAATACTAAATCTATTTATACAAAGTCACAGACACCAGCTAGTAACAATGTAAACTAGAAAAGTAAGAATGACAAGAATACAAAAGGGATCTCCGTCGCTAGAATGCAGACCGTGTACAATAGAAAAATAAAAAAACCTATTTAAGATACCACAGTGCTCATTGAAGCTGCATTAAATATTTATTCATCGTTGGCTCCGATAAATAAATAATGAAAGAGAATATAAAACTTTCAAATATATTTATTTTATTCTACTTGCTGTTAGACATACAATACTTATGACATTCTTTTTTCATTTTGTGCTATCCTTTTATTTTCCTCCTCCTGAAGTTCTCTGCTGCGTGTGTTTGTTCGCGTTAAACTCGATAACTACTGAACGGATCTCAATCGATTTTTACAAACTGATAGACTGATTCTTGTAGAAGGTTTTAGTATATAATTTGTCAAGGTTTCGTTTAAATTTAATGAAATGTGACAGTAATTGTTGGATGTGTCGGGAAAAATCAAGGCGCTAGGGAGATTTCATCGAAATAGTGTCTAAATCCTTTTATAGATATATAAAAAAGCTCGAAAATACATATTCTTTTAAATATCCTTTTACTTCAGTAATAATTTATGCTAATAAATAAGAAACACGTTTATTTATATGTTATCTAGAAGGAAATATTATTGCACAATCAACGAATATTCGTCGGCCAATTCGTCGGCCAATTCGTCGGCCAATTCGTCGGCCAAAATATTGCTCTTTTGTGCATCGTTAAAAGATAAAGCTATTTCTATATACAAAAATGGATTTAATATCTTTTATGTTATTTTAAAATAAGTTATCTTGCAGATAGGATATCTAAACGACTGAGAAATCCACTATAACCGGTCATGAGCTTACGCAAACGCTTTTAAAGTAGATTTTGTGGCAACTCTGTCAACGTGATTACTTTAACACATAAAAAAGAGTAAAAACTAGTTGGTTATAGACTTCACAGTTTAGACAACCAGCTAAAGTATGTCCCGAGAAACGACATATACAGAGAGTGCTACTTTTATCTCCTATTTGTCTAAACCAAAGGTTGGAAAGAGAAGAGAGGAAAGTAGAGGCAAGGAAAGGTAGGGCCAGAAGCTTAAAACAGGTGATGAATCCTTAATTTTGGCTGGTGTGTTTTCTGCTAAAGTATTACATTACTGTTTTTCTGTAATTATCTATATATATAAAAGCAACATTAATTGCATGAGACTATGACCATTCGACGCGGATTTAATTGTAGAAGTTTTAAGGCTATTCATTTTTTGCAGTCTATCAACCCTTTACCAGTTTTCTTGAAGTTCATGTGAATAGTCATTTATAATATAAAAATAAATAGCAAAATGTGTTGGTCAGCGTATAACTCAACAACGCCTGGGTCAATTTTGACAATTCTTTTTTTTTAATGTTTTTTGAAGTCCAATGATAGTTTTTACGGCGAGAAAAGTTCGAATAATTGCAGGGGAAAACCCTAAAGACAGCCCTTACCCGTTGCCCATACATACGTTTTCTATTTTAATTAAATAAAGTCAATTTGACCTTTATTGCTGTTCAATAAAGTACATAATGAATTACAAGTACTCATTGTCAATTTGCACTTTATTACCGCTGCAGGAAGTTCAAAATCGATTGAATGGTCACAATCCGACCAAATTAAATAGTCACAAAAATGTAAGAGCCAAAGATATTTAGTACTGCTGTAATTACATTTCGAAAATCATTCGTAAAACTGAAATCTGCCACATTCCAAATCATTTTGAGGGAACAAAGTCTGTCGGGTCTGCCAGTATAAATATAAAGTTAATTTAAATTCAGCGAATTAGTACCAATGTCACTTCAGTTGTTCCTCTACTATCATTGAATGTGATTGCGTTAACATTTTATATTATGTAGATTTACAATCCAATTGAATTTCTTAAAAAAAGACAAACTATTTTTTATTATTGTTTAACATTAACCCCCATAGGGGTAGGCACAGACAACATCCTTCCACTTGCCACGATCCTTGCATATCTCTTTCGCTTCTTTCATTCTCATTAAACCTTTCATACAAGTTCGTCGGTTTAGAGTACTCTTGACCTGGCCCTTATTTAAAATATCCTGGATTTGGTCTAAGAACGTTCGCCTT
>JACTOM010000093.1:677982-730411 GCA_015832385.1 Elymnias hypermnestra
GTTGGGTATGGCAGAAGAATCACAAAAGTAAAATAAATGCGGTAGAGATGAGAGCGTTGAGAAGCATGAGTGGATTAAAACTGAGTGACAGAGTGAGAAATAGTGTGATAAGAGAACGTTGTGGTATAAAAGAAGACGTAGTGACTAAAATTGAAAAAGGTATGCTTAGATGGTTTGGGCATGTAGAGAGAATGAATGAAAGGAGACTGACAAAAAGGATTTATGAGTCAAGAGTGAATGCCAAAGTTGGAAGGGGAAGACCAAGGCGAACGTTCTTGGATCAAATCCAGGACATTTTAAATAACGGCCAGGTCAAGAGAACTCTAAACCGACGAACTTGTATGAAAGGTTTATTGAGAATGAAAGAAGCGAAGGAGATATGCAAGGATTGTGGCAAGTGGAAGGATGTTGTCTCTGCCTTCCCCTATAGGAATGAGGCGTGATGCTATGTATGTATGTATGTTATTCCCATGGAGGTAGGCAGAGACCAGGTCCTTCCACTTGCCACGATACTTGCTTATCTTTTTTGTTTCAAGTTCGTCGGTTAAGAATACCTACTCTTGACCTGGCTCTTGTTTTAAATGTCCTGGATTTGATCCAGGTACGTTCGCTTTGATCTTCCCCTTCCAACTTTCCCATTCCCAGTGAAAAAACTCAAAACTCATTTTTGTGAGTCTCTTTTCATTCATTCTCTCTACGTGCCCAAACCATCTATATCCACAACGTACTCTTATTTTGTCACTAAGTTTTAATCTACTCAGAATTCTTAACGCTCTCATCTTTACCGCATTTATTTTACTTTTATGTTTATTCTGTCATACCCAACTTTCACTACCATACATAAGTGTTGGCAGCAACAGTCCTCCATGCACAGCCAGTCTGGTCCTTTGAGACATCATCTGGCTATTCATAAAGGCGTGCAAAGTACCACTTACCATGTTCCCTGCATTTACTCTCCTTTCAATATCACTTTCACATGTCCCATCTTTTGTAAATTTAAATCCCAAGTACACAAATTCTTTCACCTCTTCCACTTGTTCCCAATCTATCAAAATATTGCCATTCATCATAAATTCAACTCTTACAAAATCATAACTTTCGTTTTGTTTACATTCACTTTCATTCCTATTCCTTTCAAACCTTCAATCATAATACTTATCATCCCCTGACCCAGAGGGTGCTTAGTTAGGTAATCTGTCCGGTTACTAATTAAGCATGCGGGTAAGAGACCCCGGGTGCCTCGAGCTGTTACTACTGCTCTCCACTTTCATCTCCGCGTCAGTAATGTCCCATACCCAAGCCTGGTGCTCCCCAAAACTCCCTTTATCCCACATACCAAATCTTTCCTACCCAACTCCCATACCGATAAATGTTGGTATATTCATTCCTCGCTGACCTAAATGTCATAGACTAATAACAGGCAGCAGCGTTATCGGTGAGAGAGGGTTAGCACTGCTATCACCAACCCGTCTGCCAAGCGTGGTGATTAATGGCAAATCTACAAATGATGACAACAAGGCATTCAATCTTGACTCATAAATCCTTTTTGTCAGTCTCCTTTCATTTATTCTCTCAACATGCCCAAACCATCTAAGAATACCTTTCTCAATGTAGATAAAAACATAAAAGCTTTTCTTCTTATATTAATATTATATTAAGGACTTTTGTTAATAAGCCTTAAGATTTAATGCCTGGAAAATTTGCTTTCTTTGTATTTCCTTATGTTAATTACTAATGTCCTACGATTATTGCTATAAGTTCACAATTTTGATCATTATTAATAATTTTTCCTTAAAGTTAATGAATGTTTTATAAATTCTTTAACATAAGTATTCGGATTTTATCGTATCTACTTGATATTATTAAAGAATTATCATGCAAGGTCGGGGAAAAACCATTATTCGTGTTATACACGTGTGAATTTGCTATAAAAATGCTTTGTTTGAACTATTTTTATAATAACCTTGACATCACTAGAATTAGGAAAACAATAATGAAGAAAACGATGCGTTTCCTGATATTTATACAAGTTTTGAGTATTATTTGTTATAATAACATATATATTATAAAGCGAAAACATTTGTGTTTCTGTATGTAAGTATGTTTGATTGTAACGTTTTCACAAAGAAACTACTAGACCTATTGAAAAATATTTTCCACCATTAGAAAGCTGCATTTTCACTGAGCGATATTAACCTTCTAACTTTCACAAAAAAAAAATTGGGATTGGGAAAAAATGGCTTAATGTAGCCCGAGGTGTGAAAAAATTTGTCATAAAAAATCTGTGAACGCGTACGCTGCGGAAACTATTAATGATAGAACAAAAAAATGTTCTACAATATTATCTAACGTATTAATATCTACAAAAAAGTCTACCATACCATATGTCGAACTACTGTACTTATGCCACTATAACTACTTTTTACATTTTCAAAGTTAAAAAAAGTGCCGACAATAATCCAACCATATTATTCATATCTCAGTATTAATCTATATCCTAGTAAATATTTTATTAAATACCGTTTCAATACCTGTAAAACACTTTTTAAATTATTAAAATCGGACATTCCATTCAAAAGATATAACAAATTTAAAATTGTAGCGACCCTTATAACTGGGCCTGCGACTGGTGAGTTAGCTTATATTCCAAGGATACCTACCGAAATACCTTTACCATTTTTATTTTAATCAAACTAATTTTTCTCGTTTAAATGCTTAAAAAGACCTTTAAATGTTTAGAAAGTCCGCGACAGTATATATCTATCTCTTAAGGTGAGAAAGACATCTTGTCTACAGGCCCTGGACTAATAAATCCTTTCGTCATCCTCTGTCTGTTTGTTTGCGAAATACTCTAGTGATACTGTAAAGATTTTCATGCCATTTTCACTACTAGAAAGACTGATCCATGAAGAAGATTTAGATATATAACTTAAGCTAGAAAAATGAAGAATCGTCCTTTCCATTATGGTTGACGAGTGGACACAAAGATGATGTCATTAAATTATCCTATTGTAAGCAGGATCTCTTGAGTGATACGTAGATTTAATGAAAAGTACGTTGAATGATTCCATAATATAGACAAATAGATACAAATCAACGTAAGGAAAGCGTGTTTAATAAATATTTATTAATAAATTGGACTTACCAAAGGAGTGGAGAATTATAGAGTAGCTGGTGAATAAGCCAAACTTCACCATGTCCCAGTTGAGACGATTCCGCACGAATAAGTAGAAAATAACGTGTTCCGCTAAAAAATATAAGATGCTCAGTAAATATTAGGAAACCATACTTTTGGAGTCTGTCAGAAAGGTCTTATAATTATAATACAGAATAGCGGACCCGGCAAATTTGGTACAATCTATAAAAAAAAAGATAAAACTGCATGTCAGAAATGAAACTTCTTTAGCATACAAATTTTTAAGTCTTGTTTAAATTTATACAAATCTAAAACTTTAGGTTTCCGAGACTTAGAGGGGGGGGGGGGAGGAATTTAATCAATTTAATTGTCATTAAAATAATAAAAGTGTCGAAAGTTAATACAAAGATCTCAAATGACGAATTGCATAAATAAATTAAGATTAAATGACGAGTGCCAAATTAAAATGCCACAAATTATTTGTAAATATTAACACTACCGTAAAGTTTTTATCTTCCTGCGCCTAAAGAAGTTTCACTTCAAGAAGCTAAATGATAGTTTCAGAATGTTTCAACTTTTCAGGACATTTTAAATAACGGCCAGGTCAAGAATATTCTAAACCGACGAACTTGTATGAAAGGTTTAATGGGAATGAAAGAAACGAAGGAGATATGCAAGGATCGTGGCAATTGGAAGCATGTTATCTCTGCCTACCCCTATGGGAATAAGGTGTGATTCTATGTATGCATGTATGTAATAGTTAAACTACACAATGTTATCTTTTGTTTATTAAATTAAGGCTCTGGTTTAGCGTCATGTTGTTCTAAACTTTGAACCAGTGAAAAAAGGTTGTCTTGTATTTATAGGCTTATATCTTAAAAATTCATACTTGCCTGAAGGTTTTTCATTATTATTCACACCACTTTTACCTTCGACGCGACTTATGCACCGTTAGTAACGGGCATTTTGTAACTGATTTTGATTTTTCTATTGTCAACAGTCAACAGTGTGTTACCTCTACGCATATTTTGTTACAGTAGTTACCGAGAAGCGAAATAGATAATACACATTATGACTTAAAAATAAAAATGCTTATTACTGATTGCCCGAGACCAAATTATCGTATTATATCAACCAGTAGTTGACATGGGAAATCTAAGGGTTATAGAGATAAAAATGGCATTATTTTACTCACACATTGAAGGTCCGTAAAGGATAAATACTGCGAGAAATGTAAGGATCACTTTGACCCGTCGATTTGACGGCCGCTTCCTGAACGCAACACCCACAGTATCCAGTACGTGATTCACATCGAAAAGCGTGACATCCTTGCTGTCAGTGCGTTCTATCTACAAAACATGCAAATATTACATTGACTTGTATATTTTGGTGGCTTGAATCCTGTAATCAAAATGGATTAACTTTGACGGCTTATTTCCTAGCAGAGAAACCGATGGACTGATGGAAGTCTTCAGTCATGACTAGTTACAATTCCACCAGCATAGACTTACCATCAAGCAAGAGATTTGTGTTACGGTACGATGCTGTTTAGAAACCATAAATTACCTGTTGTTTTAAAACGTTTTCAAATGTTACATTATGTTAGAAATTGTTAGATCTTTTGAGAGCTCCTACTCTGATAGAAATGTTTACAAACATTTAATAACACTTGAAAACATGGCATCGGCACGCAGTTTGGCTTTACATTCCACCACATTCTTCGCATATCCTGGCTGTCACCTGCATTTTGTTACAAATTGTTAACTAACAATTTCGTCTAAACATGTTTGCTAACATTACCTAACATGAAAACATTGTGATCAAATGTTTGTTTATATACATTTGTAAAAAGTGGCAGCACCATTACTAGATTACCGCGCTTCTATCCTAAATTGTATCATCACTTACTATCCAGTGTGATCAGCAATTTAACAAAAAAACCAACAGTGCTTCAGTGGTTATTGTAAAATTATATGATACATTACATTTTTCAATAAAGGAAATACAGCACCAGATGTTTACCAAGTATTTATTAAGCTTATTTTTATAAAACTGCCTGTTAATCCTCGTTGGAGCTGCGTGGAGAATCTGTGCTCTAAAAGCCCTTTCTCCCATGGATGAAGAAGCCTATGCCCAGCAGTGGGACGGTAATAGGCACATAAATACGTTTCTATTATAGAGTGTATCATTACTTGACATCAGATGGGATTACAGTCAAAAAAAACTTGTTGATTGGTTATTATAAATTTGAAAACCTTTGCTTTCAGGTTAGTCCTTGACTGTAATCCCACCTGGTAGTAAGTGACGATACAATCTAAGTTAGAAACGACCCAAACTGATAAGAGGTATTTTATCTCTTATGGTTTTTACACAGCATCGTACCAGAACACAAATCTCTTTGTTTCATGATACGTCTTTGCTAGTAGGGTGGTATCTAATCACGACCGAAGCCTCCCACCAGTCCAGACTAAGACGAGGTCAGATTACTTTTTGATATATGGTACCTATAAGCATTTAAACACTTTTGTATTTTGTTGAATACTGTTATGTTGTTTATTTAAAGAGACTTTGTTTCTTTATATGTATAAGCTTTTATTTTGCTTATTTATACAGACAATTTTAATTTATCTGTATAAGTAATTTCTTACGTAAGAAGTACATAAAAAAATTAAGTGAAAGTAATAAATACATTCAATGCAGTTGTTTATTGCTCTCAGAAATACATAACTTGTTTTTCAGAAGTGAACTTACAACGTATTTGTTATAACAAGTAATTAATAATAAGGTGTAGTTAAATAAGAGATTACTTTGTAAAACAATTCGTTTAAAAAAAAACTAAAACAAGATTAAAGTTTTAGCAAAGATATCCCCTTAACCAAAAGATTTACGTTCACTTAGAGTAAATGAATTATATCAAAATCAAATCAAATCAAAAATATCTTTATTCAAGTAGGCATATTACAGCACTTTTGAATTGTCAAATTATATCTTTTTTTCCACACTCTGATTCTAATATACGTCTGCTGATGGTACTCAAGAACGGCTTAAAATCTAAAGTTACGAGGGTTCCTTCGCNTGAAACAAGGTTAAAGTTTTAGCAAAGATATGCCGCTAACCAAAAAATTTACATTCAATTAGAGTAAATGAAATATATCAAAACCACTTTTGAATCGTCAAATAATATTTTTTATTCCACACTCTGATTCTAATATACGTCTGCTGATGGTACTCAAGAACGACTTAAAATCTAAGGTTACGAGGGTTCCTTCGCGCCCTGATCCTAGAAGAAACCACAACAAACTCAGTCGGGTATTTTTTTTGTTACCATCATCATTACAATATCATATTAGTTTAATATATTTCAGTTCAAATTAGAGCAGTTCGTTCACTCCCAGGCGTTTCTATCGTCTGAGTAATCTTGCAACTTATAATACGATTTTTCTATCAACTTTCTTTTAACAAAGAGTTTGAATTTATTAATTGATACCTTTAGAACGTCTTGTGGGAGTTTATTATAGAAACGTATACAGTTGCCTTTAAATGAGTTGTTTATTTTATGCAGCCTACTACAATTTATAACAAGTTTATTTCTTTTTCTTAAGTTATATGAAATAAATTCACTCTTTTTATTAAAAGAGTCAATGTTTTTGTGTACGTACAACAAGTTTTCTAATATATATACGCAGTGAACTGTCATTATGTTAACTGCCTTGAATTTGTTTCTTAGCGACTCTCTTGGACCCATATTGTAAATCGCACGAACGGCCCTTTTCTGCAGCACAAATATTGCATCTATATCAGCAGCATTACCCCAAAGTAGAATACCGTATGACATAATGCTGTGAAAATAGCTGAAATATCGTTAAAAGAGGTCTAAGATTAATGTATTTATAAAAGTAAATTCGTTATAATGATGCTCGTTATACTAAGTTGACGCTATAACAACATAAAAGCCTACTGATTTAATAAAATATGAAACTAATTTTATAATAACAGCATTCGTTATATAATAAATTTCAAAGTTTTCATCCGCTTAATGCTGCTAAATGTTAAATATGACCACGTAAGTGCAAACACGACCGCAGATTGCATTTGATCAATTGTTCTGTATAACTATTAATTTGGTGACCATTATTTAACTTAAAACTATAATAAAGGGTTCTAAAATATTTGATATTAATACTTGTTAATACTCTAATGTCCTAAATCGAAAGAAATACAGTAAAATGAAAAGAAAATCGTCAAAATTGGATGAGTACTTTCAAAATCATCCAGGTCAAACACTGTGAGTGTGGTGTGAATGCTATTGTATACATAAATTATAATAAAACTGAGAATTAATATTGTTTTTTCAACGAAGAAAGTTATAGGCTTTAAAATATCACGTTACGATCAATAGGAGTGGAAAATTGTGCAAAAATTAAAGAACTATCAATATACAGGCATGAATAAAAATGTATTATATATCTTTATATGTATCTATATATATGTTTCCCTTTTAACCTATAAACACCGCCTACCTACTTTCCCTTTCTTTGACGGTTTCCCTACACGTTGGGTTGTCTGGAAGACATCGCTAAATAGCGATAAGACCGCCCATTGTACACTAGAATTATTTTAAGTTAAGTTATTATATTATATTTTTTTTTTGTGGTGTTCAATAAAGTATACTATCTATCTAACTACTCTACTGATCTTTCGTTGCGTACACTGCTTAAACAGTTAAAGTTACACAACAAACATGTATAACAGAATTGTTACTTATAAGTTCATCTAAAAAAAGTCCATACTAACACCTGTCTATCTTTTAAGGTTGAGTCATTATAACCTTTTCTGCAATGCACATGATGCAGTGTTTCAGTGACATCAGGTAAACCCGTTCCAGTGTCATCGTAGAGAGCATGATCGTTTCATTTGATTCACTTTTTAAAACAATCTCGTAAAATCGAAATGAAACTCATAATAGCATCTAAAAAGTCCTCAATAGCACATGTCTATCTTTTAAAGTTGACTCACTATAAGCTTTTTTACAGTGCACATGATGCAGTGTTTCAGGTACATCAGGTAAAGCTGTTTTAGCGTCCCCATTGGGAACATGATCGCTTCTTTCAATTCACTTTTTAAAACAAGCATGTCAAACGAAATTGTTGCTCTATAAACCATCTAAAAAAGTATTTAATAGCACAAGTCTATCACTGATGGTTGATTTACTATAAACTTTTAGACAGTGGTTCAAGTATATCTGGTAAACCCGTACCAACGTCATCGTTGCCAGCATGATCGTTTTCTTTAATTCAATTTTTATAACAATCTCGTAAAATCGAAAACCACTCATAAAACAATCTAAATAAAGTCCTTTATAGCACATAAGTAAGTAAAAGGTAAGTAGCAGCCCATTAACCGATTGAAGAAACACCCTGCCTGCCCACAATGTGGTACTGTAGTCGATACGGCGCAGCACACGGTAGCAGTATGTCCAGCTTGGTTAGTGGAAGGACAGCTTTTGGTGACAATGACCGGTGGGGATTTCTCGCTGGCGAACATCATAAAATGTATGCTCGTCAGCAATACTAACTGGGGGGCAATTGCCTTCTTCTGCGAGTCGATCATTTTGCAGAAGGAGATACTAAGCAGGGAAAGGGAGGACGCTGCGGGTTCCTCTGTTCACCGACGAAGAAGGTCTGGAAGACGGAGGCGGGGTTTTTCCCGCCTCCTTCCTCTATTTTAAATTTGACACAGTTGTGAAGGCAACAAATCCGGGGTGCCAGAGTGGATGTTTTCTCTGAGCCTCTGGCCCCTCACTAAAGGGTTTCGCTGGGTTTTAGTGGGTATTCTAGTTTTGTCTAGTAAGTCCCACACTCCTAACCGATGACTGTTCGGTTGGGGTGCGTAAATACATTTGCCAGCGTCAAAAAAAAAGCCCATTAACCGATATAATGTGTTGGATTTCCGTCTGGACTATGAGAGTGAAGGAATAGAGAGTGCACTTGTGTACTATACCTGCCAATCCGCAGTGGAGCAGCGTGGTGGGTCTATGCTCTAAAAACCCCCTCTCATATGAGTGAGGAGGCCTGTGCCCAGAAGTGGGATGTCAATGGGCTGCTACTTACCGGAATAGCACATATCCATCTTTTAAGGTTAAGTTGCATGAGTATGATCGCATCATTTATTTGCTAAATTATTAATAGCATTTAATCGCATTTAATCAAATAATTTATTTGCTAAATACACAATATTATACAGGTCAGGATAGCATAAAGGTGTATTGCCAGAAAATAACGTGCAAATACTTGAATTACATGATATAGTTTATTACCTACAATGTCTAATTTACAATCTTAATGATTATTAATAAAAGAAAATATAAAAGTAAGTAAGTAGCAGCCCATTAACGTCCTACTGCTGGGCACAGGCCTCCTCACTCCGAGGAGCGAGGGTTTTTAGAGCATAGACCCACCACGCTGCTCCAGTGCGGATTGGCAGGCATAGTACACAAGTGCACTCTCTATTCCTTAACTCTCATAGTCCGATGTGACGCGGGAATCCGACACGACCGGAGAGAGATCAGGCGCAGGACCAACGGCTTAACGTGCTCTCCGAGGCACGGGGGTGGATCACACTGCCAAAGAAAATATGTCAATCTAAAAATATAAGGAGCAAATGTAAGTACTTGGTTGAGTCGTTATAACCTTTTCTACAATGCACATGAAGCAGTATTTCAGGTACATCAGGTAAACTCGTTTCAGTGTCATCGTCGCGAACATGATCGTTAATTTTAATTCACTTTTTATAAATGTAACATAACTTTTCATTTTTAAAAGTAAATTTAATTATCTTAACACTGTAGGTTATCTTATACTTTCAATTCGTGTATATCAAATGGCAAATATTACATACTAATCCAGATAGATTGTAATTTATCATTTAGTTCTGAATGACAGGTAAAAACGCAGAAGGAAATAATACTTGTTGGACTATAAATAGATAAATTGTGAAGACACTCGTCGTCGCTTCGACATAGGTCTCACGTAATGACGTCCACAAGGCCCGGTCTTGTGCCGCCTGGCTCCAGCGGTTACCGGCGACCCTCTTTATGTCGTCGGTCCACCTTGTGGGGGGTCTCCCTACACTGCGCCGCCCGGTGCGGGGTCGCCACTCCAGCACCTTCGGGCCCCAACGTCCATCGGTCCGTCGGACTATGTGCCCCGCCCATTGCCACTTCAGGTTCGCGATTCGTAGGGCTATGTCGGTGACTTTGGTTCTGCTACGGATCTCCTCATTTCTGATTTGATCGCGTAGAGAAACTCCGAGCATAGCCCTCTCCATCGCACGCTGAGTGACTCTGAGATTTCGAATGAGGCCCATAGTCAGCGACCACGTTTCGGAGCCGTAGGTCATCACTGGCAACACGCCAGTCTTGACGAAAGTAAGACACTATGATTAATTATTGTTAGGTAATTAATTTTATTTTTATTTATGTTAATATTAAGTTTATATATAACTAGCTATACCCGCGACTTCGTCAGCTTGGAATGTTTTTTTTGGTAGCATTTTCAGCAATTTAGCCAAGTTGTTTCACAAATAAGAAATATACCCCTAAGGGGAGCCCCTTTGAGAGAGGAATTTCTAAAACTTACTATTGATAGATTCCATTATAGTTTGTAAATATGAAGTTTGAATTTTGTTTAAATGTGAAAATTTGAATTTTTTAATTAACACCCCCGCAACCCCCCTTGCGAGTTTAATTTCGTAAAATCCGTTGTTAGCCGACCTCTACTCGGAAAAAGGAATATTCCTACCAAATTTCAGGTTTGTAAGTCTTACGGTTCCAGGGATATCGTGATGTGTCAATAGATACCTGGATATCTCTTTTATATATATAGATCGTACTATGGTTAATGAAATAAAATAGAATAAGTTCATTTATAAAACATTACTGATAATAAATAGACACCATGATAGATTTAAAATTGTAGTATATTACGCACTTAGGGCCGAAAGTACGACATTGCCGCCCGCGTGATAAAAAAACGCGGGTGGCAATGGCATACTTTTATCACTCCGGGATCGAAAGGTAAATATAATATAAAATATTGATAGATATTGAATCGTTTAAGTTAGATACGCAATCAAAACACAATTTGTGAGGACGCGGCAAAAGAAATTGCTCTAAATTACGCATTTATCTAATCGGTAAGCAATGTGGCACTTTCAAGACTCGAAACAGCGTCGAAAGTACAAACTTTCGATACAAGTGTGATGATATAGTTTTTATTTAAGTAACCTTAACAATCTCTTTTGAATCATCAAAGCTTGCGAGTGTAACAGTGTCGAGCGTGACGTTATAACTTTCATTAAATTCGCAAAAATAGATTCTGTTACATTAAAAAAAAGTATGTGTGTACAAAGCACACGTGTTAGAAGTGAAACTTCCTTGACAAACTACAATACTAAAATTTTAGATTTCCAAGAATTACAAATAGGGAAAAAGGAAGATATTTTAGGAAGTTAATTGTTTTTAATCGCATCCTTACTATAAGCCGTTGAGGAGTTCCATAGATCATCATATTTGACTACGACAATCGACATTACGGAGAAGAGTTCCGTTACTTTGTCATGGATCCCATGATCAAAACCTAACCAAACTATCATCAAATTTCATTCCAATAAAAAACGAATGATCGAAATCGATTGGTGTGATCTTGAGTTGTTCATCCAATTGTTGCGCACATGCTAAATGCAAATTTGAGACTTGTACGGTTTTCTCATGGATGCCATCATCAGTCCTGGATTTAAACAAAATGGGACCCTACACAAGCACCACCTTTTATATAAAAAAGGAATCATTAAGATCGGTTCACCCAATCAGAAGATATGAGGTAACGAACATAGAATAAAACGCTGCACATCTTCGTGACGCTAATCACGTGTTTACTCCGTACAAATTTTACCCTCATGCCTAAAGAAGCTTCACTTCAATATAAATATTACTGCAAACATTCAGATGTATGGTTTCCCTATTATATTTATTGTTACATGTATATGCTTCCACGTTAACTATTGTTCGCGTTATGGATGTGACATACAATTTGCATTATTGATTTTTAATACCGCTTTATATTACTGACCCATTTCAGTTTTCAGCTGGATTTGCAATATTAGTTTCTACATAACGAAACAACTGAATTATTAACAGTCATATTCAAATTCCAATTCCAAAAGCAAACTTTAAGGCACTTTTGAATCGTCAAGGTGTTCTTATTACTTCTAATGTGCGACTAAATTATTGAGATTAGCTTCGAATTTAAATTTGAGAGGGTTCCTTTGTACACTGATTCAAGCATTGAAGTCTCTCTATGAGGGTTCTAGTGTTTGTGTCAGAATAAACGGTGCGTACACGGTGTGGTTTCTAAGAAAAAAAGAGGTGTTCGACAGGGATGTGTTGCGTCACCGTGGCTGTTCAACCTATTCATGGATAACTGTTCGACAGATTTAAAAGAAAGTACATATGGATTAAGAATGAATGAATAAATCATCAAATGTTTACTCTACACTATTGATCAAGTAATACTTGGATCATCTGCTAATTGAGCAAGAAGAGATGATAAATATTATGAGTGAAGCTTTCCAAAGGAAAGGACAAAACAAAAGAGATGAATATATGATAGATGGCAATATTTTGATAAATGGGGAACAAGTAGAAGAGTTGAAAGAATTTGTATACTTGGGATCTGAATGGCAGAAAAAACATTCAAGTGAAATAAATACGGTAGAGGTGAGAGCATTGAGAAGTATGTGTGGATTGAAACTGAGTGACAAAGTAAGACATTGTGTGATAAGAGAACGTTGTGGTATAAAAGAAGAAGTAGTGTCTGAGAAAGGTATTCTTAGATAGTTTGGGCACGTAGAGAGAATGAATGAAAGGAGACTGACAAAAAAGGATTTATGGGAAAGCTGGAAAGGGAAGACCAAGGTGAACGTGCCTGAATCGAAAACAGGACATTTTAAAGAAGACCTAAGTCAAGATTATTCTAAACCGATGAACTTGTATGAATGAAAGAAGCGAAGGAGATATGCAAGGATCGTGGCAAGTGGAAGGACATTGTCTCTGCCTACCCCTATGGGAATGAGTCGTAATGCTATGTATGTATGTATTAAGATTAGAGCAATTTATTCAATCGCTTCATCGATCGAAATTTTATAGAATACTAATTGTTTTTGACGATATCACTCGCGTAGTTCGCAGTCCTGTGAATATATGGGTTAACCACGCCCCAAAAGGAATGTGTGTATTGGTATACTTTAAATTGATCAAACTTTGGACATCTTTTGATAAGACAGTGTCCCTTTTCCCGCTTATATATATCTAGATCTTTTGAGATCATAAGGGAATCCATTCTTAAGGAGTATATATATGGCGTAAAGAATGTATATAACGAATTTCAAGCCAACCGCGCCTGTAGTTATGAACATTTCTCAATGAGACAAGAGTTATTTTATATTTCCCTTCTCTGTCCGAATTCTATATGAATAGAGGGTAAAAAACGAGAAATGCTTATTTCTCGTACCCCTTATAAAACTCAGAAAAAAAGTGAGCTTACTTCAAATATCTTTCAGTAATAGTTCGTTCGAAAACGGAGAAAAATTATCAAACAAAAATGTTTTTCATTGCAATCTGATTCAATGCCGCCTGAAATAAAAAATAACGCACCTGTTTATACTTTTCCATTACAAACAGATACATCAACATTTTCTTATTTATTCAACTTTTATTATTATTTATATATCGTTTGTTAATATCGATAAAACTGTTGTGTAGTAATAGCTCTCAACGCCGACCTATAAATTGATTTTATCAAAGGTGTCAGTGACTTGTCTATCTCAAGAGTGCTATTGTTTCAAATTAAGTGGAAATTTCTACAGAAACCTAGTCTAGATTTTAGCCAATCCAAAATGATTTACTTTGTACGCTTTTGCAGAACCCAAATTAGTTTTTTTCCACATCCTTTCTATGCGAGACTTCTACGCATAATCTATTTTATTTAGTCGCGACATCACTAGCCTAGAATTATAATGTACAATTTTATACAGAATTTTTGTACAGAAAAAAAATTGTTAACAATAGTCAATTTGTTAACAATAGTTTTAATACAAATAAAGAAAAGCCTATGTGACGCTTACTCGTTACATATCGAACGTTTGCCAGTCGCGTTTGACGTACGTAGGACGTTTTGACTTCAAATTTATCCCATACTTTCAGCACATTCCGTACTTCATTCCGATAAGAAGCAATAAGCATAGGTTAGTGAAATCCGTGAGTTTTCTTTTACTTTAATACATAGTGAACTAGTGTAATCATAAAACCAATTGTTTTACTTTTTGTACTTTTAGGTTAGGGCTCTCCAATCCTTGTTAATAATTTTTGTCGTCTAAATAACCTTTCAAATTATAGTACGACTTTTCAATCAGCTTTGTTTAAGTGCCAATCCCCAGCATGGTAGATTTATGCTCTAAAACTGTCCTATTAATAAAGAGGTCTGTGTCCAGCAGTGGGACGTTAATAGATAGATTGACGTGTTTTTTTTAAGGATTTAAATTTATTTTCGTAATGTCCAAAAGTGCATTTTACAATTTAGCTAGATGTGGATTGGTTGTGGCTTCAGTTAAACTTAATATTATACATACATACATTCATAGCATCAGGCCTCATTCCCATAGGGGTATGCAGAGACCACGTCATTCCTGTTTGCCACGATCCTTGCATATCTCCTTCGCTTCTTTCATTCTAATTAATCCTTTCAAACAAGTTCGTCGGTTTAGAGTACTCTTGACCTGGCCGTTACTTAAAATGTCCTGGATTTGATCCAGGAACGTTCGCCTTGGTCTTCCCCTTCTAACTTTCGCATTCACTCTTGACTCATAAATCCTCTTTGTCAGTCTCCTTTCATTCATTCTCTCTACATGCCCAAACCATCTAAGCATACCTTTCTCAATGTTAGTCACTACGTCTTCTTTTAAACCACAAAGTTCTCTTACCACACTATTTCTTACTCTGTCACTCAGTTTCAATCCACTCATACTTCTCAACGCTCTCATCTTTACCGCATTTATTTTACTTATGTGATTCTTCTGCCATACCCAACCTATAAGAAATCCAAATTGAGACAATACCAAATATATCTTTTACCAAAAGAAAATAAATTGAGAAAACATACTATAATTTGATGGATAAAAAAGCGTAGAAGTGAATGAATTGAAAGAACTCTCATAATTTTAGATTGTAAATCGTTCTTTAATATCATCAGTCGTATTTATATATGGTAAAAACGTTATTTGATGATTAAAACCTACTTGAATAAAGAATTTCTGAATTTGAAGTTGAATTTCAATAAAACTTCCATTATGTTTACAGTCGCAAATTTAAAAGCCACTGATATCATATTATAAGCACATATCACATATTTATCGTCTAACTTTCAAGTCTATCCATATATATCTATGATAATCCGCATACGAGTTTCAATTTAAAATATACAAATATGCGGATAAGTCTGATTTAATCTATCTTAATAGATATTGAATAATCTAATCGTATACAAAAATGTGTGCACATTGACCTAAATAATAGTCGTTTTGGCAAGTCGCGAAAACTAGTAAAAGAGTTACAATTTTTTTAATCACATGAAAAACTTGGGTTTTCTTAACATAATATTGTCACATTACTTGTATACATTACATTACTTGGACTACCTCATTGGTCTAGTGGTTAGCATGTTCGACTACAGACATGAGGTCCTGGGTTCGAGTCCCGGGTCGGGCCAATTCAAAAATCTACATTGAGTTTTCTATTAAGATTTTCTCAAGATTTGTCCGAGGTTGGGAAGTTGNGTGGTGGGTTTATTCTCTAAAACCCTCGCTCCTAGGAGTGAGGAGGCCAGTGCCCAGCAGTGGGACGTTAATGGGCTGCTACTTACTTACTTATAAACTTGTACTAAAAAACGGGTTGTAGTCTAACATAAAGGTGTCTATATTAAAAATATTATATTTGTACACTGACTTGCCAATGTTTAGTCGAAAGCGTTGCTGCTATTTTATTTCTAACTTATTGTTAAGGGAGGTAGTGGTGGGAGATTTGGACCAAGGATTTTTAGCAATTGACGTGAAATATACAGAAGAAAAAGCCATGATGGCCTAGTTTCATTCAGAAAAGTCATGAGTTGGCATCCTAGGCAGACACTGTTGTATATTTCGGGTATAATTCTGGGCAAATTGTCGCCTGCCAAATTGGACACTAATGGTGGATACATCTCCTAAAAGCCTTCTCTCTCATTCATAAGGATGCCTGTACTAAGCAGTTAGACATCAATGGGTTGTTACTTAATTAATAACACAAGTTCATCAACAATTTATTTCAAAATAGTGTTATTTAATGTAGAAAATGAACAACAACAGTGTCAGTTTAAAAACTGTCTCCACGATGGGAGAAAGCGATGAAGATTTTTATTAAAGTTTTGAAAGAGTGAATTTTTTTATATGAGGTTGTACATGAATTGATACATTGCTAATATCATATTTGGTATTGTCTCAATTTGGTTTTCTTATAAGTGATTATCTAAGTTGGGTATGGCAGAAGAATCACATAAGTAAAATAAATGCGGTGAAAGTGTTGAGAAGTATAAGTGGATTATAACTGATTGACAAAGTAAGAAATAGCGTGATAAAAGAACGTTGTGGTTTAAAAGAAGATGTAGTGACTAAAATTGAGAAAGGTATGCTTAGATGGTTTGGGCATGTAGAGAATGAATGAAAGGAGACTGACAAAAAGGATTTATGAGTCAAGAGTGAATGCGTAAGTTGGAAGGGGAAGACCATGGCGAACGTTCCTGGATCAAATCCAGGACATTTTAAATAAGGGCCAAGTCAAGGGTACTCCAAAACAACGAACTTGTATGAAAGTTTTAATGAGAATGAAAGAAGCGAAGGAGATACGCAAGAATCCTGGCAAGTGAAAGGACGTTGTCTCTACCTACCCCGAAGGGAATGAGGCATGATGCTATGTTATGTTATAATTATCTAATTTATAAACAGCTTATATCACAGCTTTCGAACTCTTCAGAGAAACTGACCTATTTTTGTGTATATTCTTCTACACCTGCGTCCCCACATTTTAATCGCGATACAAAGTTTGGTAGAAAACCTATCTATATATTATCACCTATCAGAATTTAATTAGCTGAACTAAGATTTTCCGGATTTTTGTTTCTGATAATAGATTTTTTACTCCATCAACAGTTCAAGTAGCATTAATAATAAAAAAAACTAATATTCTTACAAATATATTAGACTAAATATATTTAGTTAATACAAAATATTTAGATTAGCCACTCTAATTAAATGATTGCCTAATTTTGCGTCTTTTACTCATTTAGTTTTTTTGTTTCTTATATTGTTAGCTTTGGATTTTTCCGTATCTATTAAAATACGTCATTTCATTATTATGAATTTAGAGAGAGTTTAATGAACAATTACCATATTGATTATGTAATAAACATCAATTGCCACTAGTATTTTTACGTCTTAAAATAAATTATTGACTTTTTACTATCAACATTGTTTCACTTATCATAGGATTAGCACTATAAATTATAGTATGATTGGTTACAAAAACACGCGTTAATACTCATGTTTTTCTACATAGTCATATAACATAAAAATATTTCATAAAACGTCAACAATTTACGGAAACACAATAAATTATATTAGGTTATCTAAAAAGATAATTTCTGGGGAAATACAGATACTCTATTGAACATATTTTTGTCCAGAAAGTAGTTAAAGTTAAGAAATTAAATAAGAAACCCCGGCTTTATCTATTTTATTTGATGGAAATAGATTAAAGGTAAAGAATTAAATTGGAAAGACAACTCGTGGCAGGAAAAGGCAAGATCAAAGATGCAAAAGAAATAGATTAAAGTAGATAATTCAAATAAGAGTACTTACAGTAGGCATCCCTCGTTCTCTAAGCCATTCATCCGGTTCCTTTAAACAGAAGCATCCATAAAGAAGCACAGCAATGAATAAACCAGTTGTCATAGCAAATATGCCATAATATCCCATTCTTTGTAATAATATTCCGCTCATACCAATTCCTATAGGTAAACCTGCTGTCATACAGAAGTTTACGAGCCCAACTCGGAATGTCCTGGATTGCTCCGATGTTATATCACTTATATAACTAAATACACCCAGGAACATAGTAACCCAGCTTCCTGTTATCGCTGGAAAGAAGGTTTCTAAGAACACTGTAACATGAACTGGAATTTCGTAGAAGAAGTAAACGTTTACTAAGTTATTCAACGATGTCATTAATTCTCCAAATATTGGTAGTAATATGCAAAGTTTCCTTTTCCCTGTCCTATCACTCCAGGCTCCAAGAATCATTATCATCAGACAAGGTAGTGCTGTATGTATGACACTCTTCCAGATGTCAATCGAAGATATTAACTTTTGTATATCTTTTTCATAGTTCGAGTAATTATTCGTATTTTTCTTAATCAATGCATCACATATATGGTCTTCAAACTCGAAATAGACTCGGCAAGCTTTATCCAAATTGAAATTGCCCATTGCAAATCTAGATATAACACTGGGTATAATCAATCCTGCTAATAGTGGTTCAACAGTTATATTGTCCTTTATATGCCAAAGCTTTTCTGTGAAATTTTTGTCTTTATATTTCTGATGTATTTTGACTTTATTCAGAGGTTTCTCCTCTATTTTTTCAGCGTGCTCTTGTTTCTCAGCCATCGTGATATTGTTTTTAACTTCTGCTTTATTCACAATCTTATGTCAATTTTCATTTTATATTAAAAGTATGGAAGCGTTAATAACAATCAGGATTGCAACGTTTTATCCAACACAATGAACGTCTATGTGGCAGACATGATAATTGACTTTATTATTTACTCGTTCGATATATTTGTTTGATAACAATTAAGCGTAGATAATGATAAAACGTATTCAAAGATAATTGGCTTTTGTTTTATATTGGATGGATCAATGCACGTTATACTTAATATTAATTATGAAAGTCATACAGTAAATATTACATTAATTATTATTAGGTGAAAAAATAATTAGTTACGAACTGATTAGAATCATTAACTAATTAGGGGATACACCAAATAGCTTTCTCAATGTTTTTTCGTTAGATTTCTAATATAAGCAGTGGTTGACATCGAAGTTATTGATTTCATTACAACCATTATATTTAGGTAATATTTCTAAATCAAAGATGCCTTGATAGAAATCGTTGTATCTTATCTTTTTCATTGTTTTTATTTTGTCTCCTGTGCCGTATATAATAAAATTTTTTCTATAAATCGATCGATGAATTAATTATTATTGTATAAACATATTAATTAATTTAAATATGATAACATCTTTTTCAACAAGTTCAAAGATGTATATCTGATTTCAAGGTAGTAGTTATTTTTTAAACTTTGTTAATAATTAAAACAAACTGTTTAACTTTTTTTGGATCACGTTTTTGTTATCTATTTAAATTATCTTATAAACGAATACTTAAATTTAATTAAAACATCAGGATGTATTTATATGTAGAATAGTTATTTGTTTTGCATTAGATTTTTGTGTAAGTTTATAATTGTCTTAAAATTAAAGTAAGGTAAATAAACCTTGGGTTATGTCTAAGTGATTTCACAAACTATGTAATCAAAATTTTAAAGCTTTCTCGACAGTTTATAAATTTGTCTTATTTTTCTTTATTTAAATAAATTCTAATAATTCCTACGAAGACAATTTGCATTATATTTCTCTTAGTTTTTTTATCTTAGCAAAACCTGTTTCATGTTTTAATTTGTTTTGGTTGTGAATTTTACTAGCAGATAGTTCATGCTTGCATGAATTATATAAGCTGCCTTTTATTTCTACTTCAAAATTTACAAAAGATGGAAGATGTGAAAGTGATATTGAAAGGAGAGTGAATGCAGGGAATATGGTAAATGGTGCTCTGTACTTTGTGAATAGCCAGATGGTGTCTCAAAGGGCTAGACTGGCTGTGCATGCTGGAGTGTTGGTGCCAACACTTATGTATGGTAGTGAAAGTTGGGTATGGTAAAAGAATTACAAAAGTAAAATAAATGCGGTAGATATAAGAGCGTTGAGAAGTATGACTGGATTAAAACTGAGTGACAGAGTAAGAAATAGTGTGATAAGAGAAAGTTATGGTTTAAAGGAATACGTAGTGACAAAATTGAGAAAGGTATGCTTAGATGGTTTGGGCATGTAGAGAGAATGAATGAAAGGAGACTGACAAAAAGGATTTATGAGTCAAGAGTGAATGCTAAAGTTGGAAGGGGAAAACCAAGGCGATCGTTCCTGGACCAAATCCAGCACATTTTAATTAAGGGCTAAGTCAAGAGTAGTCTAAACCGACGAACTTGTGTGAACGGCTTAATGAGAATTCAAGAAGCGATGGAGATATAGAAGGATCGTGGCAAGTGGAAGGATGTTGTCCCTGCCTTCACCTATGGGAATGAGGCGTGAGGCGTTTTTGCGAAAAAGGTAAATTCCAAGCATAACTGATATTACTAGTTTATAATGTTTAGTGTGGAGGGTATAGTAATGGATAACATCCGTCAAAACAATTCCTATCTACGGTAGAGTGCACACAAAACGTCTCTTATTACACTGACAATGAAAAATACGATTGTTACCGATAATTATAATATTTTAAGTGTCTTTTCCGAACACGTGATAAATTTTTAGTAATTTTCATTATCACTTGTTTTGGGATACTCTATTTTTCATAGCTTAAAATTTTTCAATGTGGACTGACGTAATGTAAATAATGAATACAGTTTAAGATGTAGTTATGTTATTCTATTGGTAAATTATGTTTGGTATGGTTTTCTATAATGTGGTATTAGAACCCAAGTGCTTTTTTTTTGGTGTCATGTCTATTGGCGTTAGTTTTTTGGTAATAGTCCTGACCTCTACAAAATAGAAAATGCAATGTCGTTCGGTGATAACTATTCCGAAACCTATCAGTTCTAACCCCGATCGACTAGATTCAAATGTTTCTTCTGAAAATTAAACCAGGACCTCTGCTAGCAGTAAGATTACTCGCATTACTTCGCTAATGAAACTGTCAAAGGCTGCTGAGAAAGGAAACTAAGAAAATATTGGAGGAACCACTCAGACGTCATTTCACCTGATAGGTGACGGTGATCTTTGAAGTATGAGGGCTCTCAAATATTTTAAAATACATTTGATGATATACACAGATACAGATACAGATGTAGTCTTTACAACTTATGCAATAGATCCGAGTGAAAGTAGTTATAGATGTAGCATAAGTAATCTAGTGCGGTTTTTACAGATACAAGTCAAAAATAGCTTATTACACACCTAGGGCCATAATATATTGTCGACCGTGTGATAATTGCGATAAAAACGAGGGTATCAATGTCATACTTCCGTCCTATGGTGCGTATACAACTGTTCAATAGACCGGGATCAAAAGTTCGATAAATATGATCATAATAAATTTAGATATTGAATTCAAACAAGAGTGTCAATGCATGACAATTTGTAGCAATGCATGACAATTTGTAGCATGTGCACTAATTTACGCATTTATATAATCGGGAAGAAGTGTGACGCTTTCGTCACTAAAAATAGGGTTGAAAGTGCGAAAATTACGCAATATATTTAAATCGAACAATGATATAAAGACATTTTGGTCAAATGCAAGAAAATTTAGACTATTCTAGATTCTCCAGAGTGGTTAACTAAGATTTTGAATATTTTGGACTATTTGGTTAGAAGGCCAAAGCAGCGATAACGTATGCTTTTAATGTATTGATAAATTACTTATAGTAATAGAGATAGATCACAGTCCAGCAATAAAAAAGAAACTGTAACAGATCATTTTTAAAACCTTGAAGCAAAAGTACCCGTTGCAATTCTTTTGTATGTAAACCTGCTCGTGTCTTGGCTTTGCATTGTGACTCTTGGGAGTTGCTATAAATATATGTATATCCTTGAAATTCTACAACAAGAATACCAATTTATTGTATATTTACTTCCGTGAGTACTTTTGTATATAACTATTATACTTATATTATCTTTATCATCGCTTTTTTTTCGTTAAAGCAATTTAGTAATAATCCGAGCATAGCCTTGGTTTACTAACGGATTAAATTTATCTAACCGACTTACTACTTATTACATTGCATTACTTTTAGTTTATATAACTTTCCTGGCTTACATACGACAATAATCTGCATGGGTTTAGTGATTTTATTTATTATCATCTCAATCTCCTTTTAAAATCTCTAAATATTGTTACTGATATTTGACAGTTTCGAAACCATTTGGAAATGAACATAATTTTGAAGGAGTTTAATAAGCTTTAACTTAGAACACAGACTAATATTAAATATTTAGTGGAGTTACGAAAAATCTCAAAGGGAAACTAACCCATATTTGCAGGAATATTTTAATAAACAAGTGTAACCGTAGACTATTGCATTTACTTCCTCATTGTGTTAGTTAAATTGAATGATCGCATACTACAATTTAACAGAGAGTGAGAGAATAGAAAACTCAGTGCAGAGACTTTTAACAACATTCCCAGCTTCGAGAATTTTATGAAATTTTGTAATATTTATATTAACTATATCATTTACTTTGATTCGTGATAATTGTAGAAAAAGACTTTGGAAAATTATGATAAGTCCCTCTCCATGTTTACTTAGCTTAGATTTGTGCTCGATTGATTATGGACCGTGAAATACCTTATGAAGACCCAAATTCGAGTTTTAATGAGGACCAAATGATAATATATTACCTATTAATAAATTAGCTACAAATACTCGAAGTAAGGCACGTGAAGCCATCGGCACTTTGCATAAATTCACTTCTATCGTGTCGGAATCATATTTCAATAGGATCATGAAAGTATTGAAATAAAGAATGCACTTGCGTCTGTCAATACATTGCGTTATAATATCAGTCTACAAAATAATAACTGCCTATGAAAATGTCATCAAATTTCGGCAGTGTATATGACATTTAATTAAGAGGACATTGCACTGTACAAGCCTAAACCTTTACCCATATCAAAAGTAAAAATAAATTAGCACTGTCATAAAAATTATAAAACCGAACATCTAGTCGCCTAAACAAAAACCGGTTCTAAATTATAATGCACATGACTGTGATGGTTCGTTGCACGGATAAAGTACTGCCGGAGACGGAGTGTTGAATACGTAAGCGAGGTACAGACAGCAGCGATAAATAACTCGCTTTTTTGCAAGGTTGTACGGTAAGAGAACGTTGTGGTATAAAAGAAGATGTAGTGACTAAAATTGAGAAAGGTTTGCTTAGAGAATGAAAAGAGACTGACAAAAAGGAAGAATCAAGAGTGAATGGGAAAGTTGGAAGCAGAAGAGCAAGGCGAATATTCCTGCACCAAATCCAGGATATTTTAAAAAAGGACCAGGTCAAGAGTACTCTAATCCGATGAAATTGTATGAAAGGTTTAATGAAAATGACAGAAGCGAAGGAGATATGCAAGGATCGTGGCAAGTGGAAGGTACCCCTATGGGAATGAGGCGTGATGCTATGTATGTATGATTTACACAACTTAGTCTGAGAGAAAGACAGGAAAGATTAAAGAAACTGAACAAATTTGATTACCATAAAAAACGAACGACATAGATTAATGAATTGTGAATCTGAAGGGACACTTTTTCCGTGTCTGTTGTAATGTATGGTTATCTGAAAGTTAAAGTTTTGATTTCCACAGGAAGATGCAGTACCTGGAAACGTACTAACCGAATAAAACGAAATAAAGGACAGATCTTTCTAGTTGATTCACAAAACTTTGCCTATGTAGCCCGAGATAATAACAATGAAGGTTAAAGAGACCGAACAAATTTGATTACGATAAAAAAACTGACCAACATAGCTTAACGAATTGCGAAGCTGAAGGGGCTTCAACAGGATCACACAATTTCCTACCAGCTGAATCGCAAATAGTATAGTAATAGTAACACAAATAATCACTAATAAACTAAATCACAGTATATAAAATACCACAAAAAACTTAAAGAACTTTGACGCGACATACGTACGATTTTTTTGTTCTATTGTCTGGTCTTATTTCTTCGCATATTTAATTACGACAGTTACCGAGAAGCGAAATTGATAATACTTATAATACTTTCTCAGTAGCAGTAATACTGTTACTATTAAAATTAAATCTCGTTTGCTTAGACAATATTATTTATGCTCTTGATTTCATCGTTCCCATAAAATAACCGGAAGTCCTACATTACGCTTGGTAAGAACAGATATCTACTTGTGTTCTATCAATATTGGTCTGGAGTTTCCAATATCAACCATAATCAATAGACACGCAGATAGACAGAAAATGTAACAATTGATTTTTATTTATATTGCTTATATAAACATATTGTTGAATAAAAAGATTTTATTTTGGCTTAAATTTGACTCTATTTTTACTTAAATTAACTTTATTAATATCTATGTTAAATTGTTTGACGTAAAACTTATTTACGCATCATTGGGGGATTAACCTGGGTAAAGTGTGATGAGAGCGTTACAAAAAGTGTGATCGGGCGAGGCGAACTGAAGTTGAGAGAGAAATAGTCAGTCGTGAGGTCTAAAGCGCACTTGTACATTTTTTTATATTACCAAGAGATAAATCTAAGTCTTTAAAATACCTACTATTCTAATGTTCTCATTTCTTATGTAAAATTAGCTTTACTCGAGCCCAATTCGTGAATTCAATCCTGATAACAGAAACAGTAGGCAAAAACTAACAAGTCCTAATCAGTTAAGTGTTATACAATTATTTACAAAGATGACCGAACCAATTCGGATAACAACCGAAAATTATACTAAATTATCTCTTTGTGTAAACCCAGATTAAATTACACGGTTGCTTAACAGTTATCAAGGTTTGTCAATTAAACGTTGAAGTAGTTTAACATTAAAATATATCTTAGCTATAGTATTTTTCATTATAAACCGTAAGACGACGTGTTCGTTACACCATTCATACTTCAAAAACATCTAGACTGATGTAACAAACAACGAGGGAAACATGTATTTAAACGTTTATAAATGTATTTCTTTTTACAGCACTTTTGAATCGTCAAATATCGTTTTTTTTTCTTATAATATTTAAATGAATTACTGATAATAACGTTAAAGAACGACTTACAATCCAAACTTACGAGGGTTCCTTCGCGCCCTGATCTGAGAAGAAGCCCATAACAAACTATTTCGGGTGTACGTTTTTTTTTATGTCACCATCATAACAATATACGTTTTAAATTTATTCTATATCAAGATATATATAGAGCAATTCATTCACTTCCACGGTTTTTTGTCTTCTAAATATTCCTTCAAATTATAAAATGATTTCTCTATTACCTTTCTTGTAATGAAAGATTTAAATTTCCTCATGGACATCTATGTAACTTCTTCCGAGAGTTTATTATAGAAACGTATACAGTCACCCTTGAATGACTTGTCAATTTTATGTAACCTACTAGAATTAACAGCATTTTTTTTTTCTTAAGTTATATGAGGTGCATTCACTTTTTTTTGTATAAGCGTCAATATTTTTATATATACGCCGTGAACTGTTATTATTTTCACTGCTCTGAATTTGTTTCTCAGCGACTCTCTTGGACCCATATTATAAATCGCACGAACAGCCCTTTTCTGCAGTACAAAGATTGCATCGATATCAGCAGCATTACCCCAAAGCAAAATAACATATGTCACAATGCTGTGAAAATAACTAAAATAGACCAGTCTGGCAGTTTCAATGTCCATAAGACGACGAATTTTTTTAACCGCGTAAGCCGCAGAGCTGAACCTGTTCGATAGTCCACTTATATGGGGCCGCCACTGTAGTTTACTATCTAACGTAATGCCTAAGAAAACGGTACTATCAACCAGATCAAGTTCCTCAGTTCCTCCTGTTATTAAGTTTAACAATGGTTTTCATACATAATTTAATACATTTTATATTTTTCCCGTTGAGTAATAAATTATTTGCTTCAAACCATTGTACTATTTTATTGAGTGAGTTGTTTACGTCGTCAATATCTGTTTGTTGTCGTTTAACTTTGAATATTAAAGAAATATCATTAGTAAAAAATCTCATGACTGTCCTTGACAAAATAAGGAAGGTCATTTATGTAAATGAGGAACAGAAATGGTCCTAATATGGGACCTTGTGGGACACCTAGTTTCGTTAATTACGTTACCTTATACTCGTACAATGCCGGGTATGTAACGCGAAGATTGACACGCAGATGCATATTTCGTAATTTCTGTTTATTATTTTCTGTATATTTGCTATATCTGAGAATAGGTCGTAAAATATCTTTCACCCTACCCTCATTTTTAATCTCTATACGAATTTTCTGGGATAGTCTTTGTATATTTTTCTGTAGAGCACTGTACTTGTCGTATCGACTGCTTCATTAAGTTCACTGTATGTAAATTCGACACTTCTTTTCAAACTGGTTTATATAAATATATATACAATTATTACAATGTTGATTAACTGTAGCTATTCTCCTCAGTGTTACTCGCGTCATTTCCGATCCAGTAGGAATATGAGGAATAATTGGTGATCGTTTACATTGGTAAAACTGTCTGCTAAATTTTAAGTCAATAGTTTTGAATATCTTGTAACGAGTGAATAAGTGAGTTTAGTGGTCTAAAAAAATCTTCTTTATCTTTCTAATGTGCTTGATTTGGGATATATAGGCTGGATGTTTTCAAAGTCTATAACGGACATAGGTAAAAACATAGTTTTCAATCTCGTGGTAATATGCGGAGATCCATTCTTAGTGAGCGTTTAAGTCGCGAAATGATTATGGTCAATTTTCAAGTAAATCGGGTAAATACTTTGCAAGATATATATTATTAATACCCAAATGGTATCTCAAAGGGCCAGACTGGCTGTGCTTGCAGGAATGTTGGATATGGTAGTGAAAGTTGGGTATGTCAGAAGAAGCATTAAAGTAAAATAAATGCGGTAGATATGAGAGCTTTGAGAAGTATGAGTGAAGTAGTATTTTTTAATGTAATATTAGCTTAAAAAACATATTTATCCGATGAATGTTTAAAACTCATAAGTAGATATGTAATTGTGTACCAAACATTTATACATCTCTCATTTCACTCTTTCTACAAGTAATATTATCGAGTGTAATATTAGCTTTAAATATATATTTATCTGATGATTTTTTAAATCTCATAAGTAGATATGTAATTGTGTACCAATCTTTCATACTTCTCTCATTTCATCCTTTCTCCAAGTACTATTATCAAATGTAATATTAGCTTAAAATACATATTTATCTGATGAATTTTTAAATTTCATAAGTAGATATGTAATTGTGTACCATGCATACATACTCGTACATCCCTTGTTTCGCCCTTCCTCTAAGTAATAGTTCCAAGTGTAATATTAGCTTAAAATACCTATATATCTGATGATTTGTCAAATCTCGAAGACAGATATGTAATTGTGTACCAAACATTCATACATCTCTTGTTTTATCCTTCCTCTAAGTAATATTTTCGAGTGTAATATTAGCTTACCGATACACATTTATTAGGGGTGTGTGAATATCATTCAAATCATATTTCGCGAATTAATTAAATTGTCTCTAGATTTTTAATTATTCCTATTCCGATAATTTAAATCGTATATCGAAATATTCCATTAACTATTAATATACTTTTTCTTTAAAATTCGATTACCAAGAGAGTACCATTGCTCATTTTCAATATATGTTCATATTTATTATTTTCAAACAAAAATATGTAGTAAACTATCAAATGTTGTATATTTTAGAATACTGTGTTTGCTACGACATAATTTATGTTATTTGAGTGTCTTTGAAATATAAATCTCTAATAATTTTCCATTTGTGTAAATATATTTAATGGTATGAATTAAATGTCTATAGACTGTTAAATTTATATTTGATTATTGAATATAAAAACTTTGAATTGATAATACTCGAAAATTCACTAATAATTTAACATTTTCAAATTATTCGGGAACTCGATTTGAATATGAATTGAATATTAACATTCGATTCGGATCGAATAATTCGTATGTTCGAATTATTCGGACACCCCTAATATTTATCTGCTGAATTTTTAAGTCTCATAAGTAGATATGTAATTGTGTAACAAACATACTTACATGCCTTGTTTCACCCTTCCTCTAGGTAATATTTTCGAGTGTAATATTAGCTTAAAATACATATTTATCTGATGAATTTTTAAGTCTCATAAGTAGTTATGTAATTGTGTACCAAACATTTATTTATATTATTTTACAAAATACACAGCCCTTTAAAACTAATATTTAATCTTATTAAATTAACTTGTAAGTAGCAGCGCTTTAACGTCCCACTGCTGGGCACAGGCCTCCTCACTCTGAGGAGCGAGGGTTTTTAGAGCATAGACTACACTGCGGATTGGCAGGCATAGTACACAAGTACACTCTCTATTCCTTCACTCTCATACTCCGATGGGAGTGGAATCCGACACTACCGGAGAGAGATCAGGCGCAGGACCGACGGCTTAACGTGCTTTCCGAGGCACGGGGGTGGATCACACCGCCAACTTCCCAACTTCGGGCAAATATTGAGAAAATCTTAATAGAAAACTCAATATTGATTTTTTAATTAGCCCGACCCGGGACTCGAACCCAGGACCTCATGTCTGTAGTCGAACATGGTAACCACTAGACCAATGGGGTAGTTTTTAAATTAACTTATTTCACCCTTTTTCTAAGTATAGTTTCATATTAGTAGGAGAAAACATAAATGCCGTCGTATTTATAATATTAAAAAAAAGGTAATTGATACGTACAACAAATTGATGGATTAATTGTATGATAAAAAAGCATAGGAGTGAATGGATTGCTAGAATCTTAATAACATATTTTATTATGACAATGTAATGATGATGATATAAAACGTGACAATCGTCTGAGCTTCTCGTGGTCTCTTCTCAGAAAAGGGGACGAAGGAACCCTCATTTAGATTTTAAGTCGTTGTTTAATATCATCATCAGTTGTACGTTGGAAATTATATCAAAACAATATTTGACCATTTAAAAGTACTGTAAAAGCCTCATTGAATAATGAATTTTTGAATTTTTATAAGACGATAAACAAGTAACTCTTTCCCTCTTTTACTCCAAAACTACTGAATCGATTTAAATGAAATTCGGTACACAGATAGACTAGAACCTGAGAAAGTACATAGGCTACTTTTTAATGCGAAAAAAGGGTTGTAAGTGCAGTATCGATACTGTCGATTTGACATAAATAAATATGACATCCAAAGTCTATAAAACTTATAACCTCAAGGGAGTAAAATAACAATCTTTACTTATATTATAAATGCTAAAGTAGCTGTCTGTTAGTTGCGCTTTCACGCCAAAACTACTGACTCGATTTAAATTAAATTTAGTACACAGGTAGTTGACTGCCTCATTGGTCTAGTGGTTAGCATGTTCGACTACAGACATGAGGTCCTGGGTTCGAATCCCGGGTCAGGCCAATTCAAAATCAATATTGAGTTTTCTATTAAGATTTTTACAATATTTGTCCGAAATTAGGAAGTTATCGGAGAGCACGTTAAGCCGTCGGTCCTGTGCCTGATCGGTTTGGACTATGAGAGTGAAGGAATAGAGAGTACACATGTGTACTATGCTCTAAAAACCCTCTCTCGTAAGAGTGAGGAGGCCTGTGCCCAGCAGTGGGACGATAATGGGCTGCTACTTACTTACACAGGTAGTCAAGAGCCTGAGAAAGGATAATAAGCTCTTTAACCATTAAAATGTTATCCAAAAACACTATATCACGTGGGAAAAGTCGTAGGCATAGCTGGTATAAAGAAAAAGTCAATTTCTACAAATTACAAGCTGAAAAAAATATTTTAACTTGATTAGTTAAATAAAAAGTATTTTATAATCATTAGAAATTTTATAGGTTTTGTAATTTTGGTGATTCGAAAAGTTTTTGTAATTATGATGATTGAATAATTTTGTGTAATTTCGTTAATTGGAGTTTTTGTAATTTCGATGATTGGATTTTTTGTAATTTCGATAATTGGAGAAGTTTTTGTAATTTTGATGATTATATCAACCCATTTACCAATTAAAGCTATCGTTTTTTGAATCATAAAACGATGCTTAAAAGTACTAAAGTTAGTAAAATAATTTACCTTTAATACACTGACTTACAAAATTTGAATTTTAAACATAACTTTATGAATAGCGTAAAACTGTTTGAGCAGATGAAAAATTGATACATCCGGATAGCCAAAAATAGATTTACAAAATCATTTTTACCAACAAAAAATTACCAAACAAATATATCGTCTATAATTTCCATATGAACACAAAAAAAAACTCGTTTCACCACATCACCGGAACACAAAAAATAATAAAAAAAAATAGAGAATTAATCGACGATTTGTACACTTGTCTAGTCTTCCATAGTTGGAGAATTAATACCCGATACAAGTGCAATCAGATACATACATATGTATACTGGCAGTAGACATTAAAGTTTAATATGGCGAATATACAAGATGGTAATCCATTCACGCTAACATAAACTTTAAACCAAAATACATAAAAACTATAATTGATAAACCTTGTATCTTGTTGTGAAAATGCGAGGAGATGTTTTTTTTACATCATTATACAAATTTGACCTCTATTAGTGTGTGAATTAATACGTTATTTCTTTGTTTCATTGCTCTATACGAAATGCCACTCGTGTCCAATTACTTACTTAACCAATTTCCTTCGTCTGTTTCGTCCTTTGCGGTTATCTTTAACACGGACACAATTTGGTTATATACATTACGTTTTTATGTAAATATGGGATTTTTTATGTTCAATTATTCATCATTAGACTGCCTCATTGGTCTAGTGGTTAGCATGTTCGACTACAGACATGAGGTCCTGAGTTCGAGTCCCGGGTCGGGCCAATTCAAAAATCAATATTGAGTTGTCTATTAAGATTTTCTCAATATTTGCCTGAAGTTGGGAAGTTGGCGGTGTGGTCCACCCCCGTGCCTCGGAGAGTACGTTAAGCCGTCGGTCCTGCGCCTGATCTCTCTCCGGTCGTGTCGGATTCCCGTCACATCGGACTATGAGAGTGAAGGAATAGAGAGTGCACTTGTGTACTATGCCTGCCAATCCGCAGTGGAGCAGCGTGGTGGGTCTATGCTCTAAAAACCCTCGCTCCTCGGAGTGAGGAGGCCTGTGCCCAGCAGTGGGACGTTAATGGGCTGCTACTTATTCATCATTAGTAAATAAGTTTATCATAGTAATATTGTAAAGATAATTATTTGATTGTGACGTTAAAGCTATTGGAATGAAGTTGAAATTTGATGGATATAAGGTGGGGTATGGCAGAAGAAGTATAACAGTTAAATAAATGGGGTAGAGATGAGAGCGTTGAGAAGTATAAGTGGATTGAAAGTGAGTGACAAAGTAAGAAATAGTGTTATAAAAGAACGTTGAAGATGTAGTGACCAAAATTGAGAAAGATATATTAGATGGCTTGGGCACGAGAGAATGAATGATAGGAGACTGCCAAAAAGGATTCATGAGTCAAGAGTGAATGGGAAAGTTAGAAAGGGAAGACCGAGGAGAACGTTCCTGGACACAATCCAGGGCATTTTAAGTAAGGGCCAGGGCAAGAGCACTCTAATCCAACGAACTTGTATGAAAGGTTTAATGAAAATGGAAGAAGTGAAGGAGATATGCAAGGATCGTGGCAGGAGATATTCAAGGAAGTGGAAGGACGTGGTCTCTGTCTACACCTATGTATTATGATTATTGTCGTCACTGAGTTTGTTGTGGGGTTTTCTTCCAAAAATGCTCAAAGGATTCGGTGCTCACGATTTTCTGTCGTCCTTTAATAGTCATAGTTTTACATTAAGCACAACTATATTTGACGACACAAAAACGTTGCTTATAATGATACAGTTATTGATGGGAGCGCGCTGAACCGGTAAAACGTAACTTACATCTTGTGGTTTCTATACAGCATCGTACCGGGATGCAACTTACAGTTTATGGCTGTGGAAGAACACTTTTACTTATGTACAAATTAACCTATTATTTGAGTTATTAAATAAAGTACATATAAATTCTATGAAAACAAGAAATGAAAGTGTACGAGCAGTACCGGTTTGACGTAGCAAGTATGATTAAATAATTGTGGTTTCACTCTTAAAAAGATTCGTGAGTTTTCCATTGTATATCCATTTTATTGTCACCGATTTTATAATTTAAAGAAACAATATTTTTTTGTGTTATACGCGCTGAGTAATCCATTCGTATGTAGATATAATTAAGCCCTTCGCCACGTCTATCTGTCTGGTCGTGATGTATTTAAAAACTACTGAACGGATATTTATGAGGTTTTTATCAATAGATAGAGTGATTCTTAAGACAGGTTTACGTACATAATTTGTCAAGTTTTTGTGGTAAGTGTTTGAAATATATTAATAATAGAAGAAAGTGGCAGCCAAAAAGTCAAGCTGCCCTGGAGATTTCATAGAAGTCAAATTCCTCAGTAATATAATAAAACAATGCATGGGGTATTCTTCTTTAATAGATTTACAAGAAATTCTGCATTGGTATAAATTTAATCTTTTAAGGATCATTCGCTTCTACTATTCGATCTTCTATAAAAATCGTCACGCACAATGTGGTATTCAAACAGACGTATTATAGTAATCCGTGATTTAGAAGAAATCTTCTTTGAGTAATTTAAATTTCTAAGGAGATACATACATAGCATCACGCCTCATTCCCTACGGGGTAAGCAGAGACCATGTCCATCCACTTGCCACGATCCTTGCATATCTCCTTTGCTTCTTTCATTCTCATTAAACCTTTTATACAAGTTCGTCGGTTTAGAGTACTCTTGACTTGGCCCTTATTTAAAATGTCCTCATAGGATACCGGGACGCCGCGGACGTCCAGGTTATGCGGGACTCTTACCGGCTAAAAACGACCCGCCATCCTACACACTGTCATAACTGGCGACGCGACAGGTTAGCTGTAGAGTAAAACTGAGCAAGTTGCCGTGACTCCCCGTGAGTGGCACCTACTCTGATCCTAAGGATCGAGCTACGGAGCCTCGCTACGTGGGACGACGGCCTCCGCGGTCCTCCGTCCCAGAGGCTAGTGCTAAGGGGGAAGACAGCGGTCGTGAGCCGCACATCGTCGCCCCGGACGTCTGTATTTTTTTTATGTTTGTTTCCTCATCCATCTCCCGAATGGGTGAACCGATCTTGATGATTTTTTTTTAAATGAAAGGTGGTGCTCGTCATTGGGTCCCATTTTTTTTTAAAACCATTTCTGATTATGGCATCCATGACAAAAGCGGATATGTATTAAATTTGCGTAAGCATGTGCGCGACAAATGGAGATATTCTTTTTTTATTAGAAATGATCAGAACCTTCCCAAACTATCACAAAACAAGCCTTGTAGTATTACAAGGCTTGTTTTGTGATAGTTTGGGAAGGTTCTGATTATGAAATCCACGGCAAAGTGATGGAACTCTTCAATTCTTAGGAGTAAATCAACGATACTTGGCAGAATCTTCTATAAGTTATCCAGATATTTGAGTCACCTACCGTAACTTCGGTATTGTCAAGTGCTAATAGTAGTAGTGAAGATCAATGGAACTCCTCAACGGCTCACAGTAAGAGTGTGATTTTTGGAAAATTCTATAACTGTCTGTAATCAAATGCCAATGACCTTACGTTTGCTGCTGCATTGCAATATTTGAAAGGTGAATTATGTGTGAAGTGAATTAGGGCTTCGGGTTCGATCCCGGGTGTGGCGATATTAATGTAAATTTAACTTTGTAAAGTGTTTCCAATTAAACGGTGTTATCTCATATGAGAAACGCGTATTAGGTGTACACATATTGAGACAAATTTGTTAGTTAACTAAAGATTCACTAAAAATCAAAAAATAAATATAAATTTTAACAAAAAAAGAACCGCCTTCAAAACAAACTTATAAATACATTAATATGCTCTAAAAAGTAAGAAATAATTGCGTATTCTTTTATAGTGCTCTTCGTATTGTTATATTCGGAGTCGGTGTCAGCCAAGGTGCCTACATATATAGCTATAGGTGGTAACTTTATATACAAGCTATAGGTGGGAGAGACGCGGGAGCTGCCAAGTGGACACCCGGGGAACATCTTCCTTGGCTGACACCGAATATAACAATACTGTTCTTCACACTATAAAGGAATACGAAATTATTTCTTACTTTTTAGAGCATATTTATGTATTTGTAATTTGTTTTGAAGGCGGTTCTTTGTTAAAATTTATATTTATAATAACAAGAAACATTTTAACATATATTCGATAAATGTGGTCTCTGCCTACCCCTATGGGAATGAGACGTGATGCTATGTATGTTTGTATGTACAAATACATGATTTTACGACAGTTTTATGTCGTCTTTAAGTGAACAGTACTTTCTAATACCTCATATTTGCATTTTATTTACATATGTCGATATCATATGTATCTCGGTTACTAAGAAATAAGTTGTTTTGTTTGTTTTGCTTATCTTGCACGTGTATATAGCTTAGAAGAAGCTATGCATTGACTAAATACTATCATATTCTTAGCAAATTATCGTGTCTTAAACTCTTGATATGTAAATATCAATTAACGTTCCGTCTACTAGAACACGTCATACCCTTTGTTGCACGTACCCCATCAACACACCAGCTATGCCCTTAATTCCATAATACCACGTCTTTCACTAACTTAACACAAATATTATTCACAACTTGACTTATTCTATCTATCTAAAGAATCCTTAAAAAAGGAGATAATCAAAGTTCATAGAACTAAATCATTAACAAAATGAAATGACCAAACCTAATACTGGGGATATTGGCCTTGGTTATTATACACATATTCTAAACCACATATACGCATACCAGCTTTTCTTTCTTTTTCTTTTATAAACATACATACATAGTATCACGCCTCATTCCCATAGGGGTAGGCAAAGACAACATCCTTCCACTCGCCACGATCCTTGCATATCTCCTTCGCTTCTTTCATTCTCTTTAAACCTTTCATACAAGTTCGTCGGTTTAGAGTACTCTTGACNCGTTCCGTCTACTAGAACACGTCATACACCTTTGTTGCACGTACCCCATCTACACACCATCTATGCCCTTAATTCCATAATACCACGTCTTTCACTAACATACAACAAATATTATTACAACTTGACTTATTCTATCTATCTAAAGAATCCTTAAACAGAAGATAATCAAAGTTCATAGAAATAAATCATTAACAAAATGAAATGACCAAACCTAATACTGGGGATATTGGCCTTGGTCATTATACACATATTCTAAACCACATATACGCATACCAGCTTTTCTAAATTCCACCAAAAAACACAAATATACTCACTAATTCTTACATACTCACTCACACCTACATAACACTCACTAAATTGTTTCCTAATTCTTACTTCCTAATATCTACTCTGTTATTTTGAATATTATTTAATAATTTGTATAATCCGTAATTGGCCTTATTTTAAGTATATTAATTATTATGTGTAGCAATTTGTTAAAATGCTGTTGGGTTACCAATAAATAAATAAATATTCATTTCAATCTACACTAATATAAAGCTGAAGAGTTTATTTGTTAGACCGCGCTAATCTTAGGAACTACTGGTCCGATTAAAAAAGCCCAATTGTCGAGGAAGGTGAAAGTTATATATCTTCACGATAAGACCATTAGGAGCGGTGCACCAATGATAATTCAAAATCGGAATATTTTCCTCATTACAACTTCTAAATTGTTCCCCTTTCTAAAAAAACGTATTCGACAATACATGCCTATTTCTACTAGTTATTAATACAATACTAACTAGATTTGTTCCTTCTCTGCATCTCCTATTAGATGAAAACGAACTTCAGCGCATAAATAGAAGAAGATAGAAGTGCCTTCATGGATTTTTTGTAGATTTAAAAAATAAGAATGCGCCATGCCTTATTCGGTGATATTTTTAAGGCCTTGGGCATCATTACATTCCAACTAATCTTTGACAAATTATATATGCAAAGTTTCCTCAAAGATCCGTTCAGAAATTTTTAAATTTAATGTAAGAAATATCTACGTCATTATATTTAATTGTTTTAAAAACAAAAACACATATATTTAAACAGGATGCGATGACACTAACTTTTTTTATTATGTGGTTAGACCAAAACATTTGACTAAGACTTTTATCAAGTAGATAAAGATTAGAAAAAGATTCTGATAATTGTTAGAAGAAAAAAACAAGGAAAAAGACCGACAACGCATAATTAAATTCGATTCTATGAAGATTCTTTTTGTTGCTACGTGTTTGTATACAAATAAAAAATCTCACGACTGCTTAGTTCAATATTGATTCCATTAATCTATACATAGAAATTTGAGGTGCTTGTATGTCATGTAGAAATATAGGTTTTTGCACCTGATAATAAATGATGATACAGTCTAAGATGCCAACGCGTTGTCCTGGTAAGCAGTAATTATTTTCTCAATAGGTTCTACAAAAAAGTCCCGAAAAACGCCAATTTTTACTCGGTGCCACGTCTTTCATCATGGTCACTAGACTAATCTTCCAATATAGGCTTGTTACAAAAATATCGATACATCGGTATGTACACGTTCAAATAGTTAATATATCGATATATCGCTATTATTTTTTCATGTATCCATATTTTGGAGCGATATTTAATACTATGATATATCGATGTATCGATTTAAAATTCCAAGTATCGAAAAGGTATGAAAATCGATATTTTTTCTAGAATCCTAAGAAGGAATACCTTTTATGCAAATTCTATTTAATGTATTTTTTAGTTTTAGTCGATTGGATTTGCCGTTTTAAAAATTGGATTTTAAGTCGGCATCCTAATCTGTCAATTTCAACTTTAACTGCCCGTTCCTATTGTATCCCGATGTATCGATATATCGATATTTTTTAATAGAAATATTTATATCGATATTGGTATTTAAAAATATATCGATACTTTATACCATTTTCGACATCCCTATTTCAATATATACCTAGATTTTTTTAAATTTGCCTGCCCGGGAATTGACTCTGGGACCTCTATTACGAAGCACATATAACGGCGAGGTCATCATAACGTATTTTTGTTAAACTTAGGTAGACTTTACTTTCTCGTCGTTAGACAAAATCACTGCTTTGTTCAGTAATGATACAAAAAACATAACAATGCTACATAGACTTTGAAAGTTAGAAACTTTCTTACGGCGGGCCCAAAGAGTAATAGCGATTAGAGCAATACGGGGTCACCGTACAGTATCGTGGACGGCAGCAACTCTGCTGACAGGCGATCCCCCTTGGGAAAGCGGAAGTTCTCGTAGCTTCTTACCAGTGCAGAGTAGCTGCGAGGGCCAGAAGGGAAACACCTTATACCGACGAGGATAGGAGGGTCAAAGTCATTGCTGACAGAGCCTTGAGCCAAGCATGGAAACAGGAGCTCGGGTCCCCAGCAGCCGGTGGGGCCATTATAGCGGCACTCCTCCCTGACATGGAGCTATGGCTGAGTAGACGAAAAGGAGTGCTTTCCTATCGTTTGGTGCAGGTGCTAACCGGTCACCAAATCCTTGGTTGTGAGCCGTCGGCTACTTGCCTCAAGTGTGGTATTCCTGTGGACACAGCGCACCATACGCTGGCCGAATGTCCTGCTTGGGGATCTCAGCGTCATCTTCTGACGTCGCAGATTGGTGCAGACCTCTCGCTGGCAAGTATTATAGGTGCAATACTTGTCAACGAGTGGGCCTGAAATGCTGTTGTCACCTTCTGCGAAACTATCATTACACGGCAAAGAGAGAGGGCGAATGCAGCTGTAGCACAGGACACCGGACGGAAGGAAATAGGAAACAGGAGACAGAGGTTTATCCAACTCCTCCCCCTGTAGCGCACTTTTGAGCCGGCTTCATTCGGTGGGGCCAGATTGGAATGTCACAACGAACCTCTGGTCCTTCCATTCCCAAATGACGAGAGCTCCGCTGGGTTTTAGTGAGTATTCTGGTACTACCGGCGAGTCCCACACTTCCTTCTGTTCTGTCTCACAGGCTGGGTGCGTAAATGCGTATATGCATATGCAATAAAAAAAAAGAAAAACTTTGAGAGTATACAACCGATGTGCTCCAAATTAGGCACATAAAAAAGCAATAACGTGAAGATGGTTTTAGACCACTAAATTCACATGTTATCACAAGAACTTCAAAACTATCCGTGATTGGCCTAAAGTTTAGCTATGTCAAGTGTAGTAGGCGAAATGCTTGACATTGACATAGGATAGAACGCAATAGCGTTTTGCGAGGTTATCATTTTGTTGATAGAGGCAATGGAGTATGAACGGAAAGCTGCAGCAGCTGTCCTTCCCGAAGTAGGAGACTGGTTGACAGGAGGCTTCTTTATGAACTCCTCTTGCCTCCTCCTTGAACCTCGTTAGTCGGTTTCTTCTGCAAATATCTGGGCGAAAGCGTTACAGAACCTCTGACACCCCCAATTTAGGTAGATGAGGATGTCGCTAGGTTTTAATGAGTTATTCTTACCCCACCAGAGAGTCCAACACTCCCTGCCTTATCGCAGTGGTGCCTAAAAGCATTACCTAGTGGAATAATAGTATAGTAGGCGCTACGTTATTCTGCCATCTTGTTGAAGGAGGTAATGGAGTGAGAACGGAAAGCTACAGTAGATGCCAATCCCGAAGTAGGAGACTGGTTTACAGGAGGCTTCTTTATGTACGCTTCTTGCCTGTTCCCAGAACTCAATTAGTGGGGTTTCTTCCGGGAATATCTGGATGAAAACGTAAAGGATCCTCTGTCACCCCCAATTTAGGGCGATGAGGGTATCGCCATGGGTATTCTGGCCACGCTAAAGAGTCCCACACTCGCTGCCATATGGCACGGGTGCGTTTCCAACGGAAAAAAGGTATAGTAGGCGCCACGCGCGAGACTATCATCTTGTTGAAAGTGGCAATGGAAAGAGAACCGGAAGCTCGATAGAGGAGACTGGGTAGAAGGCATCTTTATGAAAGCCTCTCATATCCTCATTGAACCCCCTTAGTCAGTTTCTTCTGGGAGTATCTGGGCGATTACGCAAGGGCGCCTCTGATACCTCCATATCAGGTTGATGAGGGTGACATACGGTTTCAGTAGCTATCAGGCCCAGCCGGAAAAACCCATACTTCTTGCCTCACGTGGTAGGGAAGCGTAAAAGCATTTCGCAGCGGAAAAAAATGGCCAATCAGTTTCACTTGATGATCTGCGCAACATTGTCTACGCCACATAAGATTAAGAGGGTTACAGATAGAACACAGCAAAGGTTATAGGTAAATGAATGTTAAAAGTTAGACATAATATCCTTGCGTAGACATTTTAAAACTATTTATTGTTGCGTATTTCAGGTAGACTTTATGCTCGTTTGCCTTTTGCCATGTCAAATGAAAATTGTATATTAGAAGCAGATGGATTCACGTGAATCACTTTATGAATATATACAATGAAAGAAAACATGGGATTTCCCTGTCCATCAAAGTAGTTGTTATTTTTTGTCAATTTTAAGTATTATATCTCGTGTTCTGCTAGCTGATAATAGTAATGCGTTAAATGTTTTTTCTTAATGTTGTCTCGTGCCTGCTTGAATATTGAGTGGTGGTATTGATAAACGGATGGAATGATTATGATGAATTATGGTTTAGATATAGTCGGAAACCTAGAGATGGTTGTATGTATGGCTTCAGCCGTTGCCAGTTACCACTCTACCAGCAAAGACGTACGACAAAGAAAAGAGATTTGGGTTCCTCTACGATGCTGTGTAGAAACCATAATGGATAAATTATATCTCTGACTAGATTAGCGTGCTTACATCTCACATTATATCATCACTTATACGGTGATCAGGACTCCAACGGGTGACTCCTAATAAAAATCCACCTGTCTTTCCATTAACATATCGCGGCTTTAATAGCCCTATTTAAAAGTAAATTGAAATAGGATTAATCATAGTACCATGAAACTAAAACTTCTAACAATTTTAATGCTGTGTGAAGTCCTAGTTTCTAGTTCTGGTTATGTGGTTGTTTAAATTATTCATGACCCATTAGCTGTTGTAATTTTAAAAGCAGAAATTTAAATACTCCCTGTTTAAGTGAGAGTCTACGTTGCAAAAAGCTTTGGTCCATGGCTTGGTGATATATTGAAGCTAATTGGTGTTAGATTTAAACCAATCCAAGTGACCCTAATGATCCTTTATGTATCTGGATCTTAGTAGAATTTAAAAGTAGGACTTAAAACTGTATTTTATAATTTATTCACACTTTTACCCTATTATTTTTATTATATGAATAGATTAGATAAAACGACAAACTCATTTTATCTTTACAGTTATTATTATCGTTAGGAAATGATAATTATTTGTTTGTATCTGGAAATAAATAAATGGATTGTATTTACAGTGACTAAAAACTAGTTTATTGTACGATATATCTTTATAAAACGGGAGTGAAAGTGTTTTAAAATCATGTTTTCTTCGTCAGTTTGGGACACCAATGGAAACATCTAGTAAAAAGCCATTCAATCATTCATCAATCAATTTTATATGACTCATCAATTTTATGTATACAGTTAATAACCTCTTATTATCATTCTAAATACTAAAAACATTACTCTCTTATTTTGAAGAGTCGTGTAACATGATACGACATCGATACGTTATGAGATTTGTTATAACGACACCGTTACTTCTAACGGTATATGATAAAACATAAAAATAATGAAACGTTTAAAAAGAACGTGATTGCACGTCATCTTTATTTATAAATAAACAAAGAGTGTTTCTCTTATGACCTTTATATACTTTGAAGGCATCCAAATGTGACCGAAAGGATGAAGCCTAAACTTACATCTAGTAGTGTGGGACTCGCTGGTCGAACCAGGATAACCCACTAAAATTCAGTGGAACCTTCTTCATCCAAGGTCCATATGTCCTCTGACACCTCTGGCCAGATGAATCCAACCTGTATGGTAAGCCGCCGTCTCTTCACAGCCTACAATCTGGTGAAGATATTTGCCGAAGCAACCATGTCCAGTTAACACCTGCACCAACCTGTAGGTTAGCGTACTGTGCCCCCTGGCAAGCCAATCTTTCAAAAATTCATCTCTTCAGATGCTAACTCTGTGTGTAATGCCTTGACTTGCGAATGAAATGTCGACCACAGACCCTCCATTATGCCGCACATAAGTGCGGGCATCCCCCCTATTAAGAAGAGATAGACCGAAAAGTATCACCCAAATCTGCACTGCTCTGCCCCTCTCATTGGCGGTGGCAAGCAGGCGCCTCCTCACAGCCTACAATGTGGAGCAGATACTTGCCGAAGAAACCATGTCCAGTTAACATCTTTTTTTTTGTCGAGACGGAAAAAAGTCCATCATAGGATACCGAGACGCCGCGGGGACGTCACCGGTTATGCCGGACTCCTACCGGCTAAAAACGTGTCGGGTTAGCTCTGGAGTAAAGTCCAGTTAACACCTGCACCTACCTGTAGGTTAGCATACCGTGCCCCTGGCAAGCCAATCTTGCGAAAATTGATCTCTCCAGTTACTAATTCTGTGTGCAATGCCTTGACTAGTGAATGAAATTTCGATCACAGATCCTCTATTATGCCGCACAAAAGTGTGGGCATCCCCCCTATTAAGAAGAGATAGACCGGAAAGTATGACCCAAATCTGCACTGCTTTACCCTTCTCATTGGTAGTGGCAAGCAGATGCCATTTCACAGCCTACAATCTGGTGAAGATACTTGCCGAAGCAATCATGTCCAGTTAATACCTTCACCAACCTGTAGATTAGCGTACCGTGCCCCTGGCAAGCCAATCTTTCAAAATTTCATCTCTCCAGTTGCTAACGAGTCAGTTACCGAGAAGCGAATTAATAATACACATTAATTAAAAAGAAAACGATGCTGATATTGCTGATTGCACGAGTTGAAACAGAACTATCGTATCATGTTGACACAGGCAATCTACTTCAAATCGGCCTTGTCAACCGGTAGTTGAGGGGCAGTCTAAAGGTTATTGACTGAAAAAACCTCCATCTCTATTGATTCGATTAGAAGTTGAACTATGGACCTCATAGAAGGTCCTTATTTGGAATCTGTAGTCAAATAAATAACGCATTTAGAATCTAAACAAACGGTGTGAAACAATTGTTTTAACAGAAATAAATCTTGTAACAAATTTTTTAAATTGAAACGTTTGTTGGTTATTTTTGTGAGTTTTTTTGGCAGTGATAAATTCTTTTGGCAGTGCAAAATATGTTTAACGAACAGTTTTTTTCAGTGCAGCAGTTTTTAGTGATATTTTTTTAGTCGCTCTGTTTTGTTACGTCCATCGACGTACAGAGGATCAGCTAGTCAATTCACTGATTACACAATATCTATCTCCCAAAACTGTCAGCTATTATTTATACCTTTTCATATTTAAAACACATCCTTAATTTTATAACCTGTAAATATTTGCTGTAATAGAGTTGCGTGGATCTAATAAATGGATACAGTCAAATCAAATCAAAAATTGTCTATTCAAGAGGCTTTTACAACACTTCAGAATTGTCAAATATAATCTTTTTTTTTGTGTATAAATCAAGATGATTAGCCAATGCACCAGTTTCCTTATTAAACATTGTAAAAAAAACAGTAAATCCAGCTTGTGCTTCGCTTAAGATAACTAATTAAAAACTTGAGATAAACATTTAAAAACTAGTGATGCTAGTAACCTTTCTCATACAAGGATTTGTCTCGACATTATCCGAATAACAATCAATAAAAACAGCCAAGTGTGTTTCGAATAATCATACAGGGTTCCGTAGTTATAAAATTCGAAATCAAATGAAACTAAATTTAATAACAATTTATCAAGTACAAACATAAAGTTGTGGTATAAAAGAAGATGTAGTGTCTAAAATTGAGGAAGGTATGCTTAGATGGTTAGGGCATGTAGAGAGAATGAATGAAAGGAGACTGACAAAAAGGATTTATGAGTCAAGAGTGAATGCGGAAGTTGGAAGGGGAAGACCAAGGCGAACGTTCCTGGATCAAATCCAGGACATGTTAAACAAGGGTCAGTCAAGAGTGCTCTAAACCGACGAGCTTGTGTGAAAGATTTAATGAAAATGAAAGACGCGAAGGAGATATGCAAGGATCGTGGCAAGTGGAAGGTCGTGGTGTCTGCCTATCCCTATGGGAATGAGGCGTGATGCTATGTATATATAAAGTTTATGTTTTGAATTACATGTTTATGATTTTATACTTAGTCTTTAAAACATAATGGTACCTTCAAAAATTCAAAGTTTTCTATAAGAGATTGCTCAAATTGATAAAGCCGCCTTTGTAAACATTTTTCTCTAATTATTTGTTTTTATCTCTTAATATTTTATACTATTTTGTGGACATTAAGTCTTACATTTAATAGTCAATCTGTTAGTTTCGCTAAAACACGAGAATGGCTGGATTGATTTCGCCAAAAATCGTTTTGAATTAGTTGTGGAAGTTCACGGAAGAATTAAAAAATAACAATTTTTATTTCCTTTACACACAATCAAATTAAATTTTATTAAAGACTTGATTAACTATATTTATTGTAAATAAAAATATATTAATTCGTGTTGGAAACAAATTTTAAATATGAACCGTATACGACAAACTTTATTTTGTAATCTTCTAACCTCTGTGATATAACAATTTTTCAAGCAAAAGTCGTGTGAAATTAAAAATAATGATAAAACATAATTCACAAGTAAAAAGTGCGTGCGTACAAAGTGCATGCATTAGAAGTGAAGCTTCTTTGGAAAACAAATTTTTAAGTCTTGTTTATATTTAAACTAATCTAAAACTTTAAATTTGCGAGATTTAGAGGGAGGGAAAAGGAAGACATGTACAAATAATTTATTGAAATCTCAATTGACGAATTATAAATAAAAATGCCACGTGTTTTTAGACAATAATAGAAATTATTAATTGAATTTTATTTTTGGTTTTAAAATTTCAAAAGAGAATTTATGAAACATTTTTATTTTCTGAAAAATAGTATATTAAATAGTTAAAAGGCAAGTGGCAAATTCAAATGTAAAGTGGCATAAAAACGCCGCACATCTTCGTGACGCTAATCACGCAAGTTTCACTTTAATAATAATAAAATCTTATTAATATCGATCGATAATTAAATAATAATAATAATTACATTATAGCATCAAGAATAACTGTAAAAAATCGCGAACCTAACGAAAGTTTCTTCATTTGCCACGGAACCCTAAAATGAAAGTAATATATATTAAATACATTTGACAATTATTTTATTTTATTAATAGCGAGTTACTTTGTTTTATTAATTCTTAAGTAATGATATTAAACATACAAAAAGTTAAGTAATAAATTTTCAACGTGATACACCAGAGAGTTACTGATTTAGTGGTCAAACTATTGATGTCATATTTCCACGAGAACTGGAAGTATGCGAGTGATATAGCGTGGAATAGTTAATATCATTGTCACTCAAAAAAAAAAAAAAAACAACATGTTATTTGTCATAAACATACTTTATTAAACAAATTTTGTAAAGAAACAGTTTTTCTGGACTTATTCCTTTATAGCTTCTTGTCGTTTGAGTTTTGTTTCTCTGCGGTGTTGCACAAAGAGCCACCTGAAAAAGTTTTGAAGGTGTTTTTAAAGGACCAACATATAACACGTGGACAATATCTTATTGGGGAATGTATTCGTAAAATATTTTTTTCTAATTAACGTTAAAATCAAGCAATTTCTTTACTAGCTGTGGCCGCGACGTTGTTTTCGTGGAATAGTGTTTTTGGGTAGCATTTGAATTAATATATGCTAATTACTTAACAAATATGACCCATTCGTATAAATACTTTAATAAACTATTTGTTGTGTCATTGCGAATACCATTACAAACTTCAAATGTTATGTTTATTGAAATGAAATCAACAGCTTAAAAATTATATATCAAGCTTTAAAAATGACGATACTTCAATTACACTTAAAACCCTTTTGTCGCATTAAAAATTAGCCTAGATTTTATTTTATTTTATTTAATAAGTAAGTAGCAGCCCATTAACGTCCCACTGCTGGGCACTGGCCTCCTCACTTATACGAGAGAGGGTTTTTAGAGCATAGACCCACCACGCTGCTCCACTGCGGATTGGCAGGCATAGTACGCAAGTGTACTCTCTATTCCTTCACTCTCATAGTCCGAAGTGACACGACCGAAGAAAAATCAGGCGGAGGACCGACGGCTTAACGTGCTCTCCGAGGCACGGTGGTGGATCACACTGCCAACTTCCCAACTTCGGGCAAATATTCAGAGAATCTTAATAGAAAACTCAATATCTATTTCGAATTGGCCCGACCCGGGACTCGAACCCAGGACCTCAAGGCTGTAGTCGAACATGCTAACCACTAGACCAATGAGGCAGTTATTTTATTTAATATAACGGTGTTATACATTTAAATCGTAGTGTAAAACTTTCACGAGACTTATTTATTTGAATATTACCTGTCATTTATAGTCAGTGACTAATAATTAATGGTCTTTATAACTAAAAAGCTACATTGATAATTTATAAATGTAATATTACCCAGTTATCTGTTTATTTATAGATTTTCTCTTATTATATTTAATATAACGGTGTTATACATTTAAAACATAGTGTAAAAGTTTCACGAGGCTTATTTATTTGTATATTACGTGTCATTTATAGTCAGTGACTGATAATTAGTGGTCTTTATAACTAAAAAGCTACATTGATGATTTATAAATGTAATATTACCCAGTTATCCGTTTATTTATAGATTTTCTCTTATTTTATTTAATATAACGGTGTTATACATTTAAAAGATAGTGTAAAATTTCACGAGACTTATTTCTTTGTATCGTCGTCCAAGTTTTGTTACTTGACGGCTGCACAAAGAGCCAGACAGGAACAGGAAGTTTCTAAACTCTATTTACAAATATGACATTGTAAGGGAGATATCACGTTCTCACCTGCCATGGTTACTATGTTTTATAAATATGACATTGTGGTCTTGAATGTGTATCATGTTTCTTTATATAATCTATTTAAATAACATAGTGCTTGTTTATAATATAAAATTAACAGCTTTTGTGAAACTATAAGATAGGCAGACTATTGACGTCCCACTTTTGGGCGCAGGCTTATATTCATAAGCCTTCTACGCAGGACTCAGAGAGTACCGTACAGTTTCTTGGACGGCTGCAATTCTCCTGGCGGGTGACTCTCCTTGGGAGTTGCGAGGTTCTAGCAGCTGTCAATCAGTGCAGGGTGGCTGGAAAAACCAGAAGGGTGTCAACTGACGCCGATGAGGTCCAGAGGATCAGGGCTTCAGCAGGAATGAGGATCTCTGATCTCCTACAGCGGGTTTGATCACGGTTGGAGCGATCCTTCCTCACCTGGAGAGATGAATATCTAGGGGGCACGGATCTCTCTCTTACAGGTTTGTACATGTGTTGACCGGACATGGTTGTTTCGGCAAATACCTGCATCAGATTGTTCACAGGGAGGAAACACCTGTGATGCACCTGTGGATTCAGTGCAAGACACAGTGGCATCTATTGACGTTCTTGAGGGCATAGCATATAATGCTCACCGATGATAGGAAGCGGAGAGCAGTGACCTCCTTCTGTAACAGTGTTATTTTGCTGAAGGAAGCACATGAGGGGCACAGGGGTGCTGTAGACGCTCCTTCATTATGGCGTAGATTTACGCTTCTCCTTCCTTGTTATGTTTCCCAAAGGAATTTTCCGGAGCGTGAAGGTAGATTGCATCTACCGATGCTCCACAAAAGGTTGTGGAGGGTATTGCTGGGTTTTAGTGGGTATTCTGGCTTACCAGCGAGTCCCAACATCCGATAAGACTTTAGTCTGATTGGGGTGCATAAAAGCATTTCCCAGATAAATGAAATTTTGCACCTCCTCACGTGATTAGTATAGGAGACTTTGAAAACTATTCAGCAAATTGACTTGAAATTCTGTGTATACATTCGCTTAACACACGCTGCTCCGTATTTCCACGGGATAGTGAACTACTCGTGTAACACGGAGAGAAGAAACTAGAGCATAATTAAAAAGATTCATTGTGTGTTTTTAAAAAGCCACGATGAAAGTCGAACTGCTTTAAATATATACTAATAAATACTACACGATCAGCTGATGCAAAACATGGGGTCGTTTACTTTACCCCCACTTAACAGCCGATTGTAATGCGACATGCGATTAATGGACACAAAAATTTGACGCGATAGAAAATAAACTTATTCTAACGAACAAAACTGATTTAGATTTAATATAGCTTGGTAAATAACACGTATTGTTTTGTGCATAAAAGATAAAAATGGTTACTGTGGGTTATCTTTTGGAGGTACGTATATATCGCCGCGGACTTTTTTATCAATCTTATTAAGAATTACAATTCTGTAGTACATTGATTTAATCTATCTCGTAAAATTTAGCCACCACGCTAGTATATACAAAACTTCTTCTTGAATTACTTTACCTATTGCTGGAAACTATATTAAAATCCGTTAAATAATTTGAATGATCTAAGTTAAAATAGCGTAAACGACTCCATTTTGTAAAGATGTGTTACGATTATAAAATATACAAAACTTACACCAATATTAAAATAGGCGGCACTGTCATGCAGGCACTAAAAATGTAGACGGCCCCTGTGAAAGCTTGAACAGTTCTGGAGTACAAGGCAGAGTATGTGGGGTCGAAGACGAACGCCGCTGACGTCTCCACCAAGCTAAATAACGAATTCATTTTACCTGTAGACAAATAACAGTAATTTAAAAGATTATACATTATATTTCATAAATCTAGTAGTAAGGACCTTGTTAAATAAGATTAGATTGTCTTTATCTACTTTTCTGCTTCTGGATGCAAAGACAACGGTATCCCATCGATTTAAATAACATTTGTTATGTCTTCGTCGCGCTGGCAGTCTTCTGAGACACGTTGACATCTACGATATCATCAGAAGTACCTTAAGGGAAGTAGCATTGCTGGGCACAGGCTTCCTCACTAATAGGAGAGAGGGTTTTTATAGCATAGACCCATAAAGCTGCTCCACTGCAGCTTGGTACGCATAGTACTAAGGAACCGAACGGAATGACCATAATTTACATTTAACAAATCGAGTCAGGCTTCTAGCTACCTGTTTTATCCGTAGGTACCTTCTTAAAGAAGACAAGATTGTCTTTATCTACTTGTCTGCTTCTGGGTGCAAAGATAACAGAGCCCCATCGATATAGATGTGATGAGTGGGTGAATCCATTTGGCCACCATGGTATGTGATGGCTTTGTAGCACTGGAACTATCCCGAGACATACTGACTTCTACGGGCAATCACCAGAAGCTACTTTGGTCGCTATTAATGTGCCAGCTATCCTCGAGCCGGACGGAATAACCATAAATTACATTTAAGAAATCGAGCCAGGATTCTAGCTACATGTTTAACCGTAGGTACCTTCCTAAAGAAGACAAGATTGTCTTTTATACTTGTCTGCTTCTGGGTGCAAAGATAACAGAGCCCTAACGATATAGATGTGAACAGTAGGTGAATCCATTTGGCCAGCATGGTATGTGATGGCTTTGTAGCACTGGAACTATCCCGAGACCTACTGACTTCAATAGTCATTCATCAGAAAGACTTTGGTCACTATTAATGTGCCAGCTATTTTTGAGCCGCACAGAATGACTATAAATTAGATTTAATAAATCGAGTCAGGATTCTAGCTACATGTTTTTTTCGTAGGTACCTTCTTAAACATGACAAGATTGTCTTTATCAAGTCTTTATCTACTTGTTTGCTTCTAGATGCAAAGATAACAGAGCTCCATCAATATAGATGTGATGAGTAGGTGAATACATTTGGCCACCATGGTATGTAATGGCCGTATCCCGACTTCAACGATCTTTCATCAGAATCACTTAGTCATTGTTAATGTGCTAGCTATCCTCGCGCTAAATGGAATTGGACGTTAAGATAGCACAAGCCCTGATAGTATGTCGTTGATTTCAGAGGAAAAAGAAAAAATGCCTGTCGTGGGTATCTCAGCGGTGTCAACTGGTGTCGTTGTTTGGAGCTGTTCTTTCACTGATCAGCATAGCATGATCAATCGTCGCCAGCGAAGTAGGATGGAGGGCCATAGTCTCCTTTAGTAAGACCGTTTTCGCGCGTCCATCGCCGAAGGTTAAACGGAAGAAGGCATAGATTTTCACATAACCTTAAACCTTAAACCTCGATTTGCCTTCATCCCGGATACCACATTGGATTGCAAGTCAGCCGCTGTTGTTCAAGCCAGCCACTTTAAGATGACATGAGTTTTAGTGTATATTCTATTTTGTGAGTGAGCCTCACAGACTTGTTTCTTGGGTTGCGTAAAAGTATTTAGTAAAACCACGAAAAAAGGGAACAAGGAATGTGATGCTACATACATTGATATGCCTGCACATTGCCTCTAAATCCAAATCTACGAGAGCAGAGGCTTCATCAGCGAAAAATACTAATGTCCGATTTCACCAATCTCTATTAAACTCTGTGTCCCTTAAGTATATTTAGGGGCCAGTTAAAGGAATTGTTTCTATAACTAATGGATCTCCGTGATGCTTTATCTCTGCGATATTCTCTCGTTTAGGAAGCGTAAATATGAGTGTCTTTAGTGTTTTCTGCAGCGACGTTGGGACCTTGCGGTCCTGTGGGATAAAAAATCTTTTAGACTTATCATCTCGTTTAGTTGATGTCACCCGTGAAGAGCGCCAGATGATATTTTGGACGGAAGAAGTGAGGGAGATACAAGTTAGTGAAGATAAAAAGAGGCAGAGAGCTACGTTACGTATATTAGGTTAAGGGCAAGAGAGTCAAGTTCGAGAATTTCTTTTACACTTTCCCTCACAGCCAGGTAGAAAATTAATATACAAGAGTATATACCTATATACTCTTGTATATAAACATTAATGTATATTACTTCCATCGTGCTGTCTAAATCACACTACGTTTTATTTTATTGAAGTTAATGCTTGACAGGGATCTATACAGTTTAAGATATAGAAGTAATAATAAACATAATGTGTCGTAAATAAAGTATAATACTAATTAAATGTTTTAAGAATATGTAAATGAATCATTACCCATTTCCTCGGAGCGTATTAACTTAGATGCCATAGACCTCAGGGATGTAAACGTAGTTGCATTAAGGATTTCAACTAGAGGTACTGGAAAGAAAATGATATTGATTTATTAGCATGTCATCTATATTGGTAGCCTCTACTGTAATTTCAACGACGAAGACGTTGGCAGAGATTTCAGGCTTTATTTAAATGAAAATTTTCTAATTCATCATGATATTGTAGAATCCATTAAGAGGTTAATGGAAAATTGCCTGTCTTCGGAATAGACATCTTAGACTTTATCATCATTTACCATTAGGAGAGATCTTAGTGAAGGGTTTATCTGTTAACAATAGAAAACAAGTGTTATATTTTGTAAATAAAGGTATTCTCCTCACTCATAACAAAGAGGCTTTTCAGAATTAAGACCAGGTAGGTCTAAGTAACCAGTTCATCTCAAATGCTGTAGTCCTCAAACGAGTGCAAATTAGCCGCATGTTTATGACGACCATCGTGCGGAGAAAGATGGCTTTTTTCGGACATCTTCAAAGAGGATCCCTATTTGTGTACCCACGGTTTCCTGGAGGACACGATGTCAGAAAGAAGAGCACTTGGTAGACCGAGGCGGCATTGAATGATCGATATGCGTGAGTGGACCAGTCATAACTACGCACTATTAAAAAGAGTTGCCCAGGACAGAAGAGTTTTCCGCCAATCTTCATTTTCAAGAAGGCACTAGATGATGATGATGATAGGTGTAAGTCTGCTCCATTGCACAACTTTAAGCAATAATTAGGCAATATGAATTCAATGGTGCTTGTGCAGAGTTAAAAATGGACCTAATACGGTCGTCATGGTTTTTATAGGACACATATTAAATCGTACTTAACAATACCGATCTTTATATTCAACGGAAAGCGGAATGATGGATTGAAAATGAACAATCAAGTATCTAAGTTCTTCCTATTAAAGTGAGACTTACAGTTTCCTGCTCAGTTTAAAAAAAATATAGTATTTTTATACAATATTTACCCATAAACATTTGAAACTCAGTTTGAACGAAGGCTACATATATTGAACCAATCGATTTGCTTATTACTGAAATAAGACAAAGCATGGAGTCGTGGAAGCCCCAATGTTTACTGAACATGCTGAGAGAAAATAGTGCACCTGAAAATAAATATTAAAAAATTAAGAAAATTTCGGAATTGCATCATGTTATTGCTTTGAATTCTAGAAGGTTGGTGGTCGCGACTTTTGCCAAACAAAATTGATATTTATATTCATTGTATAGATTGCTATGGTAATGAATTTAATATAGTTTTAAACTTATATACAAATCTCCCTAATATAGAAAGAGAGGATAGTTAAAGACAAAACATTTTGTAAACAATAATAATATAATGAATAATAAAGATACGCTCGCAACGCGCTTACTTGCTAGAACATTATCTTTTGTCAGGCGCATTTGCTGAATCGAATGCGTGCTTCGAATAGTCCCTGAGAATCAGCAAGTACATACACAGCGACACGCCTCATTCCCATAGGGGTAGGCAGAGACCACGTCCTTTCACTTGCCATGATCCTGGCATATCTGCTGCGCTTCTTTCATTCTCATTAAACCTTTCATACAAGTTCGTCGGTTTAGAGTACTCTTGACCTGGCCGTTATTTAAAATGTCCTGGATTTGGTCCAGGAACGTTCGCCTCGGTCTTCCCCTTCCAACTTTCGCATTCACTCTTGACTCATAAATCCTTTTTGTCAGTCTCCTTTCATTCATTCTCTCTACATGCCCAAACCATCTAAGCATACCTTTTTCAATTTTAGTCACTACGTCTTCTTTTATACCACAACGTTCTCTTAT
>JACTOM010000093.1:731746-778181 GCA_015832385.1 Elymnias hypermnestra
TAACGTGGAAGATGTTATCTATCGTAACAAACTGCCTAGACTTGATGCGGACACCTTGAGACAGGACGTAGCAGTGTTATTGAGAAAATCTAAACCACCTGACCCAAATATTACATTTGAAGAACGAAAAGCTATCCGCGATCTACATGCCAACACCGATGTTTTAGTTTTAAAAGCGGACAAAGGGAATGCCACTGTGGTAATGGACGTCGCTGAATATGAAAGAAAAATTACCACCCTGCTCAGTGATGCCTTTACTTACAAGAAGGTAAACTACAACCCGACTGCCAGAATGACCAAAAAGACCAACAAACTCATCCAGGAATTTCGATCGATAATAGGAGATGACGTTAGTAAAAAACTGTTACAGTCTCGCCTCATTCAGCCACCTAAATTATACGGTTTACCTAAAATTCACAAAGAGGGAGTACCATTACGCCCTATTGTAAGCCAAATTGACTCCCCAACATATGAACTCGCAAAACATCTTACGAGAATTTTACAGCCATTAGTGGGGCACACGTCATCGTATATTAAGGATTCTCGACATTTCGTTCAATTACTACGTGATATGAGACTTACAGAACATGAATGCATGGTAAGCTTCGATGTGGAATCACTTTTCACCAACGTACCGGTAAGCGACTGTCTGGAGGTAATAAAAAACAAATTGCAGAGCAACAACATCCCCGTAGAGTACATAACACTAATTAAACACTGCTTGGAGTCCAACTTCTTTCTCTTCAAGGGCGAATATTACCTCCAGATAGATGGCGTTGCTATGGGAAGTCCGGTCGCTCCAGTTGTCGCGAATTTATGGATGGAATATTTCGAAGACCGAGCCATCTCCACTGCACCCAGCCAAGTTAAGTTTTGGAAACGGTACGTTGATGATGTATTTGCGGTGCTTCAAGGAGGTAAGCAAGAAGTTGACCAATACCTGGAACACCTGAATAGCATTCATCATAAAATAGCCTTCACGTACGAAATGGAGAAACACAGAAGCATGTCTTTCCTGGATGTACATATATATTTAACATCTGATGGCAATTTTGGTCATTCGGTATATAGAAAACCCACACATACGGACAGATATTTACATGGTTCGTCTCATCATCATCCACGTCACCTTGCCTCGGTCGGGACAGCATTGATCAGTCGAGCTCACGATTTATGTGATGATCTAACTGTTCAGGACGAGTTAACCCATGTAAGAGAGGTGTTACGTCGGAATGGACATAGATCCCCAAAACCCGTCAGCAAGCAGAGACACCATAAACGACCTTTGGAGGTAGAAAGGCCAAAGGCCTATTTACCCTTTGTAAAGGGAGTGACGGACAGAATAGGCAGGCTACTGCGAAACGATTATAGCATCAAAACTGTCTTCACTCCCTTACAAAGGATTATAAACATGGTAAGATCTCCGAAGGATCGTTTACCGTATCAATGTCCGGGCGTTTACAAAATTGACTGCAGCTGTGGAAGCTCTTATATTGGGCAAACGAAGCGTTCCATAGCAACTCGTGTGTCAGAACACATAAATGCTGTCAAGCACAACGACATACAAAAATCTGCGATCGCGGAGCACATTTTGCAGCAGGGAACTCAACACTGGATAGAACTTCATAGCCCGAAAGTTCTTTCCACGGACCGCCATTATATGCCGAGATTAGTTCGCGAGGCCATTGAAATTAAAAAATATCCTAATTTCAATCGTGAAGATGGTTTTAAGCTGGCTGATACGTGGAATCCAGTGGTGAAGCTATGCCAAATGAACAAACGACGCAATTTTTCAAAATTAAAACGTGACGTTGTGAGTGTAGTATGCCGACAAATGGATGTGGGTGCCGTGAAAAATAAAAGGATCAGACGTAGGGTAGACAGATTCTGCCCTTGACAGCTTGACACAACCGACCACAGCAGTAACGTCGTGACCACGATCCATGCAACTGGGTCGAAATATCGGCAAAATTAAAAAACGCCATCGTGGTATGTACCCGATCAAATAGTCAATATATTAATAAACCACGAAATTTTAAGTTTAAAAAATTATTGTGTAAACTCAATAGATTACAAATCATATTACAATTTACACAATAAAAAATCCTGAGAAGACTGAAGCTTTTTGCATTTTTAAAACATATATTTCATTTCAATTTAATATACTTAGTTTGAAGGATGAAAATAATATATGAATGAATTAATTGAAATTAAAAAAAGGTTCAAAGTAATAATAATGATGTAAAGATTCAAATGTTTTATTGAAATAAAAAACCTGCTTTTAAATAAATAAAGTTAGCGAATAAATTTGAAATACCTCATTAAATAAGGGCGCTCAATTTTTGAATTAATTTATTTATTATGAATATTATATATTTTATAAGATATCTATCGTGCTTTCTTTCTGTAATATAAAATTTTGACTGTATCAACATAAATAGTCTTTCGTCCACCTAATTTTCATTTAAAAAGATAATAGATTTTCGTATCAATTATTTATTTTAAGATAATATAAAACCCTGCTCTATATCGTTTAAATTCAATAGGAAATCTTCTAAATATATTGACTTTACCTCAGTAATTGTTCAGGTGTTCCTCGTTATATTGCCACACAGCTCTCAGAAGCTCGCAAAGCCTTTAAGAGGAAATACCTATTATCAGATTAGCGCTTTCGATCTTAGAAGATATCTTTGTAGCTATAACTAATTATAAGTGGTAGATTGTGGAAATATTTGCACAGTTTAACCGGTGAACATATATTTAGCATCTCATTCTATCAGTTATCTATCTATTTATTTATTATTTTTAAGTCAACTTATTTCTTCCAAGAGAATTTTAAATAAATAAATATGGTCTACGATTGTTCTTCTTGTTCTATTCATTCATTTACACCTTGTTTTCAATAATGCATTTATTTCATTCATTCCATACACTTATCCATTCATTCTGCCCATCAAACTGCCTCATTGGTCTAGTGGTTAGCATGTTCGACTACAGACACGAGGTCCTGGGTTCGAGTCCCAGGTCGGGCCAATTCGAAGTCCATATTGAGTTTTCTATTAAGATTTTCTCAATATTTGCCCGAAGTTGTGAAGTTGGCGGTGTGATCCACCCCCGTGCCTCGGAGAGCAAGTTAAGCCGTCGGTCCTGCGCCTGATCTCTCTCCGGTCGTGTCGGATTCCTGTCACACCGGACTATGAGAGTGAAGGAATAGAGAGTGCACTTGTGTACTATGCCTGCCAATCCGCAGTAGAGCAACGTGGTGGGTCTATGCTCTAAAAACCCTCTCTCATATGAGGGAGGAGGCCTGTGCCCATCAGTGGGACGCTAATGGGCTACTACTACTACTACTACCCATTCATTTCATTCACCCATTCGCTTCAATCATACGGTCATTCATTTGTTTTCTTCGTTTAATTCATTTATTTGATTCGTTTCATCCGTTCCATCTACTGTTTCTTTTCATTCTCTCATTAATTAACTCGTATGGTCTTTTATGTGAGTTAATAGTTTGTTAAATATTTTTGAATTTGTTTCAGGTATTAAATAGACATTACAATCAAACATTTCAGCAATGTACTTTGCATATCATACGTGTATTGTTTCAGCAGCCCTTTGTTTTAATTAAACTGTAAATAATAACACTATTGAAATAGTTTATTATTGTTTTGCCGATAATATTTATTCACTAAGCTGTTTCACGTGGCGTCGTCCACGTTAACAGTATTGATGGGAATGTATCAAAATTTAGTAGAAATTATGAAAGGAAGTTACTCTGCTGAATTTCAAGTCAATTGTGTGTAGTTTATTAGATTTGGTTATAAGTAAGATAGTCTCTGAGAATAGGATAGCCCATTTATTGAGGAAGGCTACAGGCTATACTAGAAATGTTGCTCTAAAACAGTTGTTCACAAAGTCCTCGATTTTATGTAATAGAAGAGGTATTATCCTACCACAAATTGTTTCGTTACTTTAAGGAATTAGGCAGCGTTTTAGATGAAAGCTCCCTGACGAGTTGATTGTTTCCGACACTTGCAACAATTAGCGTTATATTTCCATCAGTTTTCACAAAATCTTGATAAGATATATAAAGAAACATTCCTTAAGAATCACACTAACTATTGTTTATAGAATGGTTTTGTTACTTTATGAGATTAGGCAGCGTTTTCGATACAAGCTCCCAGGCGAGGTGATTGTTTCCGACACTTGCAACAATTAGCGTTATATTTCGATCAGTTTTCACAAAACCTTGATAAACTTTTTATAGAAAGATTCTTTAAGAAGCACACTAACTATTTCTTATAGATTGTTTCGTTACTTTAAAGGATTAGGCAGTGTTTCAGATGAAAGCTCCCTGACGAGTTGATTGTTTCCGACACTTGCAACAATTAGCGTTATATTTTGATCAGTTTACACAAAACCTTGATGAAGTATATATAGATAAATTCTTTAAGAATCACAATAAGTATTGTTTTTTGACTGTTTCGTTACTTTAAGGGATTAGGTAGCATTTTCGATGACAACTCCCTGACGAGTTAATTGTTTCCGACATTTTCAACAATTAGCATTACATTTTGATCAGTTTACACAAAACCTTTATGAACTTTTATACAGAAACATTTACGCACACTAAGCACAAACATTGCTTATAGATTGTTTCGTTACTTTACCGGATTAGGCAGCGTTTTTGATGCAAACTCCCAGGCGAGTTGATTGTTTCCAACACTTCCAACAATTAGCGTTATATTTCGATCAGTTTGTATAAAACCTATATAAACTATATATAGAATCAATCCTTAAGAATCACAATAACTATTTTTTAGGTTACTAGCAGACCCGACTGACTTCGTTCTGTCAAAAAGATTTAGAATGTGGCAGATTTCAGTTTTACGAATGATTTTCGAAATGAAATTACAGCAGTACTAAATATCTATAGCTTTTACTCTTTGTGACTATTCAATTTTGAACTTTGTGCTGCGGTAATAAAGTGCAAATTGACTCTTTGACGTTAGGAACACACCTACATCGCTTAGACAACAGTGAGTACTTGTAATTTATTATGAACTTTTTTGAATAGCAATAAAGGTCAAATTGACTCTACATTTTAGTTAGAAAACGTTTGTATTGAAAACAAAAAAGGCTGTTTTTACGGTTATTCCTTGCAATTATTCGAACTTTTCTCGCCGTAAAATCTATCCTTGGACTTCAACAAACATTTAAATACAAGAATTGTCAACATTGACCTAGGCGTTGTTGAGTTATGCGCTTACTAACACATTTTGCGATTCATTTTTATATTATAGATTTTGTTATTTTACGGTATTTAGGCAGCGTTTTTGATGCAAGCTCCCAGGCGAGTTGATTGTTTCCGACACTTCCAACTATAAGCGTTGTATTTCGATCAGTTTTCACAAATCCTTAATGAACTAGATATAGAAACATTTCTTTAGAATAACAGTAACTATTGCTTATAAATTGTTTCGTTACTTTAAGGGATTAGGTAACCTTTTTGATGCAAGCTGCCAACTGAGTTGCTTGTTTCCGAGACTTCCAACAATTACCATTGTATTGTGGTCAGTAACCACAAAACCTTGATAAACTATATAATGAAACATTCCTAAAGAATCACACTAACTATTGTTTATAGATTGTTTCATTACTTTCAGGGATTAGGCAGGGTTTTCAGTGCAAGCTCCCAGACGAGTTGATTTTTACCGACACTTTAATAATTAGCTTTATATTTCGATCAGTTTACATAAAACTTTAATAAATTGTATATATTAACCTTCGTTAAGAATAGCTCTTTTTACGTAAGTTCAGTAGTTTTTATTATATTGCAAAGAACTTCAATAAGGTTCTCTCTCTTATGTTTTCATAAACTGTTGCTTTATTCTATGACATATTCCAAAAAGCTCCCGCTGGAATGATGTTAAAATATTTTGGTCACATCCATTACTGTCTAAAGTATTCATTCACTTACCTAGAGAATGCGTTATAATACTGTAAGTGGAGTAGATACTGTATTTCAAAGCATCCCATTTAAGTCGATATCTCACAAACATGTATGCGATTATCCTCTCACCTATAAACGAAAAATGAACTTTAAATTTATAGAAATAAGTTTTAAAATCCTATTGTACATAAGGATATTGTACTATGTTCAGAATTCTAGCCAACGATGCATATTTAAACTTAAGCACTAAAGCTTTTTCCATAATGCTTTACTATGAAGCGAAATTGATGCAAAAATTGTTTGTATAATAAATATAAACAGGACAAGTTATTTTAAAGCCGTATTTTTTAATAGGTAAAGCAAGATTTTTTCTATTGCTGACGGGATTCTGCTTTACCATTATCATATCTGACGATACAGTCTAAAATGATACCACGTTAAGGTAATAAGGTATAGTTTCGTCGTCGTCGTCGCTTCAACCGATGGACGTCCACTGGACGTAGGTCTCACGTAATGATGTCCACAAGGCCCGATCTTGCGCCGCCTGGCTCATACCCACTTTATGTCATCGGTCCACCTTGTGGGGGGTCTCCCTACACTGCGCCGCCCGGTGCGACGTCGCCACTCCAGCACCTTCGGGCCCCAACGTCCATCGGTCCGTCGAACTGTGTCCAGCCCATTGCCACTTCAGGTTCACGATTCATAGGGCTATATCGGTGACTTTGGTTCGGCTACGGATCTCCTAATTTCTGATTTGATTACGTAGACAAACTTCGAGCGTAGCCCTCTCCATCGCACGTTGAGCAACTCTGAGTTTTCGTATGAGGCCCATAGTCAGCGACCACGTTTCGGAGCCGTAGGTCATCACTGGCAACACGCACTGTTCGAAGAGCTTTGTCTTCAGGCACTGAGGGGTATCGGATAAAAATATCTAGCGTAGTTTCCCAAACGCTACCCGACCGAGTCGGATTCGGTGATTGACCTCCTTCTCGAAATTGGACCTACCTAGCTGGACTATGTGTCCCAGGTATGTATATTCGTCTACAATTTCGAGTGCTGAGTTCTAAACGATGACTGGGTGGGGCAGCACATGGATATTGGCCATAACTTTCGTTTTATCCGTGTTCAGTTTTAGGCCCACCTGTTGAGAAGCTCTGCTGAGGTATTGAAATCTTCCAGAGTATCTGCCATAACGACCACGTCATCGGTAAACCGTAGATGAGTGATGAACTCGCCATTGATGTTAATGTCCAGTCCATTCCACTCCATAAGCTTAAAGAGGTCTTCCAATGCCCCAGTAAAGAGCTTCGGGGAGATAACATCTCCCTGTCGGACTCCACATTGCAGTTGGATATACGCTGTGCTTTGGTCCTGTATACGGACTGACATGGTGGCGTTTTCGTTCAAGCACTTCAACACGTGTATGTACTCTTACTCTTTACTCTTAGAAACCCTTTGATGAGGTGAACGGAAGTTGCAAAGGAGATTTGGCAGAGGTACAGGATTTGATCCCTGGTAGAGCGAATTTGGGATATTGTATTATCTAATTTATCTGAGCCTGGACTAGCGGCTTCGACTATGGCTAGTTACCACCGCTCGCTACCATCATTTATAGATTATATCATCACTTATCACCACACGAGAATACAATCAATCGCTCTGCCACAAAATAAAATTTTTAAGTCTTGTTTATATTTGTATAAATGTTAATAAGATTTACATTATTACAAGGAGGATATATTAGGAAATTAATTGTCATTAAAATATTAAAAGTGTTCAGCATGTTATGCAATGCATTATATGAATAATATATTACTTATAGGAATAAAATCTTTAAAAAGTGTAACATCCAGTGCAAACACTGATTCAAAAGGAATTTGAATTTAAATGAATATATATATTTTGTATCAAAAGGTTTGTCTTACCATGGTTCGGTCCATAAATAATAGCAACAACAAACAAAGTCAGAATGATTTTTGTTCGTATATTTCCTTCTCTCTTCTTATAAGCTACAGCTGCTGTCTCTTTTACTAAAGATGCTAAATCTTTTACAGTGATAGGTTTTGTCTGAAAAATAAAATCACATCAGGTCTCTTCTGCTAAGCAAATTAAGCCAATCTTATGTCAAATTTAATTAGAAAATACTATAGTATTGTACAACCAATAGGAGCGAAATACCAATGAAAAAAGTTGCAAAATGTATTCCTCCTGAAAGTTTCCGTTGCGTGCACTACGTAAACGGTTAAAGTTACTCAATTGTCATATATGACGAAGTTGTAGCTCTTAAAAAATTCTACAAAAAAGTACTCAGTCGCATATATCTATCTTTTAAGGTTGACTCGCTATATACTTTTCCATGGTAATATAAACTAGTATAAAAAAATTGACAAACTACCTATTTGTTAGGCAAATATTGAACAAGTTTTCTAATATTAACGTATTTATATATACATGATATTTATAGCTGGTGTAAGTTTAAAGTAATTCATTTATATATAATTATAGTTGAATGCTTCTTTCATAGGAGAGAATGTTTTTGGAGCTTTAACTCAAAAGCTGCTTTAAATTAGATTGCCAGAAGCCATACGATTGCTTTTCTTCACCGAAAAGCACAGTGGTGAATTTAGAAAGGAAAACCTTGTGCTCCCTAACCAGAATTCAAATTCGCAACCTTATGTTTTAAAAACTAATCCTTCAAGGTTTCATACAAATATAATTAACTCTAATATGATACTTTATGAATAACCAGATGATGTCTCAAAGGGCCAGACTGTCTGTGCAAGGAAGAGTGTTATTGCCAATACTTATGATTGGTAGTGAAAGTTGGATTTGATAGAAGAAGCATAAAAGTAAAATGCCAGAGACAGAGTGACAAAATAAGAAATAGTGTGATAAGAGAACGTGGTGGTATAAAAGAAGATGTGACTAAAATTGAGAAAGGTACATAGATTGTTTGGGCACACAGATAGAATGAATGAAAGGAGACTGACAAAAAGGATGTATGAATCAAGAACAAATGGAAAAGTTAGAAGAGGAAGATAAAAGCGAACGTTCCTGGAACAAATCCAGGAAATTTTAAATAAGGGCTAGGTCAACAGTACTCTAAACTGTTGAACTTTTATGAAAGGTTTAATGAGAATGAAAATAGCGAAGAAGATATGCAAGGATCGTGACAAGTGGAAGACTGTGGTTTCGTGATGGTATATATGCTATGTATGTAAATTATAAAGAAAACGTTAATTAAAGATCCATACCTCTTGAGCAGTTTCTGTCCCTGGTTTCGTATTTGATTTCAAATAAATATAACCATATAACAATGTCATACAATATATTGCTCCTGATAGCGTGAAGATGCCATAATAACCCCATAAATTTAATAATATACCGCTTAAAGCTGTCCCAATGGGTATACCAGCTGTCATACACAAATTGACAAGCCCAACACGGAATGTCCTGGATTCCTCATCAGTTATATCACTTATGTAACTGAAAACTCCTAGGTATACTAACACCCAGCCTCCAGTTATAGCTGGGAATAATGCTTCAAAGAACATAGTCACTTCAACAGATATTTCATAGAAGAAAACCGTGCTTAAGATGTTGCTTATACACACCATGGTTTCCCCAAGTATTGGTAGAAGGACACATAGCTTCCTGTTTCCAGTACGATCACTCCAAGCTCCCATAAATATAACAAGTAAAACTGGCAGTCCTGTTTGTATAACACTCTTCCATGTCTCTATAGCTGATATAACCTTTTGTACTTCGCCTTCGTATAAAGTTAGGTTACCTTGTTTTTGGATTAGTGCATCGCATATACTATGGTTGTAGTTTAATTTAACACGACAGGCTTTGTCCAAATTGAGATTTTGTATTGCAATTCTGGCTAACATCGATGGTATTATAAGCCCAGCTAATATAGGCTCGACTGTTATATTTGATTTTATGTCCCATAGTTTTTGAAAGAAGTTTTTCTTATTAAAATCCTCCTTATCTTTGTTCAAAGGCTGTTCTTCTGGAGACACTGTGTTTGTTTCCTCAGACATGTTATCGAAGTCGTATAAAACTAAGGTTTGTTTTAAAATTATCTGCTACATAGTCAATCATTTATCTACGCAACGCCAGTGTGGTATTTATATAACGATATATTTTTTTATGCAAATGTAGTGGTTGATTTTTTATTGTCAAGTAAATTTTAGCAGTTTTTGAAGAGGAAACTTCTTTAGGCGCGCTTTTTACTTTATTTCGTGGGTGTTAATTAAGACTAGGCCATCACGCTATGACTGCCTCATTGGTCTAGTGGTTAGTATTTTCGACTACACACATGAGGTCCTGGGTTCGAGTCCCGGGTCGGCCCAATTCAAAAATCAATATTGAGTTTTCTATTAAGATTTTCTCAATATTTGCCCGAAGTTGGGAAGTTGGCGGTGTGATCCACCCCCGTGCCTCGGAGAGCACGTTAAGCCGTCGGTCCTGCGCCCGATCTCTCTTCGGTCGTGTCGGATTACCGTCACATCGGACTATGAGAGTGAAGGAATGGAGAATGCACTTGTGTACTATGTCTGGCAATCCGCAGTGGAGCAGCGTGGTGGATCTATGCTCTAAATACCCTCTCTTATATGAGGCCTGCGCCCAGCAGTGGGGCGTTAATGGGCTGCTACTTACCTTACTTTACCTTACCATCACGCTCGGCTATGTAACGCTCGTTCGAGTAAATTCGTCTATCATCGGCAATAGGAAAGCTCAGTCTTTATTAAGAATTTCAGTATTTACTCTTTTAAACATAAGTTTTTTATAACTGCTAATTATTTTAAAAGCAATAAAGAAGTTTAAAAGTGTTTTAGCTTGTATTTCTTACCTTTTTTAATCACAGTCAGGTATCCTTTTGTGAGACTATAGATAGTTGGGTGACAACACTGATAGCTTTGAAATGTTGGGAGTTATTGAGTATTAATATAGTGCAAACACTTAAAAGTACCAAAAACATTGTGCAATATTTATTTATTTATATTTTGCTTTCAACATGTACAAGTACAAGTGAAGCCCCGTCAGGGCGTTGCAAACTTAGGCGTATAACACTGATAAGTAAATTAAAATAATTATAGTTACAACATATAGTACATACATACATAGCATCACGCCTCATTCCCATAGGGGTAGGCAGAGACAACATCCTTCCACTTGCCACGATCCTTGCATATCTCCTTCGCTTCTTTCATTCTCATTAAACCTTTCATACAAGTTCGTCGGTTTAGAGTACTCTTGACCTGGCCGTTATTTAAAATGTCCTGGATTTGGTCCAGGAACGTTCGCCTTGGTCTTCCCCTTCCAACTTTCGCATTCACTCTTGACTCATAAATCCTTTTTGTCAGTCTCCTTTCATTCATTCTCTCTACATGCCCAAACCATCTAAGCATACCTTTCTCAATTTTAGTCACTACGTCTTCTTTTATACCACAACGTTCTCTTATCACACTATTTCTCACTCTGTCACTCAGTTTTAATCCACTCATGCTTCTCAACGCTCTCATCTCTACCGCATTTATTTTACTTTTATGATTCTTCTGCCATACCCAACTTTCACTACCATACATAAGTGTTGGCACCAACACTCCAGCATGCACTGCCAGTCTAGCCTTTTGAGTCACCATCTGGCTAGTAGCCCGCTTTTCGCCCCCATTAGGAACGTGACGTGATGGAACGCGCGAATCCCATCGCCGCCATTTTTGTATTTTAATAATATAACCATTGCGTTCCCTCGAGTAGCAAGGGAACATAGGTCCATTCTGGCAGAGCCCCGCATGCCAGAATAAGGCTAGCCTATTTCTGGGTTCGCCCGGTCCCAGGGCCACCGCTTGCGACTAGGCAAATTAGTACAAACATGTAGTGCAAGATATTATTACAACATATCATTTTTAAAAGTGCTTATATTTAATAAATTAATTAATGAAATAAATAATATTTTCTAGTTAGTAAAATTTTCACAATATCATATTTACGAATTACGTGCAATGTCGAATTATATTTATATAAGCAATGTCATTAAATTTGTCTCTGCTCCAAAAAATCCTTAATTGAATAATAATTTTTCTTTAATAACCATTTTTTTATTTCAATTATGTATTTTTTAGGAGGCAATGTTCTGATATTTTCTGGCAGGTTATTACAAAATGTTATGCAGTACGAGGTAACTTTAACGCACGGAACAATTTTGTTAGGATAGTCTTTCGAGCTGCTTAGTTGTTTAAAAGAAGTAGTGCTAAATAGTATAAATTCAAATAGTGGAGAGAAAAGTTGTTAGTTGATGTGAGTTGGTTTTTTTATATTATAACAGTTACTATATAATTTTAGTTTATTATAATTTAGCTAGAGTAATTCATTCACACCAAGCTTTTTAATTGGAAATACATCAAGTTATAGTATGAGCTTTCAGTTAGCTTTCTAGTAATTATATGTATTTCATTAAACTATAACTTTAAGTGCTTTAAACAAAAGTTCTTAAATTAATTTACACATAAAGAAGCTTTATAAGTGAGTTTTCAATAGATGCACCTTTCACTGCACAATTCTTCCTAATAAAGACTTAATTTGTTTCTATTGCTGTAAGATTAGCACTTGACTGTGATCTCACCTGATGGTAAGTGATGATACAGTCTAAGATGGAAGCGCTATGGATTTATAAGTTGATATTAGAAAAAGCTGTTTTAAAATCAAATCCAATTTACTATAAGTATTATAAAATGTATTTCAACGATTTTAACGATAAAAAAAAGATTAATCACATTTTTAATTAAGACGAAAGTTTAACACGATAAATAATTATTATTATATAAAATGGTAAGTAGAAAATATGATCACATTAAAGTAATTTTGATTGAAACATGGAAATGGCATCAATTTTATTACATATTATAATGAAAGGAGAACAAGCTGTATATGAAATTTATCATTATTTTAACATCCAACTAATTACTATTTACAGTGGGTGATTATTTTGCTCATATATCGACCGTGAGCTGATAAAGAAACACAGTTAATATAATTATACAACACTTTGAATGTGTTACTGTTTGTACATTGATACGTGAGTTCTTTGTCAAGTATTTGTTTGGAGAGGGGTCAACGCGCGGTGATAGCAAATCCAATCAAATATACAAATTAATTAAGGAAATACTTTAAAAACCTAATAAATAAAACTAGTATACTCGCGCAACTTTTTTTTTCCGATTAAAAAATGGGGAAGTGAGTAGGAGATTAGAAATTTCACTAGAGTGGAATGCAGCTAGGGAATCTCTAGTGATCTCACTCATGGATGAGGAGGGATCCGCTGGGTTTTAGTGGGTATTCTGTAATCTGTGGGTCCCACACTCCCGATTAGAAAATCTTTCATCGGGATGCGTAAAGGCATTTCCCAGCGCAAAAAAAAATATATATACTAAACCTTTTTTTTTGGGTGGGATGAGGCAGGGCGTGTGGGACGCGCTAGCAAGGCCAGTAAAACCCAGCGACACCCTCCTCACCCTGAATTGGAAGTGTCAGAGCTCGACTGAGAATGTTCTTGTCTCCACAAGAGGCGTTCGTAAAGACGCCTCCTGCCTCCCAGCCTCCTCCTCTGAAGCTCTCTGCAGCTTCCCGCACTCGCTCCATTGCTTCCTCCAAAAAAAATTACAGCTTTGCAGAAAGAGGTAACTGCATGCCATCCTATCTCACTTTGAAGGATGATGCCCACTATACTTGGCAGTGAGAGATCCGCTCCGATTAGGGACACCAGAGTCGCTGTAGTCCCCAAGCCGGACATTCTGCCAGTGTAACAGATAGGAGACTCTTCACGTCGCGCTATCTGATGCAAGTACTTTCCGAAATATCCGTGTCCGGTCAGTACTTGCACCAGCCTAAAGGTAAAATAAAATAACCAAGTAACCCTACCAAATATAACAAAACCGACGGGATTTAGAAAATATCGGTATACCAAGTAATTTGTTATAACGATTTTAGGGTGAACTACAATTCCTTTTAACGAGTATAAAATGCGTTGCTTAGATTAAACAACAAAGACAGTCTTACGAAGAAATTAACGCGACCGAACTTTTTGAATTAGAATAATTGAGAATACGTTATGTAAAGGTTAAATAGAGGTCAATATCAACGTCTATCTATATTCTAAATCGATTACAATGGTAAGAAAAATTTTGATAACCCTTATCTGACAGCCAATGTCAACTACTAGTTGACATGATACGATTGTCTAAACTTGTGCAATCAGAAACATGAGCATCTGTTTCTTTTTAAGTCATAATGTGTATTATATATTTCGCTTCCCGGTAACTATCGTAACAAAACATGCATAGAGATACCACGACACGATAGAAAAAAACAAAGAATAAATCAGGTACAAAGTGACCGTTACTAACGGTGCGATACCCCAAAAAAATTTAACGACCTTCAACGCCACACACCATTAGTAACGGTCACTTTGTAACTGATTTATCTTTTGTTTTTTCTATTGTCTGGTATTATATCTATTACAACAGATACCGAGAGGCGAAATAGATATAATATGACTTAAAAAGAAATTGATGCATATATTTTTGATTGCCCGAGTTGAGACAGAACTATCATATCACCTCAACCGGTAGTTGACTGAGGCAACTGACAATCCAGCATGAGTTTGGGGTATGATTAATCTTCGCTTTAAGAAGGATCCAAATATCTAAATACCTGATCATAATTTCAAATGATAAATAGCTATAAGATCACGTCACAATGTATTATTTATGGCATAATAAATAACACTGTCTATTACTGTATAGTATTGACAATTAGTTCATGCATAGTCTATTGACATTAGATAGATTAACATGAATGATGGGTTTGTAACTTTAAATAGGGTCATATTAAATACAATAAAGACTATCTTTGAAAATACTTAATTCATTATATGGTGGAAAAGGTTGGGTACTTCGATAATAATAAAATGTATTTTAATTAACAAAAAAGAGCAATATTTGCCATATATCAATTAAAATCTCTTGCTTCTCTAAGAGATAAATTTAAAGAAACATCATTTCTCACAGTACCGTCGCAATGTATATTTAATAATATCTTATATATCCGTGATAATATACATTTATTCAGTAAGAAACGTGAAATACACCTGTAATACCATATTTTAGAGTGAAGAAGGTTCAGAAATCATTTGTCGGGTTGAGCATACGCATATTTAATAAGATACCTCAACCAGTTTTGGATTTGTCTCCGCATAGTTTTAAGAAAATGTCAAAAACATCCTTTCACAAAAGGCATATTATAATGTTGAAGATTATTTAAGCGATAGAAATGTTTGGACTTGATTCCAGTTGCCCACAGAAGCAATATTTGACACATTGTAGCATACAAAACTATCTTTGAAAGAGTAACCGTTGAGTTTCTTGCCGGTTTCTTCTCAGCGGATTCAACTTTCCGAACCGGTGATAGATTTGTTACCAACGGACAGACTACTGACGGTTTAAAAGTGGCTTTTGGGCCTACTTGAATAAAGAACGTTTTGATTTGATGATAGCCCTAATTGTCAGTTTTATTTTACTTAGTTTTTACTTTCTTTCGGATCATTAGATACATACTTACATTCATTATATTATTAATATACAGATTTAATTTATACATACATACTATGTCATTAGACTGATAGCAGGTAGACTCAAGGGAAAAAGAAAGTTATTGTTAAATAGTATATCCACATATCATCACGCCTCATTCCCATAGGGGTAGGCAGAGACAACTTCCTTCCACTTGCCACGATCCTTGCATATCTCCTTCGCTTCTTTCATTTTCATTAAACATTTCATAGAAGTTCGTCGGTTTAAAGTACTCTGGACTTGGCCCTTATTTAAAATGTCCTGGATTTGATTGAGGAACGCTCGCCTTGGTGTTCCCCTTCCAACTTTCGCATTCATTCTTGACTCATAAATCCTTTTTGTCAGTCTCCTTTCATTCATTCTCTCTACATGCCCAAATCATCTAAGCATACCTTTCTCAATTTTAGTAACTACGTCTTATTTATACCACAACGTTCTCTTATCACACTATTTTTTACTCTGTCACTCAGTTTTAATCCACTCATACTTCTCAACGCTCTCATCTCTACCGCATTTATTTTACTTATGTGATTCTTCTGCCATACTCAACTTTCACTACCGTACATAAGTGTTAGAAAACACTTTACAGGTATTAAAAAATTCGTGATTTCAAGGAGGTATTCTTGGAATATGAGCTAACTCACCAGTCGCAGTTATAAGGGCGGCTACAATTTTCTACTCGTTTTCTACGTCTCTACAATTAGATTGACATTTTTAAATTCATTATATCTTTTGAATGGAATATCCCATTATAATAATTTAAAAAGTATTTTACAGGTATTGAAATGTAAAAGTAAGTAAGTAGCAGCCCTTTTAACGTTCCACTGCTGGGCACAGGCCTCCTCACTCCGAGGAGCGAGGGTTTTTAGAGCATAGACCCACCAGGCTGCTCCACTGCGGATTGGCAGGCGGATTGAAATTGAAATGTACTTTAGTAAAATATCATTTATTACTATGAGGATTAATACAGAGGTATGAATAATATAGTCGGCACTTTTATTAACTTTCAAAATGTAAAAAAGTATTTATAGTGGCATAACTACAGTAATTGGATATATGGTATCCTGGACTTTTTTGTAGATATTAATACGTTCTATAATATTGTAGAACATTTTTTTGTTCTATCTTCAATAATTTTCGTAGCGCAGGTGATAACTGATTTTTTGTTTTACACCTTGGGTTACATTAAGGCATTTTTCTTAGGGATTTCTATTTATTTTTGAGAAAGTAATATAGCCTATGTCACTCAGTGAAAATGGAGTTTTGTAATTGTGAAAACATTTTTAAATTGGTCTAATAGTTTTTGTGTGAAAATGTTACAAACTTACATACAAAAACACAAATTTCCTCTTTATAATATTGGTCCAGATGATATCTTACAGAGTTCTTTTGCGTTCTTTGGGAAACCCTGTCTCAGTGATCATTGGTAAGTCATATTGAATCAATCTATACTACTTTTCACCCTAACCCCTAAAAGAGATCTCTTCCAGGAACCATAAAAGTGGGAGAAATTAAATGACAAGTGTTAGGTGCTATATCTACGAATATATATATATATATATATATATATATATATATATATGTCGGAGAGTAAGAGAGAACGGAGAAGCAAAGCACAGAGGGGTAGGGTTCTCCGCCGACATCGTTATTAATTGGATCCATTATTTAATTTGTTATTCTGTGGGCGTTCGTGTGTAATGTTGGTGTAATCAAACACTTTGCTAACTAACTCGGATTATAATGTTCAATCACTTAATGTTCCCGATATCAATTTACACAAACTCATAAACAATAATAGCTCGGAACGCGACAGTTTCAATAGTCGACCACTCCGGCCGACCGCCGCACGAGAACTGCCGAGAGACGGGCCGGACTGCCACTTATTGACTCTGTCCACGCCGATAGATGACGCCAGCGTTCCACAGACATCTGCCCTCCGACATATGTATATATATTTAGGGAGAAAAGTGTCAACTGCACTTCTTAAATAGGCTCAAAAAGCACTTCTAAATCCTCAGTAGTCGGTTTGTTGTTAACAAATCTATCAACGGTTCGGAAAGTTGATTCTCTTGAGCAGAAACCAGTAAGAAACGCAGCGGTTACTCTTTTAGATATAGTTTATTAGTTTTGTATATTACAATGCGTAATATTTTGCTTCTGTTTGCAACTGGAATCAAGTGCAAACATTTTTATCGCTTAAATAATCGTCAACATTATAATATTCAAATTCAAAAGTTCCTTATTTAACATTTGTTTCGTTTGTTTTACTTATCCTTCTGATGTCTTGTAATATTTTGTATTAGTTTTAAGATGCATGATCTAACTATATTGAAAAAAATAATTATGTGTGACCTAATAACGTTTACTTTAGATTTGTTTGTAACTTTAACTCGCAGTAACTTTTTCTACACAAACAAATTTAAAGCTTTATGTAAATCGTAGGTATACGTGTCATTTTTATTATATATGATTAGTGTATTATTCATTAAAGTAGTTTTCTAGTCTTCAAGTGCTTACGTTTTAAGTTTTCCTTTAACTTCAAGAACACACTAGGATTTACCGTTTGAATTGAAATTTATCATTTATATTTACTTTTATGTTAAATTACTGTTAAATTTGATAAATCGTTTCTTTCTTTCTAAAAATAAAAGAAAAATTACTTATAATGATGATAAGCTACGTCTTAACCATCCCATTAGGCCATTAGTTCAGCAAATCTTCAAATTCATAAATTTGTCCTGTCGGGAATTGAATCTGATACACAAAGTAGTTGCAAATTTCCACTAGAAAAGCCGTCAAATTAAATAGTCTCGAGTTTATTCCACATTACATGCTTCCAGTAGTAAAACGCAGATAACAGCTATCATTTGGCAATGCCCTACCTAGGTATTCACAGTGGAAATTACGTAGCGTCCTTTGGTCGGATATCCGTGCTTACATACACACTAATGCCTGCAATTTTGTCTGTAATCAGGCGCCTAAATACTAAGCTAGCTGTCAAATTTTACACAATATTATTTGAGCATAGTTAGCTTAACCAACTGGATACTTTTTACAAAGTTTTAACAGCTTTATTTTCGCAAAACTTCAGCTTAAGAGGTCCTGTATTCCATATATTTAACTTGATGTATGCCTTAAACTGTCTCAACATTTGCCAACAGGTGAGATCACAGTCAAGTACCAACTTTCACGACAGACCTAATGCGGCTCGAAGGACCAGATTTTTCTTCTATGTGGTCATAAGACATGGCTCAGTAATTCAGGCGCTGATTTAAAGTGTTGTTAAAAGAAACTGCGATTTGATCGTTGAACAGGTGTATCGTTCCCTTTTGAGTACACGCTACTCCATTTTTAGTCCATATATCATATGTCGCATTACAGGAGCCCCCATATTAGGGATAAAGTTGAAAGTGTTCGGGAAAACAACTAAAAGCAATTGGGCGGCGTCCATATATCTTGTATCAGCCGTTCTTGTTTTTCTAACATTAAAATAATAATCCAATTGTACATCTAAAGATTTATTCTACAAAACAAAGTCCTTCATTTAAATCGATGTTGTTAACTAAGCACTCTTCAGTTAGCTTGGGTTCTTGAGCTTTTGGTTTTTCCTCTATAATTACATCTTCGCTTACATTTTTATCAGCTTTGCCTTGAATATAAAACCATCTAAAAATATAATTAGGTATTAATATAGCCTATCGCCTTCCTCTATAAATGGGGAACCCAACACTTAAATATTGTTTATTTAATAATATACAAATTTCCTTTCTTAAAATAAATTGAAATTTTAAAAATGTTTGGTCATACCGCCAGGAATGAAAGCTCCCTGGAGTAATTGGTGATTCAGGGAAAGGTAGAGGGTCAAAGTTCTCGAGGCCAGATAACTTAAAAACGCCCACAAGCTGCTCCTTGATATAATGGACAATAAATGCTACAAATAGAGAGACATGTCGCAAAAGCTTGCAGAAATAAACATGAACATCCATTGTAACGTCAGTCCGTCAGGAGTATGCGACTGAGAAGAAGATCAAAGTGGTATAACGTGATGAACTTTGAAACTATTCAACTGAATCCAATACATGACGTCTAACTTTAAGAACCATACTTGAAGTCTTTAAGTTACCAGCGTCAGCTAGTATATAAACAAAATAACTGACTTAATTATATATCTCGTTATTACATATAACTTACACAAATATAAGAATCGGTGGTAAAGTGAGTACAGTGCTACAGTAGTAAATGATGCCAGCATCAACTATTAACGTCATCATATAGATCCAGGAGTAAATTGGGCCAAAGATCATCGACGTCAATACCTCCGTTAAATTAAACACTGACGTCATCTTTCCTGGAAAATGATATCGCAATTCAACTTTCTGCTCTTTCACAATTTCCACACCACTTAACACGGACATTCTAAACTATTTAATTACTAAGAAAGATATTATAAAATCTTTCACGTGAGCTTTCAAAAGATGACACTACAAATCATCAAAAAATTTACACTACAAGTTTAATGAGTCACCATTAACGTGCCGGCTATTCTCGAGCCGAATGGAATTGCACGTGATGGTAAGAGATCTGATGGTATGTCGTTGATGCCTTGGAAAAAAGGAAGGTCGTTGGTGTGGGAAGCTACATGTGTTGATACGCTTGCACCATCTCACATTGACGCTACCTCCAAATCAGCGGGAGCGGCGGCGTCTTCAGTTGAAAACACCAAGAGGCGCAAATATGAAGGCCTTGCTTTAGAATACATATTTGTGCCTTTTGGCGTGACATTGGGACCGTGGGCTGAGACTAAAAGCTTTTTGAAAGAAATTTCATCTCACTTAGTTGATGTCACCCGTGACCCTAAGGCCGGGTGGTACTTTGGACAGCGTATAAGTATCGCTGTCCAAAGAGGTAACGCTGCCAGCTTTATGGGTACCCATCCATTTGCTTCTGATGGCGCATTTTAATTACTATTATTTTTTCTGTATTAATGTTAAGGTTCGATATAATGTTATCAAAGTTTAATGAGTTGTATTTGAATAGATGAATAAAAAAAGTATTTTATTAATGATACATAGCATCACGCCTCATTCACATAGGGGTAGGCGGAGACAACATCCTTCCACTTGCCACGATCCTTGCATATCTCCTTCGCTTCTTTCATTCTCATTAAACCTTTCATACAAGTTCGTCGGCTTAGAGTACTCTTGACCTGGCCGTTATTTAAAATGTCCTGGATTTGGTCCGGGAACGTTCGCCTTCCCCTTCCAAATTTCGCATTCACTCTTGACTGATAAATCCTTTTTGTCAGTCTGCTTTCGTTCATTCTCTCTACATGCCCAAACCATCTAAGCATACCTTTCTCAATTTTAGTCACTACGTCTTCTTTTATACCACAAAGTTCTCTTATCACACTATTGCTTCCTCAGTCATTCAGTTTTAATCCACTCATGCTTCTCAACGCTTTCATCTCTACCGCATTTATTTTACTTTTGTGATTCTTCTGCCATACCCAACTTTCACTACCATACATAAGTGTTGCCACCAACACTCCAGCATGCACAGCCAGTCTAGCCCTTTGAGACACCATCTGGCTATTCATAAAGGCGTGCAGAGCACCATTTACCATATTCCCTGCATTCACTCTCCTTTCAATATCACTTTCACATGTTCCATCTTTTGTAAATTTAGATCCCAAGTATATAAATTCTTTCAACTCTTCCACTTGATCCCCATCTATCAAAATTTTACCATTCATCGTAGATTCATCTCGTTCAAAAAGCATAACTTTCGTTTTCCTTTCTCTTTCAAAGCTTCATTCATAATATTTAGCATCTCCTGTAGCTCATTAGCGGATGACGCAAGTATTATTATTAATATATATATATATAATTATATAATTATAGTATAATTATTAATGATTTATATAATAAATATTGATATTTATTTAAACGAAATATATAAAGGGAGAGTGTGAACTAACAGTAGTAATTGGAAAAATATCAATATACAATTAGAAAAATAAATATATACTTCTACTTTAAAATGATATTCAACAGTTATTTGGAATTTAATAATCTAAAATTTTCTTTTAAACGTAAATTACTTTTTAACAAATTTACACTACTGTCTTAGATTGTTTCATAATTTACCTTCAGATAAGAACACAAGCAAACTCTAATTTATAAGTAATAAATATATAGTAGTTGATACATTACCTAAATCATCACTAGATGCAAGTTTAGATGATATAGACCTTAAAGCTGTGAACGAAGTTGCATTGAACATTTCTATAGCAACAGCTGAAACAAAACATAAAACACATCGAAATTCAGTAAACTACAGAACGGAGGCAGTACAACTTTTCGGAGAATAAAGGTATTTACTGAATTAATTTTTGTTTTCACACTGGTAAATGTAGCATATACAGCGTCTTCCCTCTATTTCTGATGTATCTCTGTTCGCGCCATCTCATACTAAGCATTGGTACCTCGGAAGCAAGCTTTCCGACGTACTAATGCGCTAGTTATCAGAAAGCGCGTCTGCCACTAGAAGGCGCCTCCTGCGCCGTTCCATAAGCATGGAGCAATATAGTTTTATCTATAGTCTATGATGAGTAGCTGCCAACCACGAGGCGTATTGAAAGGGCTAGCCCGTATTGAAAGGGAAGCCCGCCTCGGGTTTTGTCTATTTGTCATGAAAAGTGCAGTCATTCCACGCGGTTTTTTGGATTTTGTGCTGCTGTTGATGAAGTCGTCGCGTTATGCACCCTCTGGTAGCCCCTCTTGCTAATAAAACAAAGTGCGGCGGGTCAACGCGGCCACAGGTTATTCGGCCCACGTGGTGGCCTCAGTTTGGAACATTTCTGTGCCGGGTGGTGCACGTAGACCGCCTTGGAGTGGATAAGAAGACCGGCTTCGCCGAAAGCAGCTACCACCGCGACGCCTTGGCAGGTCATGTATGAAACATATTCACGCACCACACATATACAAAATACACCCACACCCCCGGACATCTGCCAGGGTCGGTCACCGCACGTGGAGATCAGTGCCCGGGACTCCAGGTAGGTGCCCCCATTCAAAGCTGTTGGACCGCTAGGTGGAATCTCTCATATAATTTCTCCTCCCGCCTTTGGTAGCCTCCTTCGATCGGCCACGGACCGGCGTGAACAATCTCCTTCAGCAACAAGAGTATAAAAAGGAAGTTAGTCTCGCAAAAGGAGGTCACTGCCCTTCACTCTCTTTCGCTGATGAGCATTGTTCCAATTATGCCCTCCAGTGCAATATCAACGATATAATACTCATCAAAAACATTAGGTTCAATGACAACATGATAATGAATATAAATTCCAATGAATTTACAGAAGAGAGTTTAAATTAATGGTTATCAAAAAAAAAAAAAAGTAAGATTATTAAATATTTTTACGTCCTCACCGATATACATTTCCTGTGAGTTTCGTGCTAAGCCTGTTGCTAAGCCACCGATAATTTTGCTGCAACTGGAAATAAGTCCTAAAGTCGCATCACCCCATTGCCATTTTCGACTGAATATACTAATTGATATTAAAGCACCTGAAAAATGAGATGATGTAAAAATAGTTACACTTTAAATGAATCAACCATGATTTCAGAGGCAGGACGGACGATTTCTTGGCCCTGCAGAGGAAAATATTTACATCGTTGATGATGAGATTACGTTCCAGCACAAACAGCATCTAGGGAATATTAGCTGAAAGGGTGGTCTCACAACTTTACCACTAGTTCCTCAGGGTGCAGTTTGGGAAGAAAGTGATATTATCATAGTTCTTATTATTAATATGATATTGTTCTTGATCAGTTTTACTAACAAATAAATTTATATTTAAAAAAATATCGTCCTGATCGATTTTGGCCATGAAGTGATTGGACATTTCCGCTGGAGATATTCCTTCACTGTCATAGTGGGATGTGACGGCAAGCCGACACGACCAAAAAAAGATCAGGAGCATAACCGATAGCTTAACATACTCTCTGAGGTATAGGGATGGAACACACGGGCAAATCTACAATTTTATGAAATTATTGAGAAATTCTTAATAGAAAATTTAATGCCTGTAGCTGAATAAGCTGACCAATGAGGCAGTCTCACTTTAACGTAGTGTTGCCCGGCTATTACATATTCGGTTAGCGTTGAAACTCAGTGTTATCATATATTTAGTGCAAACAAAGTGAGATACAAACTTTTCTATGCAAACATTACAATATATTCAAGTATAAATAAAGCTGCACTCACCGAGAGCGTGTATGCAGATATAGAATGTATTATAAAAGCTGTATTTGAGCGCATCCCAGTTGAAGCGGTACCGGGTGTACAGATACCGCACTGTGTACTCCCCTGCAAAGTTTCAATGTATTTTAAAACCATAATATTTTGAAATAAAACATGTAATATATGAAATGTTAAAATCCAATCCTATAGAACGTTGTGGTATAAAAGAAGATGTAGTGACTAAAATTGAGAAAGGTATGCTTAGATGGTTTGGGCACGTAGAGAGAATGAATGAAAGGAGACTGACAAAAAGGATTTACGAGTCAAGAGTAAAGAAAGAACAAGGCGAACGTTACTGGACCGAATCCAGGACACTTTAAATAAGGGCCAGGTCAAGACCACTTTAAATCGACGAATATGCATGAAAAGCTTAATGAGAATTAAAGAAGTGAAGGAGATATGCAAGGATTGTGGCAAGTGGAAAGATGTAGTCTCGATCTACCCCTATGGGAATGAAGCGTGATGATATGTGGATATACTATTTAACAATAACTTTCTTTTTCCCTTGAGTCTACCTGCTATCAGTCTAATGACTATGATCAGGTTTGTGGTATGAAGTATGGTTTTTGGGAAGGTAGGGCCACTGGTCTGACTCCCCTCAATTTCTGAGCACATCTGCTCTCTTCAATCGTCTAATGTTCTTTTGCTGTATGAGTGTAATAGACAGTGGGTTAGGGTGAGTCGCTAGACGTTCTTTGTATTTGTCTGTGTAGTGTTTTATTTCTTCGCCAATTGTTGGAATATCCAGATACTCGTGGATCTTCGTGATGCGAGCGAACCAGGGAGCCGATGAAAGGACCCGCAGTATGTTGTTCTGAGTTCTCGGGAGACACATCACATCTGTCGCGCTTGCTGTGGACAAAAGATGGATCCCATAGGTCCAGATGGGCTTTATTATGGAGCAGTACACTCTTACTTTGTTACTCAGTGAGAGGGCAGATTGTCTGCCGAGGAGCCAGAGCAGGTTCCTGAACCGTGGGTTGATTTCCTTCCAATAACTTGTAAAAGATATTTGATAGCAAAAATCTTTTGAAGATTTTACGTAAAAGGGAAAATTGTACTTTTTAATTTAATGACTGTTAATAATAATGCCACATGTATTTATGTTACAGATTAATCAATTCATAAATATGGGAAATTACCTAAACTTCAAACGAAATAGCATACAAAACGCTGCACATCTTCGTGACGCAAATTTCTTCCTTCATGCGCACAAACAATTTAAAGTGTACCTTTTTTGACAAACAGTAAATGAGGTGTCTATTAAATAGATGCAATGACTTCCTCTATTTCACTAACCAAGGATTATATTATGTTATTAATAAACGAGGAATTTTAAAGTTTAAAATTCTCTAAAATTACATAAGAATATTCAGAGAAAAATATTTTGTTTCAAAAATACTATTTAACATGACGTCGCCTCCGTTTACGTAGACATTGCGGTATTTAATGTTTACTCACCATACGCGGGACCATATATGAAAGCAATGGAAGACAAAACCAAAATAGACTTTATCCGCCGGTTATTAGGTCCAGATTTGAATGCAACAGTCACGGTATCTTTGACGTGTTTTATATCAAAAAACGACTTTAGAAATCCACAAACACCGCTGTGTTCCTAAAATAATTAGTTGTGTTATTGCTATATATAATAAATACACAAATAAACTGTCTGTTGGTAATATCCAATTGAATTTTTACTAATACGTTTACTTATGTAATATTTATTACACCAAAAAAACAAGCTTTTTAACGTTTTCACTGACTCTGTACATTTAGCCATCGTTCTTCAAAATGGTTGGTCTGATTATGATGCGATAAAGATGATATGGATCAGAAAACTCAACCACACTTATCTGTGGTTCATTATTGTACAATTTGTACGCTTGGAATTTATCGTTCCCATTGAAATTAGTCAATGTTTTTACTTTTAACACCGGCTAGTTCGAATTACGTCAATTAGCGTTAAAAATCAGACAGATAGACAGAAATCAATTAAATTGCTTCTGTTTTATTAAAGTATCACGTGAATACAAATACGTCAATTTGCTTTATCATTAAATTAATAGCCCACTCATATTCCTCTACTTAAAACCTTACTTCTGAAGCGTAAGCTGCACATTTTCAGAATTATTCCAGTTAAATGCAAGTTTCCATACGATGTTTTCAAAGAAAAGCATAATGACGAATTTGGTTGCAAAACCAGATTCAATCATGCGGCTCTCTTGACAAGAATTCGATCGAAATTAACCACTAGACTATTGTGTCCAATATAGCATCTACTTTTACAGATATAAAACGTCTCAAGGAAATAAGTTATGGATAACAGTGATAAATTGTAAAGACAACTTACCTTATCCTTTTCTAGTTTTGGACGTTCCGGATCTTTGATATAAAAGAATCCATGGTATATACTAAAGCAGAACAGAAGTGAACTAATCGTAAACACTCCATAATATCCAATTTTCTTCAACAATATCCCACTAAGAGCTGTACCAATTGGACTACCAGCAGTCAAACAAAGATTAGCAACACCAACCCTGAATGTCCTGGTGTCTTCATCAGATATTTCACTGATATAGCTAAAAGCTCCCATATAAGTTGTTATCCACCCACCAGTTATAGCTGGGAAGAAAGCTTCTAAAAACATGGTCACTTCTACTGGTAACTCATAAAAGTAATATGCGTTTACTATATTACTTAAACACATCAGTAAATCTCCTACTATTGGTAGTAGCACACATATTTTTCTATTACCAGTTCTATCACTCCAGGCACCTATAAACAAGATCAATAGACTGGGTATTGCTGTTAGTATGAAATTCTTCCACGCTTCCATTGATGCAATAAGTTCTTGTATTAGCAATTCTTCTTTTTGATACATTGTTCCTTCTTTAGCTATAAGAGCATCACATACTTTGTCACCATATTTCATATTAACTCTACAGGCTTTGTCTAGATTTAGGTTTTGTGTTGCCAATCTTGCTAGGACACCTGGGACAACATAGGTCATTAGAACTGGCTCTATAGTTATATTGGCTTTGATGTAATCAATTCTTTCTCTTAAAGTTTTCTTTTTAGGTCGTTCTTTTTGCTTTTTTAAAGGTTCTTCTTCTTTTGTCGCCATATTATGCGTGAATTTTGTTCTAGTGTGTAACTATGAGTGAATTCTATATCAAATACAATCGCTTTCACCATGTTTGCTACTGCAACGTTTACTTGTTTTAATTTTATAACGTTATCGAAAGTTAAATATTATACGAACGTCTTCAAATTAATACTTTTGTACAAATAGAAATTTATCAGTGTTCAGTAACATTGAGAAATTTTATAGCAATAAAACCATTCAACTGTTGATGACTGCACTAATTTTATGCTCTATATAAGTAAATAAAGTCTAAAATGTTTTTATTTGCTCCTCTAACAACTTTTATTTTTGTTAATTCAAAATGTATGCATTTAGTATTTTCTATCAATCAATAATGTTTAAATATTTGTTTCTAATGAAAAGGTAATCATTTCACGTATTTTTAGTATTTACACATCATTCATTAATCTCATTAACGCTGACATCTTTAATTCATTTCATTTCAGCATTTTTATAATCATCAATTCTAGCATTTTTAATGCAAATTGGGATATAAGAAGGTTTTAAATACTAACTGTTATTTGTCATGTCTTCTATTTTAGTAAAATTTTATTACAAACGCTTATATAGCTAGTTATATAAGATCTTACTCTTATGTAATTCAAAAAAATTACTAGTTATGAGGAAGCCTGTTCGTACTACAAAATAGATTCTTTAAAACCTAGATGAGAAGTAACTGATATGATGTTATTACAAGGAATAATGACCGGTAAAGTTGATTGTTCTCCTCTACTCTCAGACTTCTCATTAAACGCTTTCACCTTTCCGACGAAATACGCACTTAATAATTGAACCAAAGGCAAGTACAAATTATGCAAAAAATTCTGCCACCGCCCGTCTGGCGCGCACTTATGATAAACACATACCCAAAAAAGGACTTCTTCCATTTATCAAAGTTGCAATATAAAAAGGAATTAATGGGAAAAAAGATCTTACTCAAAAAAAGATCTCATAGTTTTAACAAAAAAATAAAGTTTTTCATTAGGGGTATTTAAACATTGATAAATACACACACATGGTTACGGATACATACACGCACTCTCTCTCATTCATTCACAGACACACACACGAGCACACACGCACACACACACAAAGTTGTTTGCCTTATTGTTTAAGTTAGCTTTACTCCGTTAATTTTTGTAATGTAAATAGACGTAATCTGTCATGGCATCATTTTTAGCGTTAAATGTAATGTAAAAAAAAATGTCAAAATTGTACTCTGTTTCATTACCAATAAAGAATAAAATAGAATAGTTCTAATCGGTGGAAGTGTTAGACGACAGTATTAAATATGCTTGCAATCAAAGTGAAATAGATGGATTTGGTAGTATTTATTTCACTTTTCACATTCTAAACTTTCAATTGTTGATTTTTATTGTATTTTCAAGAAAATTCTTTGAGACTCCTGACATATTTGATTGTGTCGGCGACAGAAAACTTTGCTACGAATATGAGGACAGGCGCAAACTGAAAAGTTTAGTGACACCTTCGTATCTCTTTTGTTTGAAGTTTTCCTATTTCTATTGTTAAAAGAATTAAAAAAAAAAACTATTTCGAAGACTATTATATTCTTTACTTTATTAAACTACGATTACTTAAATTGGATACATTTTTATTGCTCTATAGGATAGGAAATTAATACGTCTGTTCACGTTCTCATCTAAGACTATATTGTCTTTTTAAGCGACTTCAAAAAAAGGAGGAGGTTATCAATTCATCCGTATTTTTTTTTATATTTGTTACCTCATATCTCCCGACTGGATGGACCGATCTTGATGATTTTTTTTATATGAGAGGTGGTGCTCGTCATAGGGTCCCATTTTTTTTTTAAACCAGTTCTGATGATGGCATCTATGAGAAAACCGAATAAGTCTTAAATTTGCGTAAGCATGTGCGCGACAAATGGACGAATAACTCAAGATTACGCCAACCGATTTCGGTGATTCTTTTTTATTAGAAAGCATATACTTCAAGGGTTGTTTTGTGATAGTTTGGTAAGGTTCTGATGATGGAATCCATGAAAAATCGACGGAACTCTTCAATTCTTAGGAGCAAATCTTGTATCCAGATATTTGAGTTGCCGACCGTAACTTCGGTATGCTCAAATGCTAGTCGTAGTTAAATATGAAGATCAATGGAACTCCTCAACGGCTTACAGTAAGAGTGTGATTTTTGGCAAAATCTATAACTGTCTGTAATCAAATGGCAATGACATTACGTTTGTTGCTGCATTGCAATATTTGAAAGGCGAATTATGTGTGAAGCGGTGGTATAAGGGTTTTGGGTTCGATCCCGGGTGTGGTGATCACTAAAAATAAAAAAATAATTATAAATTTTAACAAAAAAAGGACCGCCTCGGCTGACACTGACTCCAAATATAAGAATACGAAGAACACTATAAAAGAATACCCAATAAATTCTTACTTTTTAGAACATATTAATAAAAATTACAGAAAAAAGTAATTTAGACGTAAAAAGAAGCAAGTAGCGTATTTTAATACCACTATAAAATGCTATGTGTAATTTCTTGTACAAAAACATTTTAAAGTTTTTTTAGTTAATATAAACAGGACTGAATCGATTTAGGTATAGATAATTGAATAAATTTGATAAAAATGTGTTGTTCTGTGGTTTTTTATGTATCAATAAAAGAAATATAATTTATAATCGTTTATTTAACTTTTTAAAAAGAATTTGCATTTGTTATTGAGCAAAAACAATATAGAGCAAGAATAGACTCCGTATAAAATTTATTTTTTTAAATAAACTTAAACACTAACAGCTATTAAAAACAATTTTACAAACAGAAAACACGAAGATAAACTCTAACAGTTAATAGATTAGATTTAGATAATATATGATCAAGATTTATAAGTAACTGTCGTATACGATTTCTTGCCTTCTGATTGGTCAAGCTCTGGCGGTGACTAATTCTGATTGGTCAACCGCCGGCGACACTTAATCGCCCTCTCTTCCACTCATCACGGCCAAATGTGCGTGCCAAGTAGGAGAATTGTATAAAATCCCTGTTTTAGTCCTAAGAACCACTTTCTCCTTAAGACCAGAGTGCATCTCATACTAATCGAGAATTGTGAGGTCAAGAATAATATACCATCCATTGAAGCTGGAGGAGTATGTGTATTTCTAAATCCCTCCCCTACAATATGCCTTTATATATACGATGTCATTTATTTCTAATACTTAGAAAAATCATATGTATTCGAAACAATAATAATTCTGACAGTAAATCTTGAATAATATATTATCTGATTAAAGATAGTCCTTAGTGTTAATGACATTTAAAAATGCAATTATTCTTGATGTGACAAAAACTTTAATGTCAATTTGGATGATTTTCAAAAATAATTACATTTTATACAAGTATTTTATTTATATACTTACACAAATATTGTCTACTTCATCGTTCATAAATACATATATAGGTTAAACGTTTTTTTTTCAATAAAGTATATAAGAAATGTGTTAGATATATTTAATTATTGACTATGCATTATTCTACAATATATCATAAATTCATACAGTGAAATTAGGAACTGTGCCCCTTTATATTTCACTTCTCACGTTTACCGAAACATCGAGAACCATTGGTATGGGAAACTTAGTAATATTTCGCATTCAATCCTAAAACTTTACACGTGTTTATTATTTTAAGTCCATTTAATACAGTAGCAGAAAAATGGCTGTATCTAAACTAATATTATAAAGAGAAAATATTTAGGTTTTTGGATGTATGTATGTTTGTAATGTTTTCTAACAAAACTACTGGACCGATTACAACATTTTTATCATCATTAGAAAGCTGCATTTTCACTGAGCGACCCAAGGATTCCCAAGAAATGCAATTAATGTAACCAAAGAGGTGAAAAAAATTGTCACAAAAAATCTGTCATCGCGTACACTGCGGAAACTATTGAAGATAGAATAAAAAAACTTTCTACAATATTATAGAACGTATTTATATCTACAAAAAAGTTCAGGATACCATACGTCCAACTACTGTAATTATGCGGCTATAACTACTTTTTTGCAATTTGAAAGTTAATAAAATGCCGACAATAATCAAACCATATTATTCATACCTCTGTATTAATCATTATCCAATTAAACATTATTTTATTGAAAACCGTTTCAATACCCGTAAAATTCTTTTTAAATTATTAAATGGCATATTCCATTCAAAAGATATAAAGAATTCAAAAATGTCAATCTAAAGAAAATTGTAGCGACCCTTATAACTGCGACTGGTGAGTTAGCTCTTATTCCAAGGATACCAATGATACCCGCTGGTATAATGATACTATTGTTGTTTTATATGAAATAGATTATAAATGTAAGTGTGTTTCTTATAATCTAAAAGGCAGTAATTTAAAACTGAGTGAAAAAGAACTTTTATGTTAACAAAAATAAATCTATAGTCCGACTTAGTAGATTTTCCACTGTCACGGGATCGGTATCTACGCGGGTAAAACCGCGGGCATTGCTATAAAATAAAAAGCAATATGATTAAGAAACTTCAAGCTTTAAATTGCTTTTTATTTTACACCAATACGACTATTTTTATAAAAGATACAGCAATTTGAAAAATCGTTAAAATTTTTGATTTTTGATGCTTTAATTTTTTCCACTACTATTATTTCTCACAATTTAGCCATTTTTATAAGTATTAGTTGTTTGTAATATCGGTTTACTAACAACTAATATCATAAGAAGCTTAATTGAACTGGGAATACTACTTTCAAGTTATATGAAAAAGTCAATTCTTACGCCATTTTACACAAATTTCTTAAAGTCATGGAAAGAAAACTTTTACCGGAGCTTTTAATTAAAGCTGTACAATATTACGCACATATGACTATTGATTAATTTAATTTAATCAACTACCTATTTAAAACTGTATTAAAATAAAGTATTATTCACTAGAAGTTTAAAAAAAAACGTATTTGAACTGGAATGAGAATGTATTTTATTAAGCTGATTGACAGAGAAGGAACAAATTTGCTAAGCATAAAACAGGTTATAGTGAGCCAACTTTAAGAAATAGATATATGCTGTCTTTGACTTTTTTTTATAAATTTAAAAGAGGAATAATTCTGTCATACATCATTTTTGTAAAACTTTAACCGTTTACGCAGCGCACGCAACTGAAGCTCTCGAAATGAATAAATTTTTCCCGTTTTTGCAAAACATTTTTCAATATTTCCTCGCTCCTATTGATCGTAATATAATCATATAGTCTATAGTCTTTCTTAATAAATGGGCTATCTAACACTGAAAGAATTATTCAAATTAAACTAGTAGTTCTTGAGATAATCGCGTTCAAACAAACATACTCTTCAGCTTCATAATATTAAGTATAGATTTTAAACTTGAACGAGATCTTTTTAGGGAGAGTGTGAACTAATAGTAGGATTTGAAATTTAAAGGAAATATGCCTCTTTTAGAACAGATCAGATGAGATTCCTTATAAGCCTTTTCCTGCTTTTATCTTCTCACGTAACTAATGAATGGCTTCTTTTCCACACACGTATATACATATCTTATACTAGATGTTAATAGACCGCTTACGAGAACGAAGACAGACGATTGTACTAATGACACCTTTGAATGATGGACGGAAAAATCGATTATTCATCAACTTTATTATATTTGATATTTTTTGTATATCTATCTCATGTCGTATTACAGCCAAGGCCAATACGGCCGCAACTATGACTAGCTTCAGCTATTTCCTTTGCATGGTAGTTTTTAAAAACCACACAGATATATTGATATATAGATATTTGGTTATCTACTTTATTAAAATCGTGTAGATGTTTTTCGTCTGTCTATCGCAAGTCGTATTAAAGCATCACAGTGAGGGTGAAGTGAAAAGCATTCGGAACAGCAACAATGCGCCCCGCACCCGTGGGTTCGTGAATCAGTTCATTGACCCGTGCGTTCGAGTACCAGCTGATTTTCATTTCGTGTTTCATTGCTGGATTTTTTTTAGTAGTTTAAAGTAACGTTTTTTTTAAGAATTTAGTTTCATAAAGATATACTGACATTATGCTAATGAATTGTTTTAAAAATATGATTTCTTTTAACCAGTATCCATTTTTTCCGTTCCATCATCAAAGGTGTCATTAGTTCCATCTGTCATCGTTTTAGAAGCGGTTTCCTAACACCTTGTACATAAAGTCAGCGGGTTTTGAAGTTTTATTTACATAATTAAATGTTAAACGTTTATTAAATAGGAAATTTTATTAATAACCATCTACGTAATACATACAATGTTAGAATGTTACATGTATAATATTTTATTAACTAGTTCTATACATTATATCATAGGTATTTACAAGTACTCAGGTTATTTGTTAGAATTGTTTATTCTAATATAAGTTATGTATGTCTTTCTATCATTTATTGAGCTATCTAAAAGATTATATATATAATACAGTGTATTTCGTTTCAAAATCATCGTAATTATATGATCATTTTATACATCAGTTTCTGTTAATTTACTTTATAACTATACTATTAATTTTTTCGTCATCCAAGGCCAATATGGCAGCAGCCATGGCTCGCATCAGCTATTTCCCTTGCATTGTAATCGTCGTTTGATAAAACTACACTGAAATATAAAGAAATCTGTTTATCTACTTTATTACCATCTTCTAGATGCTTTACGTCTATCGTATGTGGTATAACAGCCGTAAAGTGAGGGCAAACTCGGGACAACAGCCAAGGCCAATATGGCAGCAACTATAGCTCGCATCAGCTATTTCCTTTACATTATATTTTTTTAATATCACACAGAGATATTGATGTAAAGAAATCTGTTTAGTGATATTTTTCGCAAGTCTATCGCATGTCATATTACAGGGCCAGAGTAAGGGTAAAGTGAAAAACAATCTTTACAGCAGCCAAAGCCAATATGGCAGCAACTACGGCTTGGTTCAACTATTTCTTTTACATCGTAGTTTTTTAAAACCACACAGAGATATTGATATAAAGAAATCTGTTTATCTACTTTATTACCATCTCCTAGATGCTTTTTGTGTGTCTATCGTATGTCGTATAACAGCCGCAAAGTGAGGGTAAACTCGAGACAACAGCCAAGGCCAATATTGTAGCAACTATGGCTCGCATCAGCTATTTCTTTTACATTATAGTTTTTTAATATCACACAGAGATATTGATGTAAAGAAATCTGTTTTTCGATGTTTTTCGTAAGTCTATCGCATGTCATATTACAGGGCCAGAGTAAGGGTAAAGTGAAAAACAATCGTTACAGTAGCCAAAGCCAATATGGCAGCAACTACGGCTTGGTTCAAGTATTTCTTTTACATCATAGTTTTTTTTAAATCACACAGAGATATTGATATAAAGAAATCTGTTTATGTATCTTATTATTACCGTCTTCAAGATGCTTTTCTGTGTCTATCGCATGTCGTATTACAGCTATAGAGTTAGGGTAAAGTGAAAAACACTTGGCACAGCAGGCAAGGCCAATATAGCAGCGGCCATGGCTCACATCAGCTATTACCATCGTGGTTTCTTTACTATAAAAAATGAAGTTGCTTTCACTGTCTGATGACTTAGTTCTTTTAAACTACCCAACGGATTTTGATGCAGTTTTCAGTAGTAGATAGAGTGATTTAAGAGGAAGGATTATATTTATAACACATATATAATATAGCACAGAAAAGCCGAAAAATTCAAATATATGTTATGTGATGTTGTAACAAACATATTTGTGCACTTACATCGCAAATTCTAAATAAACCTTACGAGACAGATCAAATTATTGTACTACCTAATTGTATATCTTAAAAAGATCTATAAAAAATCTATGAAGGTATATATTTATCTCTATAACATAACCCAGAGTAACCATTTTTATATTTTACATAATACAAAAAACATGTGTTACTAACCAAGGCATTTTATACAATACAGTATTATTCATTATCCAATTAAATAAATTAATTGGAAAAATTACATATTTTATGTAGATCAAAACTGTCCTTAACATCATACCATTAAAATGGATATCTTAGAAGAAATAAGCGTTTTAAAAAGCGGAACGCACTTTGCTAAAGTCAATAGTAATTAGTTTTCAAAATCTCCTGATGAGTGAGTGAGTATAATAGTATAAAACCATTTTTTTTTATATATGTAGATAACAAGAAGGCGAAATACACTGATAATTCGAGTATAATGTATTATAAATAGTTTAGTTATCTTCCTTATCTATTTATTCGTTGTTACAGTTGTTACAATGGATACGATAACTCAAGTGTATGGTTATGCATGGTTATAGGGAAGATGGGCATTGGGGTAATCCCCCCTGTCCCTCTGATTACAATATTACATTAATAGTACGCTATCAAACAGGATTAGCTCTGCGGATTTCGCGTTTATAAAAATGCGGGTACTTGCGTATTAACGCCACCGCAGACATAACGATTTTTAATGTTAGGTTATGTGAGGTTAGAATTTTTGCCTCTCTTGTCGCTGCAAAACACCACCGCAGGAAAACAAATATCTCTCTCTCTCTCTTGTCGTCTGAGAATAGTGGTTAGCATCAGGGTTATGCAATGCCTCTCTTGCATACATAACTAGCGTCAACACTTATTCCCGTAGGGGTAGGCTGATACAACGTCCTTCCACTTGCCACGATCTTTGCACATCTCCTTTGCTTCTTTCATTCTCATTATACCTTTTATACAATTTCGTCGGCTTTGAGGATTTGGTCCAGGAGCCTTCGTCTCGGTCTTCCCCTTTCAAGTTTCCCATTCACTCTTGCCTCATCAATCCTTTTTGTCAGTCTCCTTTCATAAATTCTCTTTACGTGCCCAAACCATTTAAGCATACCTTTCTCAATTTTAGTCATTACATCCTCTTTTATACCACAACATTCTCTTAGCACACAATCAAAATAAAATTTGGTGGACGACAAATCTTTCATCTCATCAGGGCTAGTAGACAACGTGATTGCACTCAAAAATTTATGAGTATGACATTTTCCATTACATTTTTTAAGTCTTGTCTTGTTGGCCGTAAAAAAATAACTTTTTGTTTTTCGCTAAGAAGTGTTTTTGCACATGTCGGATGAAGTTAACTTTCATACGGGAGTGTGGGATTTGCTGGATATACCATAATACGCACTAGGCTCCGTAGGCTCCGTAGGCTCTGCATCCGTAGGCTTGGGGACCAGATGTTCTCTGAGGGGCGATCAACTCTGGCACTCCGGATGGTCTGTTTCTTTGGTCTAGTGGTTAGCATGTTTGACTACAGACATGAGGTCCTGGGTTCGAGTCCCGGGTCGGGCCAATTCAAAAATCAATATTGAGTTTCCTATCAAGATTTTCTCAATATTTGCCCGAAGTTGGGAAGTAGGCGGTGTGATCGGTCCTGCGCCTGATCTCTCTCCGGTCGTGTCGGATTCCCGTCACATCAGACTATGAGAGTGAAGGAATAGAGATCTGCCAATCCACAGTGGAGCAGCGTAGTGGGTCTATGCTCTAAAAACCCATGCGAGTGAGGCAGTGGGACATTAATAGGCTGCTACTTACTTATTTTACTTACTCCGGATGCAGTCGACTCAAAGGTTTAAGTAACGGAAAGCAAGCTGGCAAAACTGCCCGTTTTGGCAACTCCTCTCTTCCGGATGAGCATCGACTGCACTCTCTCTTTGCACTTGACTTTTTATGCCAGATGAACGCATCAGAAAAGGAGTACACAGCCGTCCTGGCTCGCCACCGCTTTTTTTGAGAACGGGAAACGCCATTACAGTAAAAAAGAACTAACCTAACCTTAAAAAACATCTGTAGCTGCGTTGGCGTTAATTTATGCACCAAAATTTGTCTTCTAATAACCAAGAAACAGAGTAGTTTACTTCAATAACTTTCAAGGTATATTTTGGGGTAATGCTGCTGATATAGTTGTAATATTTGTACTCCAGAAAAAAGCTGTTTCTTGCGATTTAAAATATGGGTCCAAGTCCAGTAAATGTTTATCATACTGAACTTCATTGAGCTTCCTTCATAGGCCTTTTATATTCTTAAATCGTTTGTTGTAGATCTATCAGTTTTATTCAATATCAATCTTATGTTTTGTAATAGGAAATTAATAATCTATTTCGTTTCTTATTTCCTAAGCTTATACAATTCAAACATACATTATGGAGACAATATTTTTATAGATTTTCGATGATAAAACAAGGGTTTTTTTCGTTTATTTTAGGCTTACTGACATAACGCAGTCTGCACCTCACAAGAGACTTTGGTTAGCATAAAAAAGGTAATAGTGAACCAACCTTAAAAGATAGACATATGGTGTTGTAGACTTTTTTGTAAAACTTTTAAAGAGGAATAATTTCTTTATACATGAGTTTTGCGAGATTTTATTCGTTTACGTAACACACGCAATATAATTACTCAAATAAATTTCCCCCGCTTTTGCAACATTTTTCTTAGCTTTAATGTTACTTAGCCTATAGCCTTCCTCGATAAATGGACTAATTAACACTGAAAGAATTTCTTAACTCGGTTCAGTAATTTCTGAGATTAGTGCTTTCAAGCTAACAAAATTTTCAGCCTCATAATATTAGTACAGAATAGCAATCCAGTATCACAAGCATAATAAAGCACTTCGTCTCAAAAAAATGAATATAGTGAGTTAATCTTAAAAGATAGATAAAGGTCACCATAAGTATTTTTATAGGTCTATAAAAGAGGAATTATCCTGCCTTACATTATTTTATTATATTTCTAAGGAATAAGGCAGTGTGACATGCGATAGTTGGAACAAAAACATTTAGGTAGTGGGAAGAACGTTTACAAAAAAAAAACCTTGTTTTATCATACCGTTAGTAGGATTTTCAATTTAGCTGTGCTTATGTATATTTTACTTAATATTAATCCTAGTATATTAATAAAACGACACAGATTCTTCTACTACGACTGCTGCTTGCAATCTCCATTATTTAATTCAGTTGTATTTACAAAATTGCTTAATCGCCTAAGGCCAGTCATCATCGTAGAGATAATCTGAAATAAAGAAGAATATCTTTAATTAGATTTTAATATAAAAGCGTATTTATTAGGGGTGTACGAATAATTCGTTCCGATTCAAAACCCAAATCGAATAGTTCGAAATTTCCGGAGTAATTAAAAAATTTCCTAAACCATTAAATTATTTGTGATTTTTCGAGTATTTTCAATTCTGGGTTTTTAATGTTCAATATTCAAATAACAAACAATTAACAGTCTATACATATTTTATTCAAACCTGAAGACAGGTTCAATTCAAATAAGTTCGAGTGTAGGTTTACGTTGTCTGTCGTTTTTTCGATTACTTTGTTGCATAATAAATTGCAAATTGTATGAATATAGACTCCCTGGTGGAAAACTTTTCAGAATCTCTTGCTAATGTTACTATTAACATTTTTATGGATGTTTTTTGTTGAAAACTAGCTGAACCCGCGACTTCGTCTGCGTGAAATGTTTTTTTGGGTAGCACTTATTATTAACACCCCCGCTACCCCCCTTGCAGGTGGAATTTCACGAAATCCGTTCTTAGCTGACTTCTACTCGGCAAAAGGAATATTCCTACCAAATTTTAAGTCTCTACTCCTCATAGTTCCAGAGATATCGTGACGAGTCAATAGATACCTGGATATCTCTTTCATATATATAAATGAGCAAATATATTTAGGGTAATTGATTTTAAACAAAAAGTATATTATTCGTAAGTCAAATATTTCGATACACGAGGTAAATTATTTAAATAGAAATAATTGAAAAACCAGAGACCACAGATATTTCAATATTTATTTTTATTACTCGATTTTGTCGAATAATTCGAATTATTGGAATCGAATATTGATATTCGATTTGAAAGATATTCGCACACCCCTAGTATTTATTTAGCTATCATTATTGTATGAGAATACAATTTGAATACTAGATATTTATTAGAAATAAAGTGTCTCCTTTTTAAAGTCCTAATAACACCTAAACACGTCCGTTTATATAAAGTTCGCTGTTTCCCTTCTTGAGCTAATAATTTATGCAGATTTTTCTCAACTTCGTAGAAAGTTTATGCGATACAAGATAGTTTATAAAAAGATATTAACACAATATGAAACCGTAACTAAACGAAGCAGGGAAATCGTAGCTTCGATTCCCTTCAATGCCCGTAGACAAGTCACTTTCGAAGATTGCTAATGCTTAAAAAATGTATGGGAATGACGTTTCATTTTTCGATAAGTTACAAAATGAAACGTCATTCCCATACATTTTTTAAGCGTTAGCATTTTTTGAAAACGACTTATCGAAAATGGAACGTCATTCCCATACATTTTTTAAGCGTTAGCATTTTTTGAAAACGACTTATCGAAAAATGAAACGTAATTCCCATACATTTTTGAAGCGTTATCAATTTTCGAAAGTGTCTTATCGAAAAATAAAACTTCATTCCCATAAATTTTTTAAGCGTTAGCAATTTTCGAAAATGACTTATCGAAAAATGGAACGTCATACTCATACATTTTTAAGCGTTAGCCATTTTCGAAAGTGACTTATCAAAAATGAAACGTCATTCCCATACATTTTTTAAGCGTTAACAGTTTTCGAAAACGACTTGTCGAAAAATGAAACGTAATTCCCATACATTTTTAAAGCGTTAGCAATTTTCGAAAGTGTCTTATCGAAAAATGAAACTTCATTCCCATAAATTTTTTAAGCGTTAGCAATTTTCGGAAGCGACTTATAGAAAAAAGGAAACGTCATTCCCATACATTTTTTAAAAGTTAGTGATCTTCGAAAGTGACTTGTCTACGGGCCCAGATCATATTTAAGAACTTGCATTTTCTAATATGTTAAGACCTGGACTAATTAGAGGCTTCGGTCCTGGCTTATTACCATAGGTCGGAGTGGGTAGATTGATTTAAGTTTGACTTCAAAAGTAGAGGATAATATGGATATGCCTTCAAAATCCCGGACCAAGTCAGAGTTACCATTAACGAGTGCAACTGTGACAATATTAAAAACAAATTAGAATATTTCATGGAACGAAATCCGGATTTAGACAAAATTGGTGTAAACAGCAAAAGAATTGAAGAAAACGTAGCAAATGATCTGATTTCTTCTTTTAAATTTGCTCCATTGACGTCTACTGATGTTGAACGATCATTTTCCACGTACAAATAAATAAATAAAATTTTACTTCTTCCATCACACTTAACTACAGCTACAAAGATTATATAGTACCTACCATGATAACACAAGTAAAGTCAAATGTGATGCCAAAAATGGGAACACCACTCAGTGTTTGTTGGGATTTATCCCAACGCTGGTATACAGCGAAGACACGGACTAACACAACCAATAACACAGAAAGAAAGATTTAACTAAAGAATACTAATTAAATAAATAATACGTCAGTGACAACTTAACAACTACTAGTTAACCTATTCGCCATTCTCCGGTGACTGATGGAAAGTTAATCTGTGTGTAAGAATGAAGTGAATTTATAAATAACTGGTCAAAATATGCTGGATGAAATGTGTCATGGGCATGTGTTTTGTGACAAATATGTATATTTACATAGAATAAGTTGTAAATTAATACCTTAAAATTAGAAAATATTGAAAAAAATATTATTACTTATTTTAATTGTAATGTTGACAGTTAAAATATAAAAATCGTGCCCGATGAGGATTAAGAGTAATTTGTTTTTGTTGAATTAAAAATAATTGTTCATTGTATTAATAATAAACGTTTTGTTAGCCTATATGTATGTTTTTTATTTTTTTTTTTATTCCATAGTTTAAATCCCGGAACATTCTCCGGTACTTTCCGCACGTTATAGATAAAATGGCATGTCCACATTTTACTATCTTGACGCAAGTATATAAAATCAACCTACCTATTCCGACGACTTTATTACAACTCTACCACCAAAGAACTGCCAATTAGCATAAACATTTGCGTTCATTGCTATCTTAGACTTTATCGTCACTTACCATTTAGTTACAGTTACAGTCAAACTAATCTTACAGTTAAATAAAATAAAGATTGTTACAATTATAACTGATATAAAATTTGTACATTACCTCAATATTTCAGTGATTGCGAAACTGACTATAATCATCAGCGTTGAGGCTTCTATGGGTCCTGTGAAAGATAAAAGTAAACTTAATTACATTACATTTCTAGTCAGCGATTTATACTATTTATATATGTATGTCCGCAATAAACACAATAACAACTGAACAGATTTTCATTTGGTTTTCTTTTGTAGCTAAAGTGATTTACGACGAAGGTTTTGGAGTATAATTTATTAAAGTTTTGCATAAATTTGTTGTAGTACATCGACTGTTATTGGAGGTATCGGAAACAACAAGCCGGTTGGGTGCGTTCATCAAAAATACTGCATTATCCCCTAAAGATATAATACTTGTATTTATGGGATTATCATAAAAGCTCCTGAATAGATTTTTATTTGGAGTTCATTCTAGGAAAGAGTGGTTTATGAAGAAGGTTTGCGTATATTATTTATCAATAGTTTGTATAAATTGGTTGTAATATAACTAGAATTATTGGAAGTGTTGGAGTTAAGCCGGTTGGATGGTTTCATCAAAAATGCTGCTCTATCCCTTAAAGATATCAAAAATGAGTGAAATAGTTTCCATACGGTTTTTTCTAGTAGTTTGAGTAATTCATGAAGAAAGATTGTTTAAAATTTTCTACAAATTAGTTGGAACATAACTATAGTTGATGGAAACACTCAAGCCGATTGGGTGCTTTCATCAAAAGTGGTGCTTTATCCCATAAACATATCGAAAATGAGTGAAATAGTTTCCATACGGTTTTCTCTAGTAGTTTAAGTGATTTATGAAGAAGGATTAGGTATATATACGATCAAAATTTTCTACAAATTAGTTGGAATATAGCTATAGTTGATGGAAACATTCAAGCCGGTTGGGTGCTTTCATCAAAAATGCTGCTTTATGCCTTAAAGATATAGAGTCGGGAAGTCCAAAAATTACTGAATAAGTTTACATATGGTTTTCACTAGTAGATAGAGTGATTCATGAAGAAAGTTTAGGTATATGACTCATCAAGCTTTTGTATAAATTGGTTTAAATATAACTATAATTGTCGGGAGGGTCGGTAACAATAAAGTCGCCTGGGAGTTTTCATAAAAAATGCTGCATAATCCTTTAGAGATAAAACAAAACGGTGTTTGCAGGATTAACATAAAAACTACTGAACAGATTTTCATTCGGTTTTCACTTGTAGATAGAGCGATTCATGATGAAGGTTTTAGTGTATAATTGGTTTACATTTTGTATAAATTGTTTAGAGTATAACGAGATTAGTTGGAAGTGAAAACAAGCCGTTTTGGTGCTTTTCGGTTTTTACTAGTAGATAAAGTGATTCATCAACAAGGTTTAGGTATATAAATTACCAATATTTTTTGTTGAAACAATCAAGCCGATTGGGTGCTTTTATCAAAAATAAAGCGTAATCTCTTGGAGATATAACAAAATTATGCATGGTAGGAAATTCAAAAATTACTGAAGAAGTTTTCATACGGTTTTCATTAGTAGATAGAGTGATTTATGAAGAAGGTTTATCTTTATAGTTTTCCAAAGATTTGAGTGTATATATTGAAATATAAAGAGAAATGTAGGAAGTGTCGTAAAGAATTAAACCGTCTTTAAGCTCACCCTTGGGTAAAAGCATTTCCAGCGAGAAAAAAAGAAGGGTCACCACTAGTAATTTATAAAGTATCATTCAAAGTTAACGGAGGGTAAAAATATTACCAATACGAGGCCAGGCTTAAAGTCGGCCGAATATTAATATAAAACAATCTCCGAGCGCAGATGTTACGGGTCTTTATTTAATAAACTTGATCAAATGAACAATAGATTCGACTGTCGCAAGAAAGATATTAGGGTATCCACAGTCCGGGATATTAGGATGTTCGTCGACCTTAATATTAATACCTACTAGCTGTTCCCGAAGCGTTACCTCGTAGTTTTCGATCCTGTGAGAATATGGGGAAATTAGTTGTTAATCAACGAGTCATTCTAAGTAAATTTACGGGAGAAACAAGGGAGTTGTTAAAAGAGTCCCCTTACTATGTGCTGTTTTAGGGAATGTTTGTGAAATCAGGCCCAATGTACGTGGAAGTCTATCGCGTGAATGTTATTTTTTGACGCTGGGAAATGCATTTACGCAAGTAGTGTGGGACTGGCCAGCAGAGCCAGAATACCCACTAAAACCCACAGGGATCCGACGTTATCCGTGCATGGGGAGTTAGAGGTTCGTTGAGGCAAGGCAGGCAGGAAGAAGTCGTAGAAACCTCCGTCTTCTGGTTCCAACTGCCTTTTATCGAAACCGGAGTGTTTCCGCGGTATTCACTCTCTCCCTTTGCCGTGCCTGTTTCAGCGAGATTATGGTCTCGCAAAAGGAAGCAACCGTTCTCCAAGCCTGCTCACTGATAAGTTTAAAATCAATAACACCTGCCAGCGAGAGGTCAGTACTGACGTCATGATATATCGCTGAGCTCCCCAGGCAGGACATTCTACTATCGTGTGGTACGCTTTATCTACAGGGGCACAACACTCGTGGCAGATCGCCAATCTTGCACATCCTATAATTTGGAACTGGTCAAAGCAAACCATGAATGGTAAGTACTTATACTAATCTGTGGGAAAGTGACCTGTGCCATCTGCCCCGATGGCCCCGCCGGCTACTGGGAACTAGGGGTCTCCCTTTCACCTTTGGGTCAAGGCTCTATTGACTAGAATCCCGGACTACTGGTTATACCACTCTAGTTCCGCGAGGATCACCCGAGAGGGTTTGGAAGATGTTTGCAGTAAGTGAACCCGATCCCGTTCGAATTTGGAGACACCGGTTCATTGTGATCGTCTACACTGCGTCAAGAGTAACTATACCAAATTTCAAGTCTATATGACCTATACTTTCAGAAATTTCGTGATAAATAAGTCAATGGTAAATAAGTATATATGTAAGAGTATATAAAAGTTGTGTTCACTAGTTTACATCGATTTGTCTCCGTCCCAAATAACAGAAAACTGTCAAAATATCAATGACAAACGCTCTGCTTAATTATTATACATGTCGGAGAATAAGAGAGAAACGGAGAAGCATAAAGCACAGGGGCGTAGGGTTCTCCGCCGACATTGTCATTAATGGGATCCATTATTTAATTTCTTATTCTGTGGGCGTTCGTGGGTAATGTTGGTGCAATTAAACACTTTGTTAATTCACTCGGATTATAATGTTCAATCACTTAATGTTCCCGATATCAATTTACACAAACTCATTAACACTAATAGCTAGGAACGCGACAGTTTCAATAGTCAACCACTCCGGCCGACCGCCGCTCGAGAACTGCCGAGAGACGCGCCGGACTGCCACTTATTGAGTCTGCCCCCACGCCGACACAAAGATGGCGGATATTACACACGGACCAGCGATCCACAGATTCGTAAACACTTACTAAGAACGGATGTACTTTAGATAGATGTATAGGTGAAAAACTTTCTTTTACTGCGATATCTGAAAAGCTATTCGTTAGATTGACGCGGTAACTGTATATTTTTCGCAACGTAGATGCTTACTGAGAACATATTTTCGTTGAATCCCAATGGATCGAGGTATAGAAGTGAAAAACGATCATTTACCATGAGATCTACAAAAGAAATCGTCAGATAAGCTTGAAATTGGTATAAATGTTAACGTATAAACAGTCAAGTACAAAATCCTAATTTCGTAAGATTTTATTACAAAGATAAATCATTTAAAGTACGTTTGTTCAAATACAAGATTAAAGCATTATTTTTTAATAACTCTTAGATTGTCCTGCTGTGTTTCATTAATAATAATCGTCGCCTGCCCCGCCCCGCATGGAAGCTTTTGCGTCGAATGCCCCGGGGTTCGAAAGACGCTTAACTGACTCTTGGGATTTAAATGTTTATGAAAGACTACCAAAAGTTATGATTTTTATGCTTGCTAATAGTTAAACTATACGATTTTATCTTTTGTTTATTAAATTAAGACTCTGGTGTAGCGTCATGTTGCGCTAAACTTTTAGATAGTGAAAAAAAGTTCGTCTTGTATTTATAGGCTCATATCTTATAGTTTAAAACTAACCTCAAGGATTTTCATTGTTATTCACAGCACTTGTATAATCAAAAACACAAATAATTACTAATAAACACATACAGTGTATAAAATATCACAAAAAAACTTAACGGACTTCGACGCGACACACGCACCGTTAGTAACTGTCACTTTGTAACTGATTTTTTTTTCTTACTGTTGTCTGGTGTTATATCTAAGCATATTTTGTTACGACAGTTACGCAGAAGCGAAATAGATAATTAAAAAGAACTTATTTACGATTGTGCTATAGGGCACACGACTAAAGTAACATGCACCCGTTCGTTTCGCAAAATCAAACCACGTAACGCTCTCGTTACACATTCACCAGCTTACTCCCCAAGTTAAGCGTGCGTAGAAAAGTTTTACTTCAAATACTATGACCTGGGGTGATAATCATCGAAACTAAATAGTCATGACGTGGACTTGAGTCTTTATAGATAGCCATCGATGTGTTTTTCGCGATAGACGCTCACTGAGAACGAATTTCCCTTATATCTTACACAGATAGCAGTCACAAAATGCGAGTTTTACGTCTTTTTTAATAAAGCATACATTTCACGTTAGTATATTAAAATATCCCGTGTAACAGACTTGTAACCACATCTCGTTTGTTTGCTCAGTCTGCTTGTTTAGCGGATAAGGGAGATAAAACAGTATTTATTACGTATGCCATTCTTATATTTGTTTTGTAATAAAAACAACATTCCCTGCTTGTGGAAGCTTACCGATTTTCTCTCTGAACACTGAACATGATATATCAGATGCTTGTTTGGTTGATAATATTGTAGATTTGATTTATTTTATTCAATGCTATGTTTTTTTTACGTCGTGAAATACTTTCAATGCGTATTATTTTATAATAAAGTTTGATATCGTTTTGAGATTTTGCTTTATTCATATAAAATAATATATAACATACATACATACATAGCATCACGCCTCATTCCCATAGGGGTAGGCAGAAACAACATCCTTCCACTTGCCACGATCCTTGCATATCTCCTTCGCTTCTTTCAATCTCATTAAACCTTTCATACAAGTTCGTCGGTTTAGAGTACTCTTGACCTGGCCGTTATTTAAAATGTCCTGGATTTGGTCCAGGAACGTTCGCCTCGGTCTTCCCCTTCCAACTTTCGCATTCACTCTTGACTCATAAATCCTTTTTGTCAGTCTCCTTTCATTCATTCTC